>ONZH01010036.1:0-498775 GCA_900303285.1 Rhinella marina | reverse complement strand
GTATATGTTATTAGTAGACCTTATATAAGCCAGCTTCTTATACATCCAGCAGTCTCTGGTGAAGATGCCATGCTGATTTAGAAGAAGCTATCTTCATTCTCTCCTTGTGTTACGGCTTGCAGTGCCTGCTCTGGCATCAGGGATGGGTCGGTAAGAATGGATGTTGAGGTGCTGAGCTGACATAATGAACTCAGCACCGCTAGAAAACGAGAAATGCAGATTATTTCCTACAAGTAAAAAAACGTTAGTGGGCTAAAACAGTTTGCATGTGCTCCATGTATTTTTCTCCTGGAGATTTTTAATTCCTGCCAGTTCTCTTTCTAATCTAAAAGCACAAACATAAAATTTGGTGTGCACACTCTGTCTGGGCTTTTATTAGTATAGGTTTAAAAAAATCGTATGGCTTTCTTTTAAAAAAAGTAAAAATACAATAAAATATAATAAAAATAAGATACTATTTCAAATTAATACCAACCTATATACCTTGAGGGTGTATAGTTTGTGGTACGTTACCCTTTCCTGAAGAGATGGTAGAGGATGATGGTGGACTCAAAGTCGATGTGCTTGTCCTCTCTTCTTAGGCAGCACAGAGTGTGCAGTGGCGCGAGGTTTTTGGCGCGCGCTACGGCGTCCCACGTGGGTTCTCGTAGGCTACAGGTACCTGTATAGAAAGGATGCCGCGCTGTCAGACAGTGCTAGCGGCTCTAGCGGAGCTCCGATAACATGCAAGTTCTGGTAGTATTTTCACATGAAATGATTGCTTGTACTTGGTTGGAAGCACTCTTGTAAACAATCCAACTATTCCAATATAGTAAAGAAAGGGTCTATATGTATATGTATATCTATATTTCTTTACTATATATTGGAATAGTTGGATTCTTTACTATATTGGAATAGTTGGATTGTTTACAAGAGTGCTTCCAACCAAGTACAAGCAATCATTTCATGTGAAAATACTACCAGAACTTGCATGTTATCGGAGCTCCGCTAGAGCTGCTAGAACTGTCTGACAGCGTGGCATCCTTTCTATACAGGTACCTGTAGCCTACGAGAACCCCATGTGGGACGCCATGTGGGACGCCGTAGCGCGCGCCAAAAACCTCACGCCAGAGGTGTAGCTAGAAGTTCAGCACAGGGGGGGGGGGGAACATACTTGAGTGGGCCCCCCACTTAGTGGCTTCCCAAACGCATGTTTCCAACTTCACAGGCACATACTACTAGTTGTGGTTATAATATTGTATTAGAATGATGACTGTATAAACTGCTAGATCATCTATACTGTTAAGTACAGTACAATAGACTTTCTACATACCCTAGTCTAAATACTCTACCACATAATGCAGTAAAATATAGGAGTAATAGGAGTAAAAAACAAGGGGACTCCTATGTTAAAGGAAACCTGTCCCCAGTTTTTACATCACTAAACTAACAGTCCCCTGCCCCCATCAGACCTCAGATCAGCTTAATGTGCCCCATCAGACCTCAGATCAGCGTATTGTGCCTCCATCAGACCTCAGATCAGCAGAATGTGCCCCCATCAGACCTCAGATCAGCAGAATGTGCCCCCATCAGACCTCAGATCATCAGAATGTGCCCCCATCAGACCTCAGATCATCAGAATGTGCCCCCATCAGACCTCAGATCATCAGAATGTGCCCCCATCAGACCTCAGATCATCAGAATGTGCCCCCATCAGACCTCAGATCAGCTAAATGTGCCCCCATCAGACCTCAGATCAGCGTATTGTGCCTCCATCAGACCTCAGATCAGAAAAATGTGCCCTATCAGACCTCAGATCATCAGAAATGTGCCCCCATCAGACCTCAGATCAGAATGTGCCCCCATCAGACCCTCAGATCATCAGAATGTGCCCCCATCAGACCTCAGATCATCAGAATGTGCCCCCATCAGACCTCAGATCATCAGAATGTCCCCCCATCAGACTTCAGATCAGCTTAATGTGCCCCCATCAGACCTCAGATCAGCTTAATGTGCCCCATCAGACCTCAGATCAGCATATTGTGCCCCCATCAGACCACTGAGCGTATTGTGCCGCCATCAGACCTCAGATCAGCCTACTGTGCCCCCATCAGACCTCAGATCAACAGAATGTGCCCCCATCAGACCTCAGATCAACAGAATGTGCCCCCATCAGACCTCAGATCAGCTTAATGTGCCCCATCAGACCTCAGATCAGCTTAGTGTGCCCCCATTAGACCTCAGATCAGCTTAATGCCCCCATCAGACCTCAGATCAGCTTAATGTGCCCCCATCAGACCTCAGATCAGCTTAATGTGCCCCCATCAGACCTCAGATCAGCGTATTGTGCCCCCATCAGACCACAGATCAGCGTATTGTGCCGCCATCAGACCTCAGATCAGCCTACTGTGCCCCATCAGACCTCAGATCAACAGAATGTGCCCCCATCAAACCTCAGATCAGCTTAGTGTGCCCCCATCAGACCTCAGATCAGCTTAGTGTGCCCCATCAGACCTCAGATCAGCTTAATGTGCCCCTATCAGACCTCAGATCAGCACAATGTGCCCCCATCAGACCATAGATCAGCAGAATGTGCCCCCATCAGACCATAGATCAGCAGAGAATGTGCCCCCATCAGACCATAGATCAGCAGAATGTGCCCCATCAGACCATAGATCAGCAGAATGTGCCCCCATCAGACCTCAGATCAGCAGAATGTGCCCCATCAGACCTCAGATCAGCAGAATGTGCCCCCATCAGACCTCAGATCAGCAGAATGTGCCCCCATCAGACCTCACATCAGCAGAATGTGCCCCCATTAGACCTCAGATCAGCTTAGTGTGCCCCCATTAGACCTCAGATCAGCTTAATGTGCCCCCCATCAGACCTCAGATCAGCTTAATGTGCCCCCATCAGACCTCAGATCAGCTTAATGTGCCCCCATCAGACCTCAGATCAGCGTATTGTGCCCCCATCAGACCACAGATCAGCGTATTGTGCCGCCATCAGACCTCAGATCAGCTTACTGTGCCCCCATCAGACCTCAGATCAACAGAATGTGCCCCCATCAAACCTCAGATCAGCTTAGTGTGCCCCCATCAGACCTCAGATCAGCTTAGTGTGCCCCCATCAGACCTCAGATCAGCTTAATGTGCCCCTATCAGACCTCAGATCAGCACAATGTGCCCCATCAGACATCAGATCAGCAGAATGTGCCCCCATCAGACCATAGATCAGCAGAATGTGCCCCCATCAGACCATAGATCAGCAGAATGTGCCCCCCATCAGACCTCAGATCAGCAGAATGTGCCCCATCAGACCTCAGATCAGAATGTGCCCCCATCAGACCTCAGATCAGCAGAATGTGCCCCCCATCAGACCTCAGATCAGCAGAATGTGCCCCCATCAGACCTCAGATCAGCAGAATGTGCCCCATCAGACCTCAGATCAGCAGAATGTGCCCCATCAGACCTCAGATCAGCAGAATGTGCCCCCATCAGACCTCACATCAGCAGAATGTGCCCCCATCAGACCTCACATCAGCAGAATGTGCCCCCATCAGACCTCACATCAGCAGAATGTGCCCCCATCAGACCTCAGATCATCAGAATGTGCCCCCATAAGACCTTAGATCATCAGAATGTGCCCCATCAGACCTCAGATCATCAGAATGTGCCCCCATCAGTATGCGCCGGCCAGGGAAAAGAGTGGAGCGCCGGACCGGAGGGCAGCCACAGAGCAGGACAGGTAAGAAAGGTTTTTATTTTAACCCTATGTGGCTGGGTAGGCTGATCTGAGGTCTGATGGGGGGTCCCTACATACAAGTGAGCTCTTCCTTGTATTCGCCTGATTGTACTAACGCCATCCCTGCTGGGCCCCCCAGAGGCACTGGGCCCCGAGCCGTCGCCCTCCGGTAGCAACGCCTCTGCCTCGCGTCCCTGCACACTCCATGCTGCCCAAGAATAGAAGACAAGCACATCGACTTTGAGTCCACCATCATCCTCTACCATCTCTTCAGGAAAGGGTAACGTACCACAAACTATACACCCTCAAGGAACTTTACTTTATTTACATGCTACTAATGACTTTACAATCGAACTTATAAATACTTATATAACACCAAGGACTGTGATATTGAATGTATAAGCATTCTGGAACTGAAGCTGTTAAGAACATACAAAGAATATACAGAACTCAGTTTTACTGATATTACAATATCACCTTTATCATTAGGATATCTTAAGGAGACACCTATATCCATCAAAGTGGCATATGCATTTTAATTATATATATGTGAATAGGAATGTATATCTATTTCACTGCATGTAAATATCACTAAGCCCTATATTAAGTTGTATGTTCAATCATACATATTTTACCCCCAGGGTTGGTATTAATTTGAAATAGTATCTTATTTTTATTATATTTTTTTGTATTTTTACTTTTTTAAAAGAAAGCCATATGATTTTTTAAACCTATACTAATAAAAGCCCGTATTACCCAGAGTGTGCACACCAAATTCTATGTTTATTCTCTTTCATTTCTACAATTATTGGGTAAATTGTTGGTAGAAGCACCTCGCATCCATTATATTCTGCAGTGGTGAGCCACTAAAAACACTGTGTTTCTAATCTAAAAGCACACTTGTTTCTGGGATCCCATGGATGTGGCTCCAGAACTGTTAGCAGCTCCAGATACTATTGTGTCCTAGTGGCTTCAGGTATGTCACAGTATGACTGGTACTAGGATTGAAAACCATTTTATTGGCAGCTAACAATAGGTTAAGAGCTAAATCACTCAATCATATCTTTAAAGGCAGTTTGTCACCAGGAAAGTCACTGTTATGCCAGACACAATACCTTGTAGGGCAAGAACAGCTGAATATTTGTTGATCTGTCGCTTTATTCTGGAGAAAAAGTACTTTTAATCCATATGCAAATGAGTAGTTAAGTGCACCCTTGCTCCTCCTGCTTCCTCTGCCAGCCCCTCCCTCTCCTTCTTGATTGGCAGGGCCAGACGAGAAGACTATGCAGGAACCCGGCCCCATCCATTAATCACTGTGCCTAGTTTAACAGTGAATTTGCTGGTGAAAGACTTTCTAGCTGGGGCGGACCGGGAGCTTAAAGTGGCCCTGGAAAAAACCTAAAAGAAGCCCCATGTTGTAGGCAGGTCCAAAGTGATAGAAGACACAGTACCATAGTGCAGCACAAAATACAACCCCAGCGAGGCACATGATGCTGCTAGCATTAATTACTTCTGAGAGTATTACATCGTTAGGTATCCAGCTGGCGCCCATGAGGAGGGGTTTGATCACCCCCCCCAAACCCGACCCACAATAACCCACCCCCCCTTCCCTTTTCCTGGAGATTTGACCACTGGAAAATTTCCTTGTAGGGCCACCCTTGCTAGAACAGTCTAGATCAGGCATGCCCAACCTGCGGCCCTCCAGCTGTTGCAAAACTGCAACTCCCAGCTTGCCTGGATAGTCTACAGCTATTAGGGAATGCTGGGGTTTGTATTTTTGCAACAGCTGGAGGGCCGCAGGTTGAGCATCCCTGGTCTAGATGTTCATTGGTGTAGAGCATAGAGAACAATTGGTACAACCAATGGCTGCTCCACCTTGATAGGCTTGCAACAAAAAAGGTGTGCATGGACACCCCTACACTATGTATATAATACAGCATGAACACTACAACCCCAGAATTGTGGTTTTCACACTCACCAGGTCTCAGTGCAGGCAGCGAGCAGTGTTGATCCAGCCATTCCAGCGATGTCTCTCTTAAATCTGCCATACTTGCTGTAGAAACCATACGGTTAAATGATTCAAACAGGGGACGGAAAAGGATGCTAAACTATGACCAGTTAAGGAAAGAAACTGTAATTCTTTTTTCTCATTTCAGCACGTCTAAGCTTAAGGGTTTTCCAAGACTTTAGTGATGACCAATCCTCTATGGGGTTGAGCTGTGCCTAGGCCATGTGACCAGTGTTGTCACTGGTCTAGGAAAAAGCTGAGAGAAGGTTACGGCGCTACTGCGAGCGCCGCTGTATTCTCAAACAGCTGATCGTCGGGGGTCCCAAGGTGTTGGCCCCCACCAATCAGATACTGATGACTTATCCAGAAGATAGGTCATTTGTATAAGAATCTCGGAAAACCCCTTTAAACTTCCAAAGCCTATCACAATCTACCTACACACTGTCATTGGGTTCTAAGTTCAGGGAGTGCTTCCAGTATATACACCGATGCTACCTTAAAGGGATTGTCCAGCAACTTAAAATTTTTAAAAAAGGCTTAATATAATTTACACTAAAAGCTGCAATGGGGTTGTCCAGCATAATGTCAAAATGAAACAATAGCTGGAAAAAAAAAAAAATCACTCACTTGCTGACAGTACCGCTGTTCCGGCGCCATGGTTCTAGTCCTGGCTGTTTTGAGCTGAAACCCAATCACCACTGTTGCACATGTGACTACTGAGGGCAGTAATTGGCACCATCAGTCATGGGCCTTATCACTTCTAGTTCGCCAGGCAACTGAAACTGTAGGGACGGGAGCCGCTGTAATCCAACAACAGAACTCTTAACAGGTATTTTTTGGGCACACTTGCTGACCACTATTCAAATTTGATATTATGCCGGCCAACCCCTTTAACTTTGAAAAATAAAAAAGTTGAATATATGGAGACACAAAGAAATTACATTTAAATTTTTTTTACAGCTAGTAAAACATTAAACAAACTGTATCAGTTTGGTATTGCTGTAATCATACTGACCCACATAATAAAGAGTGTCATTTCTACAGAAAAGTGAACACTGTAAAAACGAACCCCAAAAAACAACGCTGGAATTGCGTTTTTTTTCCCATTCCACTGTCCATCCTATCTGGATATTTATGGCATAGCGATAGGACATGCCATAAATGCCTGATGGTTGTGGGCCCCACCTCAGGGATCCACCACTCTTATCTCCAGAATAGGATCCCACTGTGAATGGGGACCAAGACCCTCATGCTCGGCATTTTTCTATTCACTGCTATGGGACTTCTGAAAATAGATATTTTGGAAGTCACACAGCAATGAATGGGGGCGTGACCATGCTAGGCTATTTTCAGAAGTATCACAGCAGTGAATGAACATTGCGGCTTGCTCTCCATTTACAATAGGGCCTGATTCTTGAGATAAGAAGGGATCCCAGAGTTGGGAACCACATCTATAGGGCATTTATGGCATATCCTATCGATATGCCATAAATATCCAAATGGAACAACCCCTTTATCTATAGCTAAATGTGATTCCATGTATTGCTCTATGAACCCAGAATGACTGCAAAGATAGGTTTGACCTGTAAATATATGTAGACTTGCTCTAGCCTTCAGCGTACTGTCAGCACAAGAACAGAAACGTTTCTAAGGTAAATAGTTTCATGTAGTAATAGTTTCAGTAGCTTATACCAGGAAGTCAACGTATAAGGATACTAGCCAGAATTTCCAGTTCTGTAGAGTTCTGCTCTGGACATAGTTCTGAAACATCTGACGCATGTGCTGGAAGCGTTGATGTGTTAGGGGCACCCCAGAGGCTGGAAGCTGCTGCTGGCATACACTATAATAAGAGAAGATACATACTGTCTTGTCTTTTTGCATCATTATAGTAAGCAGGTGTGTACATAGAAAACACTGGGACCCACAGCAAGGATCTGGGCCCCCATAACCCATTCATAGCCCCTCCCACTATGTGCGTGTTATATTGTGTGCTATCAGGGCCAGACTGGGATTACAAAACAGCCCTGGCACACAAACCCCACCAGCCAAATATGATATTGCATAAAAATAATGGTGAGCAATGCACTTTGCAGAGGTGAATTTCGCTTTTACTCGGTCATGCCCCTATGTGTAAACCGTCAATACAAGTAAGGAAATAAAAGTGGCATAATCACATGGTCAGGGACATACTTATGCTCCCCAACAGCAACACTTACCATAATCAAACTCAAAAATACCTTTGAGCAGCATCTAATACCAGTGTGCATTGCCAAATTACCTCCCCAACTTCACCATATAAATACAATATTGCAGCACAAAAATATCTCCCCAACAGCTCCAAATAAAATACCACCTTCAAGTACAAAATACTCAGCATTATTGTCCCCCACTGGCAGCAGCACTGTCCCCATTTAAATGTCTCACCTCTGTTTGGGACTTGCAGGTCAGGTGCAGTACGGCTGGAGTTTGAGGGCGAGAGCCTTATGGTAGAAGGTAGAATGGAGTGGGTAAAAGGAGTTTGTGACGTCACAGGTCAAATGTTGCCAACGGTCAGATAGTAAGAAGTATAATAGATGTAGTGTGTTACGAGCAGTTTACTGATATGTGAGATACAAGGTATAAAAGATGCAGTGGCTACATATATATGTATAATATATACAGCAGTGTTTGATATCTAAGGTACGAGGTATAATAGATGCATTGTGTACAGATATGTTGTATATCTAGCAGTGTACTGATATATGAGGTAGAAGGTAAAATAGACGCAGTGGCTACAGATATATAATACATACAGCAGTGTACTGATATGTGAGGTACAAGGTATAATGGATGCTGTGTGTACAGATATATGTGGTCAGTTATATATTATGGTCACTGTGTGAGGTACATGAGGCAGTGGTGGTTGTAGCTGTCTGCGGTACCATATATGAGTGACATATTAGTAAAAACAGGAAATGGTGCGTCAAAGGAAGAGAAAACGGGGGTGGGGGTGTGGGGGGGACCTCCTTTTACCACTCCATTCTAGTCTCAATGGAGAGCTCATTGTGCAGTTCTTCTACATGCTGTTGAAGGACCTGTGTGATGATGTCATTACGGTCCTGGCATATGCACTTTTCTATCCTGGGAACTACACATTCTCTGTGCAGTTCCTTTACTAGATGGTGCAGGACCTGTGAAGGATATGTCATCATAGGTCCTGGCAGGATGCACCTTTCCCTTAGGCCATGTACCGTAATCCTATGAGAATAGTGCCCGTACTACCCTTGCGTCCTGCTTCTCGTATTATGATGAGATACGGCTACCTGGGGAGATAGTTACAAATGCTTTGCTCAGCTGTGGCTTCAAATATGGGTGACTCCGGACTACATCTACGTCAATCGCCGATTGGAAATGCTGTGATATCCTCTGTGTAGGCATGAAAGTACAGTCTACTGGTCTCATTTAATTTTTGTGCTCATCCCGCTAATATGATGTTTACTGCAAACGTATGCATTTCTAGTGTTAATGTACTATAGATTAAGTGGTGTCTACGCTCACTTTAATTGTTATATTAATAAACGTGTCTGTAACCAAATTTATTGTTTTCGCTATATTAAGAGAATAGATCTGTTATTTGTAACTTGGTGATTTAGATTGTGAATTCAAATTCAGCCGTGACATATTGAGATTCTCCGCATAAATTCAATTTCCTTAACTCTCTTAATGTAAGCAGGTGGACTTTCTCCATAGATAGTACCTGGTTAATATTATTCACTGACTCCATCACTCTGTCGTAGTGTGTGGTTGGGATGTCACGTTTTTCCCTCTCTCAAGTACCCCATTCTCGGGACTGCAGTCCTATAGAATCGCTGTGACTTGTTCGACGGCCATATCCATCTCACTATGGTTGCCAGATACATGATTTATAGCTGACATTCAACTCAATACAGCACTTCTGGGCGTTAGCTCACCAGCTATCATAGTGTTAGCTGATGACCCATTCTATAAGGGTCGAATTTGTAGGGATCCACTTCAAACGATTCTACTCACACACTCACCATAGCGTTGTGTTAGTAAAACAGGAAGCTCTCTGCACTGTTCACAGAGTAGTTTTTCTCACCCTAAGGAGGACTTCACACTAACCTAAATGACTATTGGTCCATCATGCAAGAGCATTTCTCGGTCATCAGTATCTAGTGCAGTGGGGCTCCTGACACCTCGCGCCGAACCGACAAAGCCTGGTCCTAAGATCAGTCTAGGTTTGGAAAAGAACGCTATTGGGTAGCCTCTCGGACTGAGGTCGCCTTGTGAGGGCTTGGCCTCTTAGGCGGTTTTGCGTTTCCATCTCGCCCCCTGCAGTCCAGTAGATGAGCTCTGTAATGTTGAGCCATACGCAGTGCAGTCTCGTTACAGTTGTATCAGTGCGCGTTGCTCCATCTCATCACGGGGCCCTTTAGCAGGTAGTCTGGGGTGCATGGTGCGATCTCTTATATAGTATTCTTCACATTCGCCTCACCTCACAAGCTCCTAGTGCATATAATAGTTAAAGGGGGTTCTCCATTTCCTGCATCTTAATATATTAACTAATGACGCTTAACACATAACTTGCAAGTGTCCAACAATGCGGGTATTAGAACTACAATGAACTGGTATGACCACTAATAAGGCACACTTTAAAGGGGTGATCTATTGTGTTATCTGTATCCTCTCCCATGTTCATCACATGTGTCGAAAAAAATGCTGCATAAGGTCAGGACATTTAGGCTGTCCTGTAGCTTGGCCCTCTCCTTGCTGCAGTTTATTGTCTCGAGCATATCTCCTCTGATCTCAAGGCGTCATGCGTGTCCGTGGCTCTCCAGAAGCTATTTCTCGGTGGCCTTTGTGATACTACGAATTATTCACAAGCTCAGGAGGTAGTTCTGTGGTGGTCCTCAGCATCCTCGACCTCTCAAGGCTACAACGGGTGGACGCTATGCTCTGCGCAGCCAAATAATCCCGCTAATCACCCAGCTCAGGAGGTTGTCTTGTCTCAGCATCTCCCTTAATCATACAGTACGTACTTAGATGGAGGGGCGGAGTGCTTCTCTCAGCTCTTCCATAATTCTCCCCATGTAAAGCGCCTTGCGGAATTAGTAGCCTCACTCAGGAGACATTCATCTGATTAACTGTCCGTTATATACAATACAAGACTCAGGATAGAGACGTGTCTCGAGCTTCCCACCTTTATCACAAGATCAGGATGGTACCAGTGTGTGCTAGTATGTTTCGCGTCTCAGCATTATTTGCGCAGCTCTACAGCGTGGCGTATAGTGTCCATCACCAGCGGTCCTGATCCTAATCACATAGTAATACAGGAGCGGTGAAAGATTACAGTGAAATCTGAGCTATAGTGTGAGCACCTTACTCTCATGAAGCTAGTGCAGTCACAAGAGACATAAATAAGATAATGACAAAAACTAGACATAACTAAGCAGGTTGCGCTAAGGCTAGGAATTTACACATACATTTTGGTGGAAATACACCTACGAAGTATAGGTCTTATAATATACATAATTTTTGAAGTTACATGAAATTTATGCACACAATCGTACTTCAGATCCATGGCTGATGTGAATTTCAACTGTAGAATATTATTTGTGGACAACTTCTTTAACTAATAAACTTGTACATATATACTTCCATCGCAGTGGGATTCGGCCCAATCATTTACTTCCACTCTCACCAATACCAACCATTATAGCTTCTAACCTCATGGGAGGTCCTCGCTATCCTGACCCCAACATATAAAGGGGATGCATCACTTAGATTATTACTTGATTACGAACAGTGCTAGTCTCTGAGATCCATGGAATTACTAGTGTGTAATCTAAGATGACTACATCATATGGATCTATATTAAACGGCTTCTCTACAGATCTCTCTCAGTCACGTATACATGTGTACTATTTAATCTATCGCGGTGTCCAGGACACCTGTCCGCTCGGGCCTCCGTGCTGATCAGGTTGTATGAGGAGGAGTCGGCGCTCGCACTAGCAGTGGCGTCCTCGTGTGCTATGTACCATTGCCTTGCTCTTGGGGGTAGTGGAGGCTATGTCCTACACTGCTTAGCGCGGCGCGAGATGCTCGCGCGCTTGTCTGAACGGGAAGGGACAGAACGAGGAAAGGTAGCAGGCATAGCTAATAATGGCGCAGCTGTTCAGTGGTGTTTGCCGCTTACACGCAATACACAGGAAGTGCTATGTACAGGGATCGGTCTGATTCGGCTCTCCTCACATGGTTGAAAAAGTGGTCAGGGAGGGTCCAAATTGACTAGAAAAAAAAGGAAGACAATACGGACTAGGAAAGAATTCTTAAAAGAGGTACCATGAGGTCGAAAACTGATTACATTAGTTTGACAAGGGACCGATCCCTCATGCTTGATACGGGGTGCGTCCTGATAGATTTCTCTCGGAAGCACGCGCCCGAAATTAGTTAAAATGCAATCATAAAAATAATACTAATAATATAAAAGGAACTGGAAAACTCATGGGCTCCACGCCCCCCCCCCCCCCGCAAAGGCTGTACATAGCCTTTACTGCGATTTAGCGGTGTCAGGGAATCTCGCAGCCCGCTCTCGCGATCCTGTATTGATTGAGGTCTATCTACAGAATTCCGTAATACCTCTGATATACCATGTACCACGGACCATAGATGAGCGGTTAAATCATCCTGCACTTTGCTGGCAAGTTGGGCTACATAATGCAGTACGATAGTTTAGAGGGAGAAGACCCATTCAGAAGAGGCCGCATAGGTATGAGTGACTGGCTATAAGGCGTTGCAAAGCCTTAGTAGTCATTATATAAGAACCTTCATCACTGTGGTCGCACAGCCGTTTCATAGAACTCCGTTATTGGTCCTTGGTAGCGGAAACCATAACGGGATTCTAGCATCAGATGTAAGTCGGAATAATTCTCGCAAATCGCAATTTCCCGGGTCGCCCCAGCAGATTCCATGAACTCCACACATCATTCTGAGAGAAATCAGATGTAAGTAAGAATGCGGCTCTCTCCCTTATACCCGCTTGATTAAAATTTAAAAAAATAGCTGGCATACCGCGGCTGGTACTAGGCTTCAGAACATCATATCGGCTCACGAGTGTATTATTATTGGTGAATATCGGATCCATCAACGGCTACTTGCATAGTACTCAGAATGGGCCTATGCTTATGGCGGACACAAAGTGTAAAATAAAAAAATTATTTAAAAAAATAGCCCACGCTTCGCAGCAGCATCTTTTCCTATTCTCTCTACACTTGCTGCTTTGTCACTCACGACCAAGCCCTTAACGTAGGTCAATATCCCCCTCTATGTCAATCGCAAAATAGGAGTGGGAAGAAGTAAGATTACACAAAAAGGAGATAGATTTCCGTTATTGAACGAATATGCTTATTCTGGTGCAACCATAATGTATTTCTTAGGAAACCACAGTCGTGGAAAAAACTCGCTGAACATTTTTTTCCTTTCGTACATTTGCATTCTAGGGGCGGTGTATACAAATAAAAAACAAGATAACAGACCACATATACGCTATAAATAGTAGTATAGCTCTGAGATTATAATCAACATTAGATTTTCGTCGCTCCCTGATTACTTGTTCTGTTAGTTCTTCTCACTTAAGTGTGAAAACAACAGCAATATTATTTTATAGGTCGCTTTTCGATGTTGATGACTACACGCGAGTTAACTCTGCACGGTTACTTTCTGACCAGCGCCTGTTACTCCGTGAGTGATGCGTTCCCTTGGCTTCGACTGCGCAACAATATAGCTGTCTAATGTTGCATACATATGGCTCCTCTCTCTCTCTTTGTCAGAATCACGTTCACACGTGTTTCTGGTGGCAGAGCCGTCTTATGCCGTGAGCCACGTTGTTGATTTCTCTCAAGCGATGCCTCCGTTCCCGGCCTAAAAAAAAACGGGATAACACCGGGTACTCCGTGTGCATTCAGTGTGTTTGCAGTTGTGCCTTGTTTCGCTGCATTACCCGTGAACGTGTACTTTTATCAGCGAACGACGGACAGGACTGTTTCTATTAGGTTCGAGTGCCAGCCTGTTACACGAGTTCGCAACCACACTCAATTCAGTATGTCGCAGGTGGAACTCACCTCGGGGTACCTGCACCAAGTGGATTTCATCCACTATGGTTCTGTGTAAATGCGTCCGTCCTGCAGGCCCATCAGATGAAGAGCACCGGTTTCGTTCCTGGGGATTGTGTGTGCATCGTGAGCCCCATATACAACTTCTGTGCACCTGAGGGCTTACTTGCTCTCCACTTGAGAGCTTAGGGGCTGCCTGGTGTGAAATATTAGCGAATGGGTCGGTTATATGGGCTCTTGCTGTTTGTTTATTCCATTCTCGTGGACAATAGGTCGGACAAAGCCGCCATTTTTGTATTAATACATTGTTTTTTGATGCTTCGCAGAACTCAACAACTATGCTGTATGTACTGTATTGACGAATATCGACCCTAGGCTAAACTAAATGTGTGTTATTTAAATAGCCTAAAGGGTTGTCTTACAACCTTTGGTACTTGACCTATGGTTGATGTAACGTATCTGGATGTAAATAGTGTAGCCAGTCTAGAAAACTGAGTGCTTATACACTCCAAATTAGCATTAATCAAATAATCTCGACCATTTAGAATCTCCGCTTAACTGGACAGAATAAATGGATACCTCTCGAGCTTACAATGTTAATACAACTCTCGCAGCACTCGTTCAATGTAGAATCTCTCGAGTATGTCCCTCTATCGAAAATATGACACCAAAAGATGCTTGTCGCTTGGTTCATCTATTACTGCATATTAGTGTGAACGCTCGAGTCTAGTTCAGAAGCATGATACGGAAAATAAACCCAGCCAATCTGGGCCTCAGCTTTGATTGTGCGTTAGCTCCTACCACTCGTACTCATTGTTAAGTAAAATTAATTTTACGTTGATTGGTGTAGAAGAGGTACCACTCGCGCGCGATTTGTAAGTGGACATCGATATCACTCCTACATCAATCGGGCAATGAGAGAATACATATGCGGGTGCTATCCGTGTCCCGACTGGGGCACTTGCGCCTCAGGCCCAGTTTGGAAGGGATGGTAACCCGAACCAAGCCGACCACTGCCTAACATATCGATTGTCAGAAGTGGCTACTTGGCACAATTGAAATTGTTAGCCATGACGGCCCATCCGGACAGCATTTGTCTCCTAGCCCTCTACGGAGTGGCCAGGGTCTCTGCTTTGGCTGTTGGCATTATAGTTGCTTGCTTGGGCCGCTAATTGAGGAAGTTATTGTGTTCGTGAGGGTGCCGCCCGCTCTCGTCCTGCGCAATCGATGCGGCTTCATCATCGCCCCTGATGACACGCCCTCTCAAGTGACACGTCCGCTCCCCACCTATCACATCTCATTCAGGCACTTTGCTAGGCACAGACAACCTCTCTCCCACATAAAACAGTTACTGTGTGATAGCAGAGAGACCCTTGTTAAATTAGAAAATGTCAATATCTACTTTGGTGGGATCTCAAATCTCCAATGATTCATCGTCTTGAGATCATGTGTTTTTCTTTCATCACACTTATGGTTGAATAGCACTATTCTTCCCTATTAATGCTTGGTTTTTTCTAACCAGCAGTTTGTGTCTCTTATATTTCAGTTGTTTTTTTTTACCCAGCTACATTCGCTTGTTCTTATGACATATTCATTCTCTCAGTATGTTTTCTACACTGAGTGTCTATGATACATTAAGATATCCTCAGCCTGTATTTGCACACAATCGAGTTCTAATAGATATAATATGATTTAATTGAGAAATCATTATCATCAGTATTGTGATCTAATATCTACAGTGTTTTCACACACTTGGTCATATATCATATCATGGATATTTAATATTTCTCATGATGTCCCTAATTATATTAGCTCTCTGACCGTTTTTCACACCATGGTTTATAGTATCTAGAATGTGTATTTAATAATATATCAGTGTTATTTATACCCATCACATCTGGTTGTGATCTATCAGATGTCAATATTCAGTGTTTTTTCACACACAGGTCTTATATCAGTGTTTTTTGTTTACCTCAATAGTTTTTTGAGACCACTGTCGCTCTTCTGATAAATCTCTCGAGTGTTTTCACACACTTGTCCTCTACCATATTTTTTTCTGCTCAGCTGGATTTACACAAGACAAACTGGTCTCTTTATTATCCAGTCTAATATAAGTCTAGGTATGGGAAGTGTGAGTGTAATTGCTGGTTTTCGACCGTACTCATCATATGTGTGGTCAAATTACAGTGAAGCTCACTGTCCATCTCGAGATGTTTTCACACGGGACACTAGTGCTGTGCCTCTCTCCGCGCTCGTTTTTTCACACACTAGTCTCAGCGCAGACAGGTATTAATGTACGGTTTGTTTATTCACGATCACGTCATGTCTTATATCAGTGGTGGGTGCTCACACACTCGTGGGTCTATGGTTCTAGGATTTTTGAGAGAGTCGATAGTGTGATTCCCTACGAACCACTCATGATGCGTTCTGATGGGGCAACAATAGATCCATCTAGTGTCTTTGACACGTACTTCGCACTTGTATTGGGACATACTTATGATCTCAGTGTTTTTTCAGCATCTCATGTCTCTCGAGGTCTAGATTATCGCGCGACGTGCTATCGATTCATTGTGTGCTTTCATCTCTCAGACAGGTGATGTCTGTTGGTAGTTTTAGTGTGCTATCTTTATCACACTCAGTTGTTCTCTTGAGGGTCTGATGGGGGATACTATTTCTATCACTTGATTTCTTGTAGTGTCTGATGGGGCACATATACATTGTTTTAAGATCTGAGGGGTCTTAGTCGGTGCACACGTGTTCTTTTCCTGACATCTAGAGTGTGGTCTCTTATATAGATATGGCGTCCCTAGTTTAGTCTGATCTTGGTCTCACGGAGCACGGCATAGACTACTTTCTGTCTGATCTGTGATTCGGTTCTTTGAGATTCTGTTGTGCACTCTCACGATACGTTAGTGTCGTGGTATCTGGGACTCTCTCTGTGTTGTTGACACAGTTGTGGCATTATGGATATCTTCATCTGTTGTGCCGTGCTTGTGTCATCGTGGGCTGATCTGAGCGTCTGTTGTGGGTTCTGACATGGAGGCCTGTTTTAGTTATCTTACTCTGTCCCTTCTTCGACTGTATTCTCGCAATCGTTGTATATTAGTTCATCGAAGTTTCAACTACCCTGAGATGGTCGTTCTGTCCAGTGTATGATTCAAGTTACGCAGTCTAGCTGAATAGCTCAGCTTTTTAGTGATGTCCTATACCTTACTCTACTCCTCAGTACCCTTACGGCTTTCGTGCCTTCCTTACTCAGGCCTCCAGTGCGGGCTGTGCTATATAATATTAAAATCAGGTTCACACACAGCGCAGCACGCTCCCTAGTACCTAACTACCTGGTCTGCACTAGACTAACATGAAGGATGCCCTCCTCGCGCTTTTTTACTAAAATTACGTCAGTAGCACGTCTCAGCTCTTCATTGGCTGACTGGGGCACGTGCTACTGACCATCACTCATGGAGGGGTGAAGGTTGCCCACAGCCTATTGGCTGTGTCCCCCCAGGGGGGGAACTTTCCCCCAGCTCTTATTGGCTGAGGCGTTGGATCAACGTGCTGGACTTAGAGTTCAACTACGCAGCACGCAAGTGAATATATTGACTCGTGGGTTGGATTTGCAATTAGTGCTCGTTCCTTTTTCGGAGACATCTCGCCCCCATGCTGGGATTTCTTAACGATGAGTCTCTTATAGCTCCCTAAGCACCTCGCTCACAATTCTAATCGTGTTACGCTGTTACATTTTGATATACCCTATTGAAACTTTAGTTTTTGACGCATATAGTCGAGGTTCAGGTCTTGACTCATCTCCTCACTGCTGGCTACTGACTTAGGTAGGACACTCGTGCCACTTGGTAAATATAGGTCGCGACTTTTGGTACATAAACAGCACTTATAATAGTATTTAGACCGCACGAGTGTTTCTGTGTTCTAGTCCTCGTGGGCCGTGATAACCTGTGAAATAGTTAGTTTTTCGCAGAAAGCTTCGCGTTAGACTCGCATAACATTTCTTGACGTTGAGAATAGGACATAATCGGGGTCGAACTCGCGTATGGGGTGCGCAGACCCGTCAGGAGGCCTCATGTTCGTCCCTGCGCGGCGGATCTCGCATAATTTAGCACTCAGAGTGGACCTGGCTGGGGTTTCAATTCTCGGTAGGCACGATGTCAGTGGAACATAATTTCTTTATTAACAGTCATGGCAGAAAAATGAAACTTATTTTTTGGCTTTTCCTGAAGGTAAAAGTTAAATTTTCTGTTGTAATAATGTTGCTAAAAATAAATAACGAAGCAAAAACTCTTACAATAATGTGGTTTTTAACAGCTTACTATTAAACATCACAAAACAGTATTTTCCGTATCCCCAATAGTAGTCATGCGAGAAACCGCACTAGTGGGGGCACCCCGTTGAGACGTGGGGGTGGAAGGCCTACGTGTCTCAAATGCATAGGATGCGTGGTGCCCAAGACCGCCCTCGGCGCGTGCCACCCCTGCGTCTACAATATACACCATCGGTATAGGTACGTGAAATATATTTATTGAGAAGACTCACTGCCACTAGAGAGATGATTTATTTACTGTGGAGACTGGATAAGGTCACGCTCTTGCTGTCAGCAGTGATCCTCGAGGTCCTGTTGCGGGCTTATGTGAGGGTTCGGAGTCTCGCTCTCCACGCAGATTCAATAGAGACTCGCATGGGTGCAGCTTGCTGCCATGGGCTAAGTGTGAAGATTCAGTCTCTAAAGATCGGCACTCCAAATAGTGGGACATGGGCCAACCCCTCTTAAAGTTTATAGAGATATGTCTGCGATTTGCCTAGTATTCAGTATTGGTGTTTCATATTTTTATTTCCTATTTATTCTGCTCATAATGAGTGGGTTGTGATTATGGTTCTCCTACCACCCTCTGACCCGTGCTGGTGTGGAACGCCCGGCGCGTGGGCCGGACCCCCAACGCCCGCCCCCTACTTTCTCTATCATGTTTGATAACTTGCTGCCGTTGATAACGTCTTAAATATTAAATGATTTCTCATTTTTTTATAGATTGGACATAACCGTATGATAAAATAAGATTCCGGACCTCAAGCGCCAGAGTGGCTGCAGCGAATCACTCTGCTGAATTCCCAATAGTCTGTCAATCACAAAATACTGGTAACATAGAAAAATTGTGTTTAATCTCTATTATGGTAACATGTAACGTCGAACGCAATCTGGGGAGAGTGACCGCCCCCGGCACAGTGAAAACTCCTTTAATCTTTCTCATCTGGCTCTTGTTTTTTCAACCCAAAACTGGCAACACAATGCTGATAACGAAACAAATGAACATGACCACTAAAGGCACACTTTAAAGGAGTGGTCTAAGGTTTTATCCCAATTTCTAATTGTAAAAAACGTTAGAAATCGGACAATCATCTAGTACATGACAATCCAGTCTTTTCTTACAAAGCTGGAACCAGCCCTGTTACCTCCTTTCACATGGATCCATGAGATCTCCCCATTCATTGATCCAATTGTTCTGCCTTAGATTTTATTTCAAATTGGCAGATTCCCACGAGGCGCGTCCCTTCTCACGAGGGCGCTGTTGCCTTCCTTCTGCGCAGCTTAAAGGTGGCAGTTTCCAAGACGGAACTGAGTCGTGTCCTTTCCATCTCAGAGAGTCTCTAGTGACTGAGAAAATTAGAAAAGAGCAAACAGGCAGGTGGCGCCATAAGATAGGATATCAGTGAATAGCTTTTTTTTTTTGAAGCTCTTTCTCTTTTAACGTGTACTGTACTAAATTATTTATTAGATATATATAAGCAAAATTACAAAACATATTCCTAGAGAATCGTTTATTCTCAGAAGCATTCTCGAAAATCCTTGTCACTCTAATAAGCTCAATTACTGTGGGACAATCTCCCGTAAATCTAGAACCCGCGCCCCCTAGCCTCCCCCTACATCTGCTGTATCGACAGAGTACCAACTCTCCTCTATTTACCTGTCTTCCTGGGCGGTCGCTACCGGGTTCCCGCGCGCTAGTCAGTAGGCTTCACTAGGACTCCTAGTTCAATGGACAATACGTGAGGGCACTCGCGTGCCTTTTTTTCATCCGTCCGCAGAACTGATGCACTGAACATAAATACCACAAAACGGCTCAGTTAACATGGGACCATGAAGTGTCAAACAGGTGTGGCTCCAGGGCGTCTCAGTGACGCGAGGTGGCCTATAATGTGAGTCTTCACCGTCTCAAGCTCGCGCTGCACCAATGCATTGGTCCTCGCACACGCGCGCGAAAACGTTATACTGGTCTTCGGTAGTGCAAAGTGGGGCCGGTGTTCGTGAAACAGAGGACCACCACTCGTTCGTAATTTACTTCTCAGACGTTTAGTTTCGACTTGGCCTTCATGCAGTGCTGTCTCGTGCTCGTCGGAATCTACAGCTCTTGCGGCGCTCGTGTAACCTGTTCGTGTCGCCCGTGGGTCGGAGCTGATTGATTATACTCGAATTGGCAGGGGCCGCAGAGTAGTTCCGCTCGGTGACCTCTGACGATGTGTGTATACTCTGTAGAACTTGGGCCTAGCACGGGGCACTCGGTACACAGGTGGACGCTTGCTGCCGCTAGCAAACGCGTCTGGGGTGTGGAGGCACGTCCTCGCCCTGCTTCAGTGTTTGAAAGATCAGGACTCATATATAAAAGTTAACTGTTGCTTGTATTATGTAAAAGAACTGCAAAACCCCTTTGTGGAGATATTTTCCAGTTCTACAGTTCACTCTGTTGCAGCTCGATAAATCCGCAACACGGCCGACTCCAATAACTAGAAACACATAGTGGTATTTCATGAAATTTATATTCATGATTAGCATGTTCTGCAAGCTGTGCGCGGTTTTGAAAAAAAATCACTCCTAGAGGGTAAATTTTCTGTATAAAATGAGAATTCATATCAAATGGAACATAGACGCGGCTACTTATGTGAGAAACATATTACCAGATCGGCGCAAGTGGTACGGCTCAGTGCGACTCAATACCTTGGCTGAAATTAAGATTTTAAATTTCACCTCTGGAAGACTGGACACAGATGGCTCCTTCTGGCCTAGGCCTTCTTCCTTCTGCTCACGCAATTCATAAATTCCACTCATCAGACAAAGGACAGTGATATCAATCGAACCTCAGGGAATATATGCAGTGCTTATGATCATTAATGCTCGCCGTGTATCATTATAAAGAGCTGGAGCTAGACCCTAGGGAGACTGGCGATCGGGGATAGTAGTAGTGAACATTGGTAGGGTATGACAATCTTAGAGGCTGCGCACTCGGCAATGGTGTATGCTGGAAGTACACAATGTCTATCCTTAGCAGTGCTGGCCTGCTGTTGGATTGTGTCATGTAATTCATGTTCGCACCAGATTCTGCAAGTTGCTGGTTCGCTTAGAGCTCCCAGGTGTGTTAATGGGCATTTGGGTGCGTCGGCTTAACCCAGAGGGCTGCATCTTGCTCGGCGTGGATGTGTGGTGTGTATAATGAGCCTCTGGCTGTAGCGCTCAGGCCATTAAGGAGAACGCATGGTACCAGGGCTCGTGCATCGGGTATGTCGGGCCACCATTTTCATGAACTACTGGTGTTTGTATTGACACTATGAGATGTAGCCTCTTGGTGTGATATATTCAAGGCTATGAACAACGGTGGTTAAGAGTCAGAGGGCATGGTCATTTTCTGGGGTGCCTGGACCTCAGTTCTACTTGCTTGTTCATTGAGTAAAAATTTTTTTTCAATTTTGGTTTTTATTAACATATTTTGGCGCATGGTATTCGCTCATACAGCCTTCATTTTCAGTGTATCTCTGGACTATTATCTTTGTCCTGTGGAATCTGTCGAGATCTGCATATGACTGGCTGCGTGCGTTAACCCTTCAAGATGCTCAGTATTTGGCTAATCGCGAGTGCATAACAACTTCTTTCAGTTTGATAAGGAGTTCGTAAATGGAGCTAGAGGTTGTGCTCTCTATATAGCTAGGAGTGTTGTGCTTACCTTTAAGGAGCCAGTCTTTGTAGAGGTGTTGGATGCCGAGATCGTTCATAATAGATTGCAAACTAGAGGCTGAGTTATTGCGGTCTGAATAGCCCCATAAGTGCCTGCTAGGTAGGCTCTTAACGGTCTCGGATCGCTCTCGCATGGAGCCAGAGCGCCAGGCATCGGCTCCAATATTTCCGGAGAGGTCCCAGCGGACCCCAGCGCGTTAGAGTCCCAAATGTCGCCACTCCGTGAGCCCGGTGATGAACCACCATCAGAGTCGCTAGGTGCCAATTGGGGAGGAGCTAGTAAGAACGCCGAGGCTGGGACATCAGGTGGTGCGATCCCAGAGGGTGGCATCATCGGGCTTGACGTAAGGCCTGCCCGGTCTTCCATCCCTGTACTGACTTCAGCCTCCAGAGGAATCAGATCTGCTACAAACCTACGAGTTGGCTGGGGCCATCTGGGATGTCATGTGACCCAGAGGCTGGCATTGGGGTGGTCCAGAGAGGCTAGGCATCAGGGGTGGTATCCCCAGAGCTGGCATCGGGGGTGGTAACCTAGAGGCTGGCATCTGTGACCCAGAGGCTGGCATTGGGGGTGGTAACCCAGAGGCTGGCATCAGGGGTGGTATCTCAGAGGCTGGCATCAGGGGCTGGGGTGGTAACCTAGAGGCTGGCATCAAGGGTGGGAAACCTAGAAGCTGGCATCAGGGGTGTTAACCCAGAGCCTGCATCAGGGGTGGAAACCTTGAGGATGGCATGGGGTGGGTAGCCAGAGACTGGAATTGGGAGTGGTAACCCAAAGGCTGGCAACAAGGGTGGTAACCCAGAAGCTGGCATTGGGGGGTGGTGACCTAGAGGCTGGTATCAGGAATGGTAACCCAGAGGCTGCATAGGGGGTGGTGACGTGTTCTCATTCTGAGCTCATTTGGCTTCTGGCGCAGGCGGTCTCCTGTCTGCAGAAATGGAGATTGTTCGCCCCACTGTGTACACATACGCCCGGTGCCCTCATTAGCACTGGCCCACAAGACTAGAAGCTTGCTTGGCATCTGCACCCGATCACCCTGCCTAACAGGACATATCAATAGAAGCACCTAATGACGGGTGTGATTAAAAAACTGTACCATTTAGGCCTCATTCACTCGTGTTTCGGTCAGTGATTTTCCTTCAGTGATTTTTGAGCCAAAACCAGGTGCGGCTCTATAACACAGAACAGCTGCTTATGTCTGTGGAGGCTCCAATGCTGGAAATCACTGATGTGTGAATGAGGCTTTAATGTGGGATTGTTCCACCAATGGACCCCAGAGGGGCGTGACTTGTGCATACGTGCCCGCCCCAAAATGGGCATTGCTGGGAGGCTTTGTGGGTGGATCAAGATAGGGCTTAAAATGTACCACAAATTGGGAGTCAAACATGTTTTTCCACCTTTTGCCTTAAAGAGGAGCCGTCCCCTCTCCTGACGTCCATTTTAGTAACGACTTGCATTCCCCATGTAATACCGATTCCAGGGAATCTATTCTTATGCCTCTATGTTGTGCCGTTCCTCTATTATTTCTACTAGAAATTATGACTGAATTGCTAGCAGTCTGCAGTGAGGGTCAAGATAGGTGTTACCAGTTGGGGGTGTGTCCCTGACACTATCCAATCAGTACTGCCAGTGTCAGACTGTGCAGGGAGGAAGTTATGGAAATGGCTTCTTAAAGGGGTTCTCCGGTCTTTCAGTATTGATGACCTATCCTCAGGCCTCCGGGTGATGGGACCGCACCGTTCAGATATTAAACACCCGGAAAACCCCTTTAAGAATATATCAAAGATCTCTCTATTATCACATAATCAGGGCAGGTTTTCAGCCTATGGATATAGATAAAAATGCGTCTATTCGCTGACAACAAGCACAGATCATGACGATGGCGAAGAATTGAATTGATTCAGTTGAGTTATTCATTATGGGACGACTGAGCCAAAAAAAGCGTTAACTCTTTTTTTATCCTTCCAGGAAGACGTAAAGCAAAGAGATCCGGCACCAGGCGCGGCGGTGATTCTACCGGACTTACGTCTGCTTCGTGTGACGCGACAATCACTTCTCTGCACTTTCCTGCCATTAATGAGCTGTGGGTTTGGGGAGCGTGGTGTCTTTTCAGCTTTTAATGCTTTTTGACTGAGAATAAATTTCTGCGTAGCATCCAACCTGGTCTTCGATGCAAATCTGTTCACGAACGTCAACCCTTACAAAGAGCGTTACACCAGTGGTGTCCAAGCTGCGGGGAAACTACAACTCCCAGCATGTAGTTACAGTTGCTTGACACAGATTTAAAGGGGTATTCCCATCATAGACATAGCTTGCATATGCCCCCATTGTCTGATAGGTGCAGGTCCCGCACCTATATCGAGATTGGAGGGGGGAGCGCTGCGCCTGGAGGACCCCGGGTTTCCCAGGGTCCAGCCTCCACCAGGCACAGCTCCCATAGAAATGAATAGGAGAGTACAGCGCATGCGCGGCCACCGCTCCCATTCATTTCTATGTAGCCAACGGAAATGACCGAGCCAGCGCTTGGCTATTTTCGACGGCCCCATAGAAATGAATGGTGGGCGGCTGTGCATGCGCAGTGCACCCTCCTCCACTTTGGGGGCTCCTTCCTGATATAGGTGCGGGTCCCAGCAGTGGGACCCGCACCTATCAGACAATGGAGACATATCCTAGAGATATGCCCCCATTGTCCAAGATGGGAATAACCTTTTAAATAGGAACTGTGTAATACCTCTTATTTCCTGCGGGGGCTCTGCAGGGGATTCGAACACTCCCTGCAGATTCCCCCCCCCCCCCCCCCCCCATAGATCGCAGCTGATCGCTGGAGATCCCTCGGATCAGCATATCATTATATAAGTAAAAAACAACTGTCCAAAATGGAAAACCCCTCTAAGGTACGGCCACTCGTAGATGAGATTCTTTTAAAAAATAGCGTGCACGCGCTGTGGAGAGCGTGTGCACCAGAAACAGCGAATAAGTTGACATACGGTGCAAATTTTAAAATTGCAGCAGATATCTATCCTTTGCCTAAAAGAGGGTGAAATCTGTGGAAAATCTGCCGCCTAATCCGCACGACTCAGCGAAACATGCAAAATATGCTTCGGATTTGTAGCCGTACCCTTAAAGGAGCACTCCCAGTATAGGTATTAAATGCTTTTGAGTCCCACATTCCTCCTCCTCGCTGTACGATTAAGAGGAAAAGAAAAAGATGAAGTATTAAAAAAATTAAATGAAATAAGGGATTACATTTGCACTGTAATGACGGCACGGTCCAGCAGGTGGCGCACTAGTCAATAGGATAAAATCCTATGGAAATAACTGTCTCCCGTTGTAATTATCGCCGGACACACACCCTGGTTTTAGGCTGGAAGCCCATTTGGCCGACCCTTATTCCTTCCGCATACCGTACATACTGGGTTTCGCCGAGAATGCATGTGTTCTCATTAGGAAGAAGGGAATAAGTTGCTATCAGACTCTGACAGCGGCGCAGCTGAACAAGAGGACTGGACAAATAGAAATCCTGCCATTAGAGGAGTCGGGAGACCCCCATGTATATTAGATGGTCGGCTGGCGTGTTTGGACAATATACATCCCAGAAGGATTTATTTCCCATGTATAGCACTGACATATTCCACGGCGGTGAACACGGATGGTGGTCGCTTTCATCTCTCCCCTGTGGAGCTCACAATCTAATGTGCAGCAGGGGATGTAGGGTGTAGTAGGGGTGACCCCAATCTGATAAAGACCTTGACTCACCCCACATTAAATATAGTACGGGGATAGGGAGTACAACTAAGACAGCAACCACTACGACCCCCTCCTCTCCTCTCTCTATCACTCACTGCCCTCTTCTCTATCCTTCCTCTATCCCTCCTATTACTCCCTTCTATCTCCCTCTTCTTCTCTATCATCCTCTCCCTCCTATCACCCCTCTTTTATACCACCTTCCTCTCTATTACTTCCATCCTCCCTCTCCCCTTCTCTCTGTCATCCCCTCACCTCCTTTCTGTCATACTCCCTCCTCCCTATCATCCCTTCTCCTTTTTTTCTATCCCTCCTCCCCTCCACTATCCCCACTCCTTCTCTCTATCATACTCTCTCCTCCCTTCTATCCCCACTCTATCATCCCCTCTCCATCCCTCCTGTCAACTCTCCCCTCCCTTCTATCCCCCCTCTCTATCATTCCTTCTGTTATCCTCTCTCCTACCTTCTATCCCCCCTCCTCATCTCTATCATCCCCTCTCCTCCTCTCTATCAATCGCTTTCCTCCTCTTTATCACTTCTCCCCTCTGTCATCCTCTCCCTTCTATCATTCCCTCTATCATCCCCTCTCCTGCCTTCTATCCCCCCCTTTATCATCCCCTCTGTTATCCTCTCCTTCCTTCTATCCCTCCTCTCTACCATCCCCTCTCCTCCTCTCTATCCCTCCTCCCCTCTGTCATCCTCTCTCCTCCCTTCTATCCCTCCTCCTCTCCTCTCTATCATCCCCTCTCCACTCCTACCATCTATTGACCTTTGGACGTTATTTTTCTTTGCCTCTTGGCGTTCTCATCAGACAGCTCCTCTCCACCAATCAGCACTTACTACTCCCAGCTCTCTCGTCCAATCAGCGCCCAACCCTCATGGCATGGGCGGGGCGTTCCTCAGTTCGTTATAAAATCTTGCTGCTGCGCAGCGGCTGTACTGCGGGGGCATCATGGCGGACCAGAGGGACAAGAGCACTGACCAGATGAAGTTATGGAAGGAGGGCCGGGGCAACCAGGTATCCAGCCTGTCCTGTCTGCAGCAGTGTCACACCGGGGGACCTCTGCCTGCAGTGCCAGTGACCTGGGTGTTATCCCTGGCATCCAGCTGTCTCTTGTGAACCTACAGGGTCTTGGCACCGCTCACCTGCCTGGTATCAGTGTCTGTGGAGCTGACAGATATGCTGCCTGGGTACTTAAAGGTTATAGCAGTCTCAGATGTTTGCAAAACTACAACATCTAGCATGCTCTCGCAGCTGCAGACTTTAAGAGCATGCTGGGAGTTGTGCTTCTGCAGCAACTAGAAGACCACATAGTGGAGACCACTGAAAACTCTGGGTGGGGGAAAGGATTGGTGCACCTCATAAAAGTCAGTGATGTGAGCAGGGGTGCACCACCAATGAGGCCAGGTGAGGTGATTGCCTCAGGCAGCACCAGGTAGGGACACGAGGGGGGCAGCCAATGGCCATGAGCTGAAGGGTTTAGTTTAAGAAATTGGCATTTGGGAGGGAGGGTGCTGTTTCAGTTTTTGTTTCAGGCAGCAGAAAGGCTAGGTGCACCTCTGTGTGTGAGTTGCACTTAAAGGGGACATTTTTGCACTGACTTGACTCCCTTGCCTCTTATCCTACACATAGGTTAATCGTTGTATATTGATGAGTTAATTTAGTGTTTCTGATGGCAGCTTTGATCTACTTAGCGTGGCGTGAGGTCTTGTCCGATTTATAATAATTTTTGGAGCACCTTGGCAGTGCCGTGCGCCAGAATCTGAAATGTATGCCAGCTGGGCGCTGGCGTAGATTTTGGGACTAATTTGCACCAGAAAAACTGATGGAAGTAATTTTACATCTTCCAGCATGTGCTAAACGTCCCCTAAAACCCCCTCCTTTGTGTTATAATTCCTCTTTGCTTTCAGGATCTCTGCTTACTGTCAGTGAATGTGAACCTTCTTCTTTGCCTCCAGGCTCCTGTGGACCTTTTATACTTCTCACCGTTGGCAGTTTGTGACTGTCCTCTAGGCGCGAAATGCGCTGGTGGTACCAATCTCCTGTTCTGATTTTTGTTGCACTGTGTCAGTGCATGCAGAATCTGTTAGGCAGGGTTCACACCTGTGTGTTTCCAGGTGCAGTTTTTGGAATAGATTAAAAAAAAAAAAGTTGAGGCAGTAGACAACTGCTTGCTCCACCTGCATGATCCATGCCTGGTTTTGGCTTCAAAAACTGCATCTAAAAACCCAAGCCTGTAAACCCTGCCCGTTCAGGATTGTGGAAACCGTCAGCAATGACAAGTTCTGTGCAGGTTTTCAGCCTCTACATGTAAAGAAGAATGTTTCCACGCAAAGACAGCAAGCAGAGATCTTGCAAATGGCAGAAAGACAAATTTAAAGGTTGGCTCATTAGGCAGTGACATCTTTAGACCGGAACTTCCTTTCTTCAAGGGTTAATTGCGTCTTGTAAAGTGTTGGGTATGCCGTCACTTTATGGACGTGGGGGAGTCCGACCTCTAGGACCCTCGCGGGTCTATTGGGGCACAACGCCGGGGTCGCCAGTGTGCAGGGAAGAGTGCAGAGCCACGGCCCCTTAATTCTGAGGGTCATGGGTACCCCAGAGGTCGGAGCCCCACAGATCATATAGTGATGGCGTACCCTAGCTGTATACCGTCGCTTTCCCATGAGAGTTCCCCCTTTAGGGCGGATTATTCTAATGTAATATTTGGCAGGGGGTGCATAGGATCTGCAGCTGTAAGTTCAGAAACTTTCACGGAAATGGCAGAAAGCCAGTGCCAAAGTATTTTGAGCAGCGCAGTTAGAATTGGCGTAGTTGGTCGAGAGCAATGACCTCCTCCCCTCCTTTCCTGGGAGGAAATGGAGCCAGAAACGCGATGCTCGATCCAGAATCCCGCTTTATTTATTTATTTATTTATTTATTTATTTATTTATTTATTTATTTTTCCACCTTCCAAGAGCATAATAATAATATATTATTATATTTTTTTTGGCCTATTTATTGGGTGAAAATGCCATTGTCCGAGTTTTATCTTTACGAATTTAATCGCACAGCCAATATAACCGGACAGACTTGGGGCTCGTGCACCCGACTGCAGCCCGTTTTGCGGATCCGCAAAACATGGATTCCGGCTCCGTGCGTTCTGCATTTTGCAGAATGGAACTTCCTGCCGTCTGTTGGACAGTCCACAGTCCTATCCTTGTCCGTAAAGCGGAGCAGAGAATGTTCTATACTTCTGCGTGTGCTGTTCGCATCTTTTCCGGCCTCGTTGAAGCGAATGGGTCGGCATCCGACCTGCAGAAAAATGCATATTGGATGTGGACAAAATCGTGCAACGTGAGCCCTTGGGGCGAGTTCGCATTACCCATTACCGTTATTTTTCTGTTCTTCTCATCCGCCAGAAAAATTGAGAAAAAAGTGGATCCTGTTTAAAAAAAATTAAAAAATTCAGTTATACACATTTGGCGTACGTTTGAGCCATTTCCGACACGGTCCGGGAAAGCCCGGACTGTGCTCCTTCCTGAGGCCGCCTCTGTACAGTGATACACTCTATACCAGCATCGCTGTACAGCGGCGGCCTCAGGAAGCGCACGGCGTCATAGCAACCAATGACGCCGTGCGCTCCTGCCCTCAGAAGGAGCACGGTCCGGGTTTTCACGGACCGTCCCAGACCGTGCTCCACGGTCGTGTGAAAGGGTCCTTATTCTGTAAGTCAGTACAATCATCAATATGAGATTTATTTTTTTTAATTGTTTTTCCTACTGTACTTTTAAAACAGAATTTCGAGGAGTACAATACTCGTCGGTATGTGATCGGTGGGGGGTCCGACACCCGGGACCAGCACCCATCATCTGTCTCCAGAGACTCTGGCACTCGGGTGAGGTCTCCACAGCGCCGTAAGTTGTATAGTGGCTTTTCTAGGTATTGCAGCCCATTCACTTGAATTGGACTGAGCTGCACCTGGGCCACGTGACCGATGAACGCGTCGTCACTGGCCGTGGCGGGAGCGCCTCAAGTCTTCAAATAGCTGATCGGCTGAGGTGCCCGGAGTCTGAGCCACACCAGTCGGGTATTGATTTTGAAATCCGTTTTAAAAGTTAAGAAAAATTAGTGTCGCTATATTTTCACAGCAATTTTTTTTTTCTTTCACGTTAATACAGGTGCATGATTTTTTTTTTATTTAGTTTTTGTGCAACTTTTTGGAATGGCGAGGTGGCCAAAAAAAGGCAACTCTGGCGCTGGGAATTTGCCCCCAGTCTGGAGAACGTAAGGAGGGCACAGGTCACTGAGACACCAGTCGGCGACCGTCTCCCTATCCTCTGTGTCATCGGTGCACCGGACTTTGGCTGCTGTCACAGCATGCCTTATCTTGTGTCTGATTCCTGGCACAGTGCGGTGCACTAAATATTATATGACCGTATTCTGTGCAATTCCTTTAATCCGGACGTTCTTTTAGGGCTCATGCACACGAACGTATCGTGGTTTCTTTCCGCGTCCGTTCCCTTTTTTTTTTTTTTTTTTTTGCGGACCGTATGTGTATCCACTCATTTCAGTGGGTCCGCAAAAAAAAAAACGGAAGCTACTCCGTGTGCATTCCGTTTACGTATGTCCGTATTTCCGTTCCGCAAAAAAATAGAACATGTCCTATTATCCGAATTACGGACAAGGATAGGACTGTTCTATAAGGGGCTGGATGTTCCATTTGCAAAATACGTAATGCACACGGACGTCGTCCATGTTTTTTGCGGACCGCAAAATACATACGGTCGTGTGCATGAGCCCTTAATTTATTAGACGTAACGTTATAGCAGTCCAATAATCCGGAACATCTGCTAATCCAGCATTGACGAGGGGGGGGGGAGTGAGTTTTGCTGCATCATGGTAAACCCTGCACTACACAGCAGTATGGGGGGAGGGGGGAGGCGCTGGTAAACATTCTTCCAGACCTTGGGCTGATAACTGCGGTCCGTGTCTGGTGGACTCTGCCCCCGTTACGCCCCCGATTGCCATGTTGTTTTGACTTTTGTGCTCCTCTCCGTGACATTTGCTCTAATTACGCTTCTAATGCAGATTGTTCTAGGCACATGGTTATGTTAGAATAAGAGTCTGCTTCCCCTTCCTCCTCCTTTCCTTGAAACAGCGCCACTGTTGTCCGCAGGCTGCTCCTGGAATTGCAGCTCAGCTTCATTTCAGTGTAACCTCATCCTTAAAGGGGTTGTCTCATCCATCTCTGGGACCTGCACCTATCTCCAGAATTGGCGGAGAGCAGCCGCACGTGCGAGGCCGACCTCCATTCGTCTGTGTCTGTCTGTCTGTCTCTCTCTCTCCTTGTTGGAGTTCAATACGTCACATCCCATGTTTTAAAGGCAGGCAAGCCGCGGCCAGAGGTGGCTTATTGCTTTCTCCCTATCGAATACATGCATGCTCGGTCCAGCCAAGTGTGCATGTGTCTGGAGGAATGGCCGTCAACCAACAAGCATGCAGCTATTTAAAGGCGCAGGGATGGCTTTACTTTTACAGTAATTGTATCTCCATACCTGTAGTGGAGAGAACACTGGTAACGCTGGGAGATTTCAGCTCTGAAGTCTGCAGAATTGTAAATGCAGCTCCGGACGTTGTAAAATTGCAGTCAGTGAAGTCTCAGGATTCTGTTGGGTAGGAATAAAGAAGTAACGGCAGGTGACCTTTACCCTGAATGCACAGACTGGGTGAACAGGAGCTGCATTTACATAGAGCAGTTTACACAGAGCAGCGTGCGCCGCCGCCATGATCACATGAAGTGCAGCTCCCACCAGCTCGTCAGATGACTCTGGATCTCGTCTCATGATTGTCAATCAGCCAGGCCCCAGGGGGTTGGGCTGCTTACATAAGGGAAGAATTGGCGCATTCCCGAGCCAAGTATTGAGAAATACAAATAGATGGGACGACCATAAAATGATTAGCAAATCTCGCTGAAATGTCATACTTGTGGTGATGACCTCTGCCCCCCCACCCCACCCCTTCCTTACGCCCCCGCAGCAGGATTGATCAGTCTTGCTTGGCACAGAATCGCCTGTGCGTGCAGCCATATAGCAAACAATTGCATAAATGCCACCCGTGGGTCACTACTGAAATAAAAATTATTGCACGGTGGTCGGCTGTGTAGGGAAGCGCAAGGGGCTACATAGTGAAAAGTAATGGGGACGTGTAATACTCATTGTCTCCTGCGGAGGCGCTGCAGAGAAAGTGAACAGTTGATGCCAAGTTTCCCGCTATAGCGTGGCAGTTTAGGGGGCGTGTCTTCATGTTTGGCAGATTGTACTCCATGGGATCAAATGTCGCCACGAAATCTGAGCGGCGGTGAATAGCAGCTGTGTCACATGTTCAGCCCTGGACTTTGTTTTGGATCAGCAGTCGGACTCGGTGCCAGTAAAATCCCATGATCTGAGCTGTCTGCGGCTTATGCAATGCTTGGACGTCCTCTCTGAATGTAGGTCATAAAGCCTATCGTAACCATATGCAGCCGTAATATTTGTGGGACCCCTGTTGGTGACTCCAAAGTATTGCACGCTAGAAGGGGGTGTGTCCTTTATGATGTCACTGAAGTGAATGGAAGCGGTGGCTGCGCAAGCGCTGTGCGCCCTCCTTCACTTTGGCGGGCCAGTAGGAACACTTGGTGGTGGCCGGACCCGGCACTGCTGGCCACCACTTTGCCAGCTTTGTTTTCGGCTTTTACGAGATGGGAGCAGGTCCTAGCGATATGGCCCCCATTGTCTGAGATGGGAATACCCCTTTAAAGGGGGTCTCCCGCTATAGACATTTTTCAGGATATGCCATAAATGTCTTGTAGGTGGGATTCCCAGGAGAACGGGGGTTTTCTGATCAGTGCTCCACATCTAGATGGAGAGAGAGCGAATTCTGCATTGTGCTGTCCCTCTGTTATTCCCCATGGAAATATATGAATAAGTTGGCAACTTGGTGTTGCCAATCTTCTTGTTAAAAAGGTGCGTCTCTACACAGTCAGCACTGACTGGTCTGTCAGTGTATGTAGGCGCCTATTCCCAGCTGGTAATGCCCATTTGTTAGTTTTACTCATGATTTCTGGGAGGAGTAACAGAGGGACAACACACAGTTTTGATAGAAGGTGCTCAGTTTTTTTTTTTTTTTTTTTTTTTTTTGTCACGGGCAATACAATTATTTACTAGAAGACCCGCGAGGTGTTGGGGCCAAGAACATCTTTCAGGTCTGTGCCAGATTATCAGTTTTGGAGGCCGGATGAAAGGAATCGTACTGTACCTGTCTACTCCAGTGTGAGCGCCTCCTCATATAATGACCCATCACCCTCATGTCTTATCGATCGCTCTGTTTTGTCTTTCTTCAGAAACCGGACGTCCTGACGACAGGCGGTGGGAATCCCATAAGCGACAAGCTGAACCTCCTGACGGTCGGCCCCCGCGGCCCCCTGCTGGTCCAGGATGTGGTGTTCACAGATGAGATGGCGCACTTTGACCGGGAGAGGATCCCTGAGAGAGTGGTGCACGCCAAAGGAGCAGGTGAGGCCTCCAGAGATCGTCCCTCTCCGTCCGCTGCACTGTTGGGTTAGGCCATCATTATCTAATCGGTGTGTGTGTGTGGGGGGGGGGGTTCCGATACATCACGTGTAATTGGCCATCATCAAGCCCAGGCCTAAAGGGCTATGTTTCCATTACAGAGCTCTAAATCTTCTGCTTTCCTCCATACAGCCACCACTAAGGGGAACTTTTTAGACCGATTCAGTATATATTGAACTCCAAAATCTGTCTTCAGTAAGCGCTTATGCTCCCCCTAGTGGTGACGACGTACAGCCAGTATTATGGTTTAGCGTAAGCGCAGTTTTGTGTAATTTGTACATTTGTTATATGCGAATTATCCTTTAGTTGGGGGGCGTTGCACCTGGTCCATGAGGCTCCGTTTGCCCACCTCGTTCCACGTCCTCTTGATTGACAGGACCAGGCCAGTTGATCTCCTCCGGCCGGCCCTGTCTGCCACGTAAATCTCGCGCCTGCGCCGTCCCGTTCAGTATTCGGCGCTGTGAATGAAGGGCACTTGCCGGCTTCCTCACTGCGCCTGCGCCAAATAAGTCAGTTGAGCACTGACATATTCGGCGCAGGCGTAGTGAGAAAGCCGGGGGCGGCAAGCGCCCTTTGAGTTGAGTACTGACATATTCGGCACAGTGAGGAAGCCAGTAGCCGGTGAGCGCCCTTCAGTATTCAGCGGAGTGAGTGAACAGGACGGCGCAGGCGCGAGATTTACACTGCAGACAGGGCCTGCCGGAGGAGACCAACGCTTGCCTGGCTCTGTTAAAGGGGTATTCTCATCTTGGACAATGGGGGCATATCGCTAGGATATGCCCCCATTGTCCTATAGGTGCGGGTCCCGCCGCTGGGACCCACAGCTATATCAAGAACGGGGTCCCCAAAGTGAAGAAGTGCGCACCGCGCAAGCGCGGCCTGCTCTCCATTCACTTCTATGCGGCCGCTGCAAATAGCCGAGCGCTGGCTCGGCTATCTCCGTCGGCTCCATAGAAATGAATGGGAGCGCACCGCGCATTCACGGCCACCGCTCCCATTCATTTCTATGGAGCCGACGAAGATAGCCGAGCGCTGGCTCGGCTATTTGCGGCGGCCCCATAGAAGTGAACGGAGAGCGGGCCGCGCTTGCGCGGTGCACACTTCTTCACTTCGGGGGGCCCCGTTCTCGATATAGGTGCGGGTCCCAGCGGCAGGACCCGCACCTATAGGACAATGGGGGCGTATACTAGCGAGAAGATGAGAATACCCCTTTAATTCAAGAGGACGTGGGCGTTACATGAGGTGGGAGAACGGAGTCTCTAGGACCCCTCCCCCGCTCCTAGAGGCTAATTGGCATGTAATAAAAGTACAAATTACACAAAAACGGGGACACTATGGAAAAAATAAACAGTTCAATTCAGGTGACCTTTTCACATGGATAATTGTGATGAGCCAAACCCTTTAAATAACTTGGGCTCTGTCACCAGGATCAGCCATTTTAAACCAGAGATACGAGCTGGTAGGGCTCATCATGCTGATTAAGAAAGTTACAGTTTTAATCAGCATAATGAGCCCTGCCCGACAGTATGTCTGGTTTAACAGGGTTGATCCTGGTGACAGAGTCGCTCTAGGCCTCTTTCACACGAGCGTGACGGATTAGGTCCAAATGCATTCAGGAAAACTCGCACCATTTTGCAAGCAAGTTCATTCAGCTTTGTCTGCGATTGTGTTCAGTTGTTCAGTTTTTTTTCCACGCGGGTGCAATGCGTTTGATACGTTTTTCACGCGCGTGATAAAAAAAACTGAAGGTTATCAAACAACATCTCTTAGCGACCATCAGTGAAAAACGCATTGTATCCGCACTTGCGTTTTTCACTGAAGCCCCATTCACTTCTATGGGGCCGGGGCTGCGTGAAAAACGTAGAATATAGAACATGCTGCAATTCTCACGCAGCGCAGAACTGATGCGTGAAAAAAAAAAACGCTCATGTACACAGACCCATTGAAATGAATGTGTGAGGATTCAGGGGGCTGTGTGTTCACATAACGCATGTGAAAGGGGCCTTAAGCGCAGACTTCATTTTACTTTTATTTCTTTAGGGGCCTTTGGCTATTTTGAGGTGACTCATGACATCACAAGATACAGCAAGGCCAAAGTGTTTGAACACATTGGGAAGAAGACCCCGATCGCCATACGCTTCTCCACCGTCGGTAAAGTTTTTTTTTTTATGGGTTTCAACAGAATCTAGGTTGTTTTCAAGAGATTTTTGAAGATTTTTCAGTGATTTACCATCTACCTTTCCCTCCTCTCCCGCAGCTGGAGAATCTGGCTCAGCCGACACCGTGCGTGACCCCCGTGGATTCGCCGTGAAGTTTTACACTGAGGATGGAAACTGGGATCTGACTGGAAATAACACCCCAATCTTTTTCATCCGGGATGCCATGTTGGTAAGTTCTCTGTAGTGTTGAGAGCTCCCCGAATGGGACACACCAGAAGTGTCTAACAGGGTTAAGCAGACACCTCGCCGCTCCATTCAATCACTTTCCCTTCATTTTCCCTTTTTTTTTTTTTTTTTTTTAAATTTTTTTTAAACGAACAACCCCTTTAAATTCAGGCACTATAGATGGGAGAGTGATCAGCTCCCCCCAAACAAAGTAATTGACAGTGACTTAAAGGGGTTATCCAGTGTCATAAACAGCCCCTCCATGTGCCGGGCCCCTCACACAGAATATACTTGCCCTGCTCCTGGCACTGCTTCTCCCTGTACACGGATGAAAACATCTGGTGGCAGGCGGGAACGAGCCTCCCTATCATCGCGGGTGACTTTATGGAGGCTCGCCCCTGCCTGCCATTGGCTGCTCCCCCCCCCCCCGACACTGGATGTCTTCATCTGTATACAGGGAAAAGCAGGGAGCGGGGTAAATATATTCCCTCTGAGGGGCCTGGCACATTGGGGGGGGGGGGCTGTTGTATGATGTTGGATAACCCCTTTAAGATGTGATTCTGAGGTTCGTACCGTGTATATTTATATAACCTCCAACGTCTTTTGACCATTAACCCATCCTGCTCTGGTCACATAACGCACCAATTTCAGCAGGATCTCTTGACTACCTAATGTGTATTGGGACAGCCCCAAGAGATAAGCGGCGCCAGAGGTATTTCCCTGCCCCTGTTGGAGTAGCTGTAATAACATACATGTTTATATAGGACTGGGAGAGGTTTTAGTGAATAAAAACTTTGCACCTGAACTAGACTTTATATATGCTTTAAATTATTATTTTATTATATTTTATTATTATATTTTTATTTCAGTTCCCATCATTCATCCATTCTCAGAAGAGAAACCCCCAGACTCACATGAAAGACCCTGACATGGTCTGGGATTTCTGGGCACTTCGTCCTGAATCTCTCCACCAGGTAAGTATTCTTTATTCCCAGCCCCGTTGTCACTAAGAGGGTGTTCTCACTTTACACTCTATTACCTCCCTCCCCCACACACAAACAAACATCAGTAGGAGCCGAGAGCTGCAAAACTGAGCACATCCTACCCTGCTGGCCGTTGTGTGATAAGGAGTCCGAAGGGTGGGGTCCCTGCCAGTCACTAGAACAGGGCACTCATGCGTGCCGCTGCTCCTTTCGGCTCTGTAGAGCTGCCGGAGATGGCAAGTGCTGTGCTTTCTGGCAGCCCCATAGAGTTGAATGAAGCAGCCGCGCTGATGCGTTACTGCTGCTGAGATCAAATGGGGTAGAAAGGGTCTCCGTTTTCTACATTTGACATAGGTTTGACCGTTGGGGTCCCGCCATTCGGACACCTGTCTGTGGACAGGGAACACCCCTTTAGGATATATTGTGGCGAGCTGAACTACAAAGGTATATTGTATCTAGAGCTGATCTGGGTGTGCTGTGACCTAGCAGCTCTGCTATGCCGGGGGACATGTGAATGCCGGCTTCAGTAGACGCTTCTAGGTTGGCGTCCATGTGGTAATGGTCATGGTGCTGCCCCCGGATTACTCAGTGCTGACGTTTATTAACACGGCGACTTCACTGAGCAAATCCCTATTTAAATGTAATTACAGCTCATAAAGTTTGGGATAAAATGGGCGGCGACCGGAGTTTGTTTCCTTAGCCTTTGATGTGCAGGATCTCCTCCAAGTTTGCTCTTGGCGTGATTAAATATTCATTTATATCACAGCTTTTATCACACCTTTTAAACACTTTACACCTTTGCCCTCCCAGGTTTCCTTCCTGTTCTCCGACCGCGGGATCCCTGATGGTCACAGACACATGAACGGCTACGGATCTCACACCTTTAAACTGGTCAATGCCAAAGATGAGGCGGTGTATTGTAAATTTCATTCCAAGGTTGGTCCTGGTACTCGCTGTATGTATTAGACTCCACCTCTGATACATAGAATCTATCATGTGGTGCGATGGGGGGGGGGGGGGGGGGAATGCCTTAAAGGGGCTTGTCCGATGACCTCTTCTTCACCCAAGCAGCCCCTCTGAGATGAGCCTCTGAGAATTTCATGCTCTGATGCTTTCCCTTGCCCTGCGCTGCGCAAGGGATTTTTGGTTTACAAACCTGCACTGCTAGGTGGAGGCTTCTGCCTAGCAGTGTTCCCAGTATATGTCACCGGCCCTAATGAGCAGACTTTAGTGGTTCCCTAGCCTTTTACAGGCTAGGGCAGCACTAAAGCCCGTCCATTAGTGCTAGTGACATCACCGGATCTGCTGAAACAAAAAATGCCTTTGCCCCTTTAAAGGTGTTTAAGCTGTCCCACCCCTCCCCAATCAGGTCATCACTGGGTGTGTGTGTATAATATAAATAGATATATCTATCTATATATCCATCATACAGGTTCCTGTCAGAAAAATCAACTCTATTAAAGGGTTTGCGTCATGTCGGACAATGGGGGCATATCGCTAGGATATGCCCCATTGTCCCAGTGGTGGGACCCGCACCTATATCCAGAACGGAGCCCCGAAAGTGAAGGAGGGCACGCCGCGCATTCATTTTCTATGAGGCTGGCGAAAGTAGCTGACCCCTGGCTCAGTACACTCTCTCATTCATTTCTATGCGAAGCCGGTTTGGTGGTGACCGGACCAGAGTCCTCCTGCCACCACCTTGCGGGGCTCTGTTCTGGATATAGGTCCTAGCGATATGCTCCCATTGTCCATGATGAGACAACCCCTTTAAAGGGCATCTGCCAGCATGATCAAGGTGGAATACTGCCAAGTAGGGTTGATCCTGCTGGTTAAAATGGCATCTGTGTTATGAAAATAGGTTTCAGCATCTTGAGAAGACACTTATTCTTTATGCCAGTGAGAGCGTCGGTGCACTGAGAGGCGGGGCCTAGCCCTTCAGTGCTCCTAATTTTTCACAAGGCAGGTATCATTGTAATCTTAAAGGTCAACCTTACCAGGCAGTATGCATTGTTTAATGGGCTTGATCGTGCTGATTTGGATCATGACAAGGGAGGGGTGCCAAACCACATATCCTTCTGCAGACAGCTGTTTCGTGGTATGTGCTTCTCATCAGTACAGACCCTTGTCATTTTCCAAAGCTTGTTAAAAAGTTGGACGCTGACTCCAAAGGGAGCCACTTCCAATCGGAGGCACTAGCGAAACATGCCATACCACCAGTTATTTGTAAGTCGTGCAGTACACCTTTCTGCCACTAGATGTCGCTCCTAGAGACAAGTTGTGTGGATGTTCTGGAACGGTTTGTGTAGAGCGCCATCATCTGGTTATATGGCTAATGCACCCAATTTTTATTCATTAATATTGGTCCTGTAACTAAATTAATATTTTAAAGAAATTTTGATTAGCTGGCATCCCAGTTTGGAACTTTAGATTCTGAACCATTAGATCACCTTCTAAGTACTGAAGGGCAGTAAGAAAAACCTCTTCCTATATATTCCTTTCCCCTCGGTCAGCCATGTAGCAGTTATGATTGTTGTTTTGTCATATTTCCTATAAAGAACAGGAAAATCAATTTCCTAGATGCATTTTACCGTATGCAAGACCCAAAGCTGCCTTATACTAGAGGGTTATCGTTTTCCAATAATGAGTTTCTTCTGTGTTGTCTTAAGACCAATCAGGGCATCAGAAATCTGACTGTGGAGGAAGCGGGTCGCCTGGCTGCCGAAGATCCCGACTATGGCATCCATGACTTGTATGACGCCATTGCCAATGGAAACTACCCATCCTGGAGCTTCTACATCCAGGTCATGACATTCGAGCAAGCTGAGAAATACCCATTCAATCCTTTTGACTTAACCAAGGTGAGGATTAACCTCAGGTAGATGACCATGAGCCATTGATATAGCCTTCGTGTTGTGACACGAGTGTTTATTCCATTCTCTTTCAGATCTGGCCTCACAAGGACTATCCTCTCATCCCTGTGGGTAAATTGGTCCTGAACCGTAACCCAGCCAACTACTTTGCAGAGGTGGAGCAGATGGCCTTTGATCCAAGTAACATGCCTCCTGGAATAGAGCCAAGCCCAGATAAAATGTTGCAGGTGAGCGGGGACAGACTGGGAACTTAAAGTGGCCCCGTTTTTGTAGTTGGGTCAAAATTGATGGAATTGGGCCAGCAATACCATATTGTGGTACATTATACCACAGTCCATCACAAAATGCATCCTCAGAGACTTCCACTGGCCGGCCGTGAGTAGGTCTCAGGCGGCCCCCGGGGCATCGGCCCACCGGGATATTTCCCCGTAAGGTCTATGGCCAATCTGCCTCTGCAGGTGAACTTTTTGCAGGGACCTCCTTTAAAACTCTGCTTCATGCCAAGGGCCACCAATCTCACAATGTGTGGCACTTCCCACATGTGGGACATACACTTATCAAGCGTTAAAGCGCTCTACCTGGACTGTGGAACAGATGGCCAATATGAGATTGTGGGGGGTCCAACTTTTGGCCCCTCCAGCCTTCTCCTGAGGCCATGGCACTCCAGCAAACTGTGCCCCCTCATTGTTTACCCAGGTGCAGCTCTGTATTGTGTGTAGTGTCTGGTCTTGCAGCTCCCTGCTCTTAGTACCATGTAAATGGGACTGGGCTGCAATACCAGAAACGGCCACTATGGGAAGTATGGAGCTGTACCTGGTAAACCATGTGAGTGAGAGGGCCACAGCTTTTTCTGGAGTGTTGTGCCCCTTTAAATCAGCTGATTATGGGCGTGCTGGGAGTTGGGGCCCCACCATTCTGAAGACAGTCCTAGAAAATCTCTCTAATGGTATATTTGTGGATATGCTATAAATGTCTGAGATGGTGTAACTCGTTAAAGTAGGAGTCTCCTAGACATTTCTAAGTTGATATGAGGACCTGCCACGGGCACAGGTCCTCATATCATTGAGCTCATTGAGTTCAATGGACAGTGTGTAATTCTATATCTTACCTGCGGTGGTGCTGTAGGGAAACTGGACAGCTTCTTATCGCAGTACCTTGCTGAACAGCCCCTCTTAAGGGGTTGTCTCATCATAGACGATGGAGGCAAATCACTAGGATATGCCCCCGGTGTCAGATAAGTGCTGAGACCTGCACCTATATTGAGAATGGAGCAGGGAAAGTTGAGGAGGGCGCAATGTGCATGCGCACTGCCCTCCATTCACTTCTATGGGGCCGCCAAAAATAACAGAGCACTGGCTCGGCTATTTCCATCGGCTCCATAGAAGTGAATGGGAACGGTGGCCACGCATTCATTTCTATGAGAGCAGCGCCTGGTGGTGGCTCCCCCTCTGTTCTCCTAGTGATATGCCCCCGTTGTCTATGATGGGATTACCCCTTTAAGATACTAAAGGACTTCCTTTCATGAAGGACTCCTTGAGTAAAGGTAATTCTCCTGGTACGTTGCAGGGTCGTCTCTTCTCATACCCAGACACACACAGGCACCGCTTGGGCGCCAACTATCTCCAGTTACCTGTGAACTGCCCCTACAGGACTCGTGTAGCCAATTACCAGCGGGACGGACCTATGTGCTTCTCTGACAACCAAGGTAAGTGTTAATTAACCCGTCACACTGCATGAAAATGGCGCAGGGAACTGGTGGCCATTCTTCAGTGGCATTTGTCATTTCCCCATGCAGGTGGAGCTCCAAATTATTACCCCAACAGCTTCTCTGCTCCTGAGGTTCAGCCTTCTGTCCGAGAAAGCAGATTCCGGGTGTCTGCCGATGTGTGTCGCTACAACAGCTCTGATGAAGACAATGTCTCACAGGTGAGGCGTTTGGGGAGGGGGTCGCATTATATCAGTCTGCAGCGGCCATTGCCACAGGGATGAGTAGTGTCTGTGGCTTGGCTGTTTGTCCTGTTCCAAAAAGTGATCCATAAACCCATTCCCTATCTGAAATGACTTAAGTGGGGTGTTTGTTTTTTCCTCCACCCTCCCAGAAACAGTGCCCCTCTTACCCATGGGTTGGGCCTGGTATAGGAGCTCACAATTATTCGGGTGACTAGAAATGTGCTGTCATTTCTGGATAAAAAGCCAAGCCTTTGTCCTAATGGCAGATGGTCACTTTAAACAACATTTTTTCCATATATTCTTAGACCATATAGATTTAATAGAGGGTGATTTCCCACACAGGACCCTCCTCTATTAGGTTGCGTTCACAATTCAGATATTGATGACCTGTTGTTAAGTCCCAGAAATTCCCTTTTAAGGCTCAGTTCACACTTCAGTTATTGTGAGCCAAAACCAAGAACAGAAGGAAATCTTTCCATTACACCTGGTCTCTGTGGAGGCTTCACTACTGGTTTTGGCTCACAATAACTGAAGTGTGAACTCTGCCTTAAAGGGGATTTCCTTAAACAGGTCATCAGTATCTGAGAGTATAACTCCTGGCACCTCCACCGATCAGGTATGGGAATGGGCCCTTCCTCATCAAGTCGATTGGTCTTGTAGTCTTTCTATGGCTCATTCCTATTCAAAGGAATGGGGCTGAGCCGCAGTACCAAACACAACCACTATACTATGTATGGCGCTGTGCTTGGTGCATGATGAAGGGGGTGCTGGGAGTCGGGTCCCCAACAATCTGATCAATATTTAACTACTGGAAACCCCCTTTAACTAGATGGCGGATACCAAGGAAGAAGGAAGATATCTGGCTTTTTTTCCTTTACAATATTGCCCCACATCATGAAAACAGAGGGCATGTTTCTAGCTGAGATTAAGATGAGGCAACTCCTGTGCTCTGTCTCTATTTCTTTTTGACATGTCGCCTGATTTAAAAAGTTTTATTTTTTTTTTATTTTCCCTCCTCTGCAGGTTCGTGACTTTTACACCAAAGTGTTGAGTGAAGAAGAACGCAAGAGGTTGTGTGAGAACATCGCTGGACACTTGAAGGACGCCCAGCTGTTCATCCAAAAGAGAGCTGTGAGTATATCCCCCCTCATTATATAGTTCGGGATCAGCAACCTCCGGCACTCCAGGTGTTGTGAAACTACATCTCCCATCATGCACACTTGCTTGGCTTTTCTCTAAACTCCCACACAAGTGGAAGGAGCATGCTGGGAGTTGTAGTGTCACAATAGCTGGAGTGCCGAAGGTTGCCGATCCCTGATATAGATGGACATTTTTCAGAACTGAATGTTGGACATCTACTCTTTAGGTTTACAGCCCCAGTTTTTTGTAATGTTTTTTGCAATAAGGATGTTACAAAAAAAAAAAGAGAAAAAAAATCCTATACAAATATGGAACATGGACTAAAAGTGGGACCAATATGGATCTATCGGGACATTCTCCATATTGGTGTCATCTATGTGGCCATGCCGCAGGCTGTAGAACATGTCTTGCTCGTGTCCATTTCTACAATGGAGGCCAAGAAAACGAGAGATGCACACGGCCATTTGCAGGATGCCTTAAAGGGAGGAAGCTGCGGCAGAAAGGACACGGCCCCCTGAGCTTTGATAGACAGAGAGCTGCAGCACAAAAGGCATGCCCCTTAAGCTAAAATAAGGAGTGAGCTGCAAGGACATGCAAATTGTAATTTTACTGTTTAGCACAATAGATTATATACATTTTCATTTCTCTTCTACCAGGTGAAAAACTTCTCTGATGTGCACCCAGAGTACGGCTCCCGTGTCCAGGCTCTGCTGGACAAGTACAATGCAGAAGGCCGCAGTAAGGTAATAATCCCCTTGCAGGAATGCTATGTAAATGCCGCCATAATTTGGCAGTTGGGCGCTGCTCTAACCATACGGCTCTTTATAAGCGTCGGCACATAATGCAGGTGAAGGATCCCATTCACACACTGGGCATTCTGATGATTGCATCTCCTTGTTCTGCTGATGTGATGATTTAAATAATCTTGGTAATTATTTTGCTCTTAGATCTGATGATTTAGATTGACTCACTTGTAATTTCTGGTATAGTCATAGAGGAGTGAGGCGTCAGCCTTCCCTTTTGTAGTTCTATAGACAGCTGTAGTCTCTCCATAGAGTGATGTGCATGGTATTAAAGGGAACCTGTCATCAACTTTATGCTGACCTCTGCTGAGGGCAACATAAAATAGTGACAGAAATGCTGATTTCAACGGTGTCACTCTCTAGGAGAGAACTGCCAATCATCAGCAGACGGGCAGGAGATTAGGAATAACCAGGACTCTTCTCAGGTAGATTTGACTCTTCAAGGCCTGGGCTGCAATGATTATGACGCTCGCTCTCGACAACCACTTCGTTTTTGCTCATGAGTGACACACCGCTGAAATCAGCATTTCCGTCACTATTTTATGCTGCCCTCAGTGTGGCCAGCATAAAGTTGATGACAGGTTCCCTTTTAAGAGAATACATCCCAGCACCTCAATTCAGAGGCAAACTAGGCCATGTGACCAATGAACATGACATCATTGGCCTAGGAAGAGGCTTCAGTGGTCAAAAGAGTGCCATGGCCTTTTCAGACGTTTGGGTGTTTGACCCCCACCGATCAGATATTGACGACCTTCCCTGACGATAGGTCATCAATGTGAAACTCTAAGCAAGCCGTGTTTTCAGTGCTATGGGGAGGGAGTGGTGAGTATAAGGTCACTGAGGGCGTACAGAAATGGAGACTGTGACTGGGCTACAGCTCCACTGTATCTGTAACAACACTGTAGCATTGCAGTAAACCATAAGCCCAACCTGCCGATGGTGAATTGGGAGCGGTCAGCAGCACACTACAGGTTATTATAGTATTTATTATACCTAATTATTTTTTATTTTTTCTCCTTATACAGAGAACCGTGAAGACTTACACCCAGCATTCCGCCCAGGTGACTGGAAATGACAAGTCCAACTTGTAGACGCCTTCCTCAGGAGCGTCCGTCCACAGCATCTTTACCTGCCTTGCAGTTGTAGCATATTGCTTTAAATAAGACCATATCGAATGTACTGCAATTCTCAGGCTCTTCCTAATTTTTCTTTTTTCCTTTTTTTTTTTTTTTTTTTTTTTTTTTTTTTTTTTTTTTTTTCTTTCTCACAAACCTGCTAAGTTTATGTGCACTTGATCACACAATAGAAGCTAATTTTTGATAAGTCTTACTCCAGTAAAATTAACAGTGCAGTGATCGATTAGTATAGTCTTGATTGCAGACAGGCGGAGGGATCAGGCTATAGATCCAGCCATCGCTGCTGCACTTTTTGCAGTTTTATACAACTAACTTTTCAACAAGTATTAATACAAGTTGAGCTCTTGTAATCGTCGACACCGTGCCTTCAGATGACCGATCTCAGTAATTGCAGTTTCACGTGGCGGCAATAATTGCACTGGAATGTGGTGTTGCAGTAAATGACCCACGGTGCACAAATCTCATGGGGTATGCGCTTCGCCAGGGCTACGTCTGACTAGTGGAGCATTTCAGTACGTGTCCAGTATGGTGGTTGTTCATCTGTTGTGTTAGGTGTTGGTTTTTTTTTCTGTAACTGGAAAGGCGCCGTCCTATGTTAATTATATAATTTTTGTTTTTACAATAAACCTATATGCAGTTAATACGTGGAATGTTTTTCATACTGCAGGGGTCCTGTTCAATTAAAGGTGGGGACCGAAAGTGGCTGGGAAACCACTGTGCTGCACGTGCCCTTTCTACCAGAGTGCAATATAACACGTGGGCCTGATTTATAAAGGCTAACAGAAAACCTGACCTTGTTGCCCATAAAACCCGACTGTGATTGGTTTCCATACCTTTAAATTGGCTTTCCGGGACACAGTGGGTCCCCCAAAGCCGCCTTAAAGGGGTTATCCCACAAATGATGTGTAAAAAAAATGAAAATCAGACATCATATAATACATGACAACCTCTTTTTAACAAAGCTAGAACCAGCCCTGTACCTCACTTGGATCCAGAGATCTCCCAATTCATTGTACTAGATTTATATCAAGCTGACAGCTCAGGGGAGTGTCTTTTCTGCTGCAGCTCAGGAGGCGTGTCTCAGCTCTCCCTATCACAGCTCAGGAGGCAGTTAAAAGTTGAAACTGAGCATGTGCGGCCTTCTCGGTGAATAGGTCAAAGAAATAAGAAATTAAGTGGTCCTATACAGATACATTTTATTGAATAACTCAGTAGCTATACAAAATTTTTAATGACATGCAATTACAAAAGTATTCAGATCCAGGTGCTGGTTTGAAAACTGTAAAAAAAAATTTTTTGTGGGACAACCCCTTTAATTGCACACAACACCTGAGTTGTGTGGATCGGGAACCCAGTCATGTGACACTCCCGACTATCCAACTGATGGAACGGATCCATGTGCTACCAACCTTTAGCAAGTAGATTGCATTGGTGGGTAAGTAACATAGACTTGACAAAAGTCCTGGGCACCGTGATGCCAAAGTTTATTCTAGTTTTGTCTTAAAAAAAAAATAAATTCACAAAATCTGACTGGTCTCTGTTTTATGGGTGCTCCTGAACCTTCCTTCAACCCTGCACATGCACTGTGATCTTGCTGGAGAAGGATGTGGATGTCTCAGAACATGGATAATGTACACTGTTACATCTCACCGCACGCAAGCGGGGTGCACACCGCCGGTGCCTGTGTATTGTGGACCCGCTGGCAACAGCCGGGTGCTTGAGCCCTTAAGAGAAGTTGCTGTGCTGTGTCATACCAATACTCAGTTAAACTATTTAGTAAACTGTATCACTGCATTCATATCGACCAAAACTATAAAATTATGTAAAAAAAAAAAAAAAATGGCAGAGTTGCTTATTTTTCGTGCATTCTAACTCTCAGATTAAATTTGTTTTTCCTTGTAATCTTATGACCAGGGACGTAGCTATAAGGGGTGCAGAGGTAGCAGTCGCTACCGGGCCCAGGAGCCTGAGGGCGGGCCCAAAGACCCTTGTGCCTTATAAATAGACACCAGTATTATAGAAAGAGCATGCTGGTCAAGTTACACCTCTGGCAAGGTGTTAGGTCAAGAATTTGGCATGGAGGGGGAGAGGTGCCTTTTCAATATGGCATAAAGGCTATGTGCTTCTCCCTGCCCACAAAGCACTGAGGGAACGGGGGGACCAAGCTGAACCCTTGCACCAGGGCCATGAGCCTTTAGCTACGCCCCTGCTTATGACCCAAATCTCACGCAAGAAAAATGAGAACTTCATGCACGTCACTTCTACCTCCTAATCGATTGACTCAGCAGTGCCCTGTGCAGGAATGCCATGTGACTACTGAGGTTTTTTCCTGCTGGCCCCATTGTTAAACAAGCAGAAATGCATGGACACAAAAACTCTGCTATACATTTCATAATTCCCATAGACTTTCAGCTAACACTAAACACAAAAAAAAGCAAAAGTTGGCAAGAGAGCTGTGTGAAAATCCCCTTAAAGGGGTTTTCCAAGATTTTGATACTGATTACCTATCCAACACAGAGGACCTCCACTGATCAGCTGTTTTTGAGAAGGCACTGGCACTCCTGTGAGCACTGCGGCCTTCTCGCATCTTACCAAGAAGAGTGCCGTACATTGTATAGCAGCTGTGCTTGGTATGGCGCTCAGCCGCATTCACTTCAGAGTCATCAGTATCAAAATCTCAGAAAATCCCCTTTAAAGGGTTAAACTTTGACACTTTGACTTTCGGGTGTCATAGTGGTGAATTATTTCAGTGGCCCCCATCTGTAATGGATGTGTGTATTAATCAGGCCTTGTGCCTGTGGCAACCAATCAGAGCTCAGCTTTCATTTGTGAAAGTGCTCTGGAGAAATGGAGAAATGAAAGCTGCTCTGTGATTGGTTGCTATGGACAACTCAGTGACTTTCTTTGTTCAGCGAGGCCCTTTGTGTGTACAATAACCAGAAAAAGTGGCTTCACTTCTACAATAAATTCCCACTCGTTCTGAACTGTTTCCTACGTTCAGCGTGACTCAGCAGTCATGGAGGGGTTTATTTCCCTGTAAATTGAGAGAAGTGGTTGTTGTGTAAACCGGCCACCTTGATTTGACAAGCGCTGCTTCCTGTTTTGAAGATGAAGCTGCTAAAAGAAAAGGAAGAGACAAAGTTTCTGCATTTCTATCATCGTACAATATCATTACAGCATTCCTGAAACTCGGCATGACATAGCAACTATAGATGTAGCAGAGCTGAACTGGTTATTTAAGCTGTGTTCACAACAGTTTTCCCCCCACGTTTAAAGGGGTTGTGTCACTTCAGAAAATGTCATTCATCACATAGAGAAAGTTAATACAAGGCACTTACTAATGTATTGTGATTGTCCATGTTGCTTTCTTTGCTGGTTGAATCATTTTCCGATGTTGTTGATCCGTGATCCCGGATCCCTCACGCCCATTATAGTCAATGAGTGTGAAAACCACGGATCCCTCACGGATGTCATCCGTGTTGCATCCGTGTTTCACGTATCAAGAAGAGATGCTTTGAAAATTAGTTTTCAGCTGTTCAGTGTCAGTGAAACACAGATGCAACACGGACAGCAAGAAACAGACTCAACACGTATCCTTCACAGACAGTTTCACGGATGCATCACTGACCACCTTCTCACGGATTTCAGCACGGACATGGACGTGTGAATGAGGCTTTAGGGCTCATGCACAGGGCCGGTGCCGGCCTGTGCCCGTATTGCGGCCCGCATACACCGGGTCCACAATACATGGGCACTGGCTGTGTGCAGCCCGCATCATGGATCACGGACCCGTTCACTTCAATGGGTCTGCAATCCAGGAGATGCAGAGCGGAGGCACGGATCGGAACACCACGGAAGCACTACGGTGTGCTTCTGTGGTGTTTCTGGCCGTGCCTCCTCACTGCAAAAAAGTAGCGCAAGAACTACTTTTTTGCGATGCGGATCGTGGACCCCATTCAAATGAATGGGTCTGCGAACCAAATCCGGGGAGCCCCACTGTCAGTGCCGTGCATTGTGGACTGCAAATAACGGTCCACAGCACGGGCACTGACTGTGCATGAGCCCTAAGGCCCCGTTCAGACGGCCGTATTTTTGCGGGTCCGCATTACTCCGGACTCGCAAAAATACGGGGGACCGCCCGGTGTGTGTTCCGCAGCGCTCGGAACACACACCAGGCGGACCCATTGAAAATGCCTATACTTGTCCGTGCGTATTTTGCGGAATAGGTGCGGACCCGTTCACACAGTCGTGTGAACGGGCCCTTAGACTGTATTTGCACTTGTACATACTGTAGGGGTACGGTCTGGGAACGCTCCTGGACCACAGACTAAACTGATGCCGATCTCCCCCTTTGTGTTAGCAGCAGCAATGGTGGCGACTCTACTACCTATGTCCCTGGCATCACCACCTTAGGCTCCTCCATCGTGATCCTGTAGTCATGTGGAGTTCAGCACATTTTATTACGATCTCATTATTTCATAATTAATTCCTTGTTTCCCAAGGTGAGGAATAACCTTCGTTTGTCGACTTGTTCCATCCTGCCCCTTTCATAGCACTGACGCCACAGGGCAACCCTTCACGTAATGTCTGTTGCTCATATAACAACCACATATTTCATGGTGCTGTACAGATTGTTGCTATTCACATCAGTCCATGTCCCAGGTGGAGCTCACAATCTATTTTCACACACTAATCAGTATGGGTTTTCTTGGAGGAAACCTGTGCAAACACAGGGAGGCCCTACGGACTCCATGCCAACGTTCTCCTTGAGTTGAATTCGAACACAGGACCTCAGTGCTGCAAGGCAACAATACTGATCCCTGTCCTGTATATGTACAGATTACAATGGCTAGGACAAGGCCCAGCAATCTCCAGCACTCCAGCTGTTGTGAAACTACAACTCCCAACATGCTCTATTTATTTCTGTGGAAGTTCCAAGAACAACCGAGAGAGTATGTATGCTGGGAGTTGTAGTTTCACAACACCTGGAGTGCCGGAGGTTGCCAACCCCTGTACTAGAAGGTTACAGGCATAATGGATATGCTTAATTCACTCCACCTTGCACCTTCTCCGCCTCACTTTTTAGACAACTTTGTCTTGAGCTGAAGACCTGGTAACTAGGGACTTTCTGCCTGACAACGCCACTGAAAAGACTGTGGTTGTTAAGCAGTGTATCCCTAGCAACTAGAATGTCAGACATGAACAGTCTCAAAGCTTGGTTGGCACTGTGCCTAAAGCGGTCATACTTTACCATTCACACCCTCACCCTTTGTTATTACGACAGGAGAGGACATCGACATTGTACGTCACTTTTATGCTTCTTCCCAGAGACATGGCCGGCAGCGGCGGCCGCTACATCATATTTAGGTGGAGTACCCCTTTAAATGAGATGTGTTGAAGTGCCAGTATACAGGATCTGAAAGGAATGAAGACAAACAGGAGTCTGGATCATACTGAGGGCAACGGCCTACTTGTCATGTGTCTGCCAGTATACAGATGTAGCAGAGCTGAGGTTGTCATGTAACTCTTTTTTGCATATTGCAGGTGCTCCTCTTTAATATGACGCAATAGGGTTCCTTACAGTTTTCTTGCAGTTTTCCTGCAGGTGTAAATCAACCCATATAGCTCTGCTACATCCAGGAAATCCTGCCTATGGGGAGCATTGTGACATGTGGGTATGGTGAACTCTTTCTGCATTGCTTCTTCAAGGCACTGTGCGTTCTCATCCTGACTAAGGTCTTGTGCAAGGATGCTTCTGTAAAGTGGAGGAAGGTTGCAACATTTTTTGGCAGCCCCGTTAAGATGTTGAGGAGGGAGTGGAACTGACAGGAGGGAGGGCAAAAGGATCAGATAAAGAGACGCCAAAATTCACTCAAAAGGTCATATCTTCTCAATTAAGCAAGTGCCAAGTACTGAGAATCCGACGGCGGCCTAACGACCCTTACCATGGACCAATCCAAGCAGCCCACCAAGGTACCAGTACCAGAGGGTATCTGTAGGGCGTGGTATTTTACATAAGTGGCAGCGCTCGGTGCCAGACAAGCATTGCTTTGGTAGGAATACCTTCCGATACTTGAGCCCTTGGAATGCCCATACCTGCAACTTGAAGATGCCAAGTGTATTAGGAGGCCAGGGGGAAGGGGAGGTGTGAACAGAGAGTATGCTGCAGGTTGTCGGAGCATGCTGAGAGTTGTAGTTTTGGAACAGCTGGAAAGCCACATGTCAGACATCACTTCGCTGCGCCAAGGGCGTCTCAGTCCACTGAGAATTAGGCCTGTATACAATGTATTATACATGTACAGAGACTACAACACCCAGCGTGGCGGCAGCAGGGCATGCTGGGAGTTCTAGTTCTACAGTGCCAATGCCATAGGTTACAGAGCACTGATGCCCTAGGTTACAGACCACTGACTGGCATATTAGAAGGGTTAATATATGGTATAATATGGTGTCGTACGGCAGGGGTTAATATAGTTTATGGATTACAGAGGGTGTGTTAATAAACCAGAGAAGAATGAAGCCTTTATTCAGCCACAGCAAATACTTCAGGTGGAGCGTAACGTAGGGGCGTGGAGTCAGGGCGAGTTGCGGCTGGTCGGCCTGGCATAGTCTATAGCAGGGATCAGCAACCTGAAACTACAATTCCTAGCATGCTCCATTCACTTCTATGTGAGTTCTTAGAAGAGCACAGCAAGTATGCATGCTGGGAGTTGTAGTTTCACAACAGCTGGAGTGCCAGAGGTTACCTACCCCTGGTATATAGATTGCAGGAATACTGGGACTTGTAGTTCTACTGTCTATTTCAAGCCATGGGGTTCGGGATGAGAGTAATGTGAGCAGGGTCTTTAGGGCAGATGCACACGGCAGTGTAATTTATGGATTTACGGATTTTCCACATGAGTGTGTTTTTCTATGTGTTTCCGCAACACATCTGTCCCAATTCCATGTGTCACTTGCGGATTTTATGAATTGAAATTGACCCCTGGCAACAGTGTGGTATAGTTGCAGATTTTGTCTCGGATTTTGACACGAAAATCCGCTTGGAAAATCCTCACGCAATAGGGACCGTGTACATACAGTGGGGAAAAAAAGTATTTAGTCAGCCACCAATTGTGCAAGTTCTAACACTTAAAAAGATGAGGTCGGCCTGTAATTGACATCATAGGTAGACCTCAACTATGAGAGACAAAATGAGAAAACAAATCCAGAAAATCACATTGTCTGATTTTTAAAGAATGTATTTGCAAATTATGGTGGAAAATAAGTATTTGGTCAATAAGAAAAGTTAATCTCAATACTTTGCTATATATCCTTTGTTGGCAGTGACAGAGGTCAAACATTTTCTGTAAGTCTTCACAAGGTTGGCACACACTGTTGCTGGTATGTTGGCCCATTCCTCCATGCAGATCTCCTCTAGAGCAGTGATGTTTTGGGGCTGTCGCTGGGCAACACGGACTTTCAACTCCCTCCAAAGGTTTTCTATGGGGTTGAGATCTGGAGACTGGCTAGGCCACTCCAGGACCTTTAAATGCTTCTTACAAAGCCACTCCTTTGTTGCCCTGGCGGTGTGCTTGGGATCATTGTCATGCTGAAAGACCCAGCCAAGTTTCATCTTCAATGCCCTTGCTGATGGAAGGAGGTTTGCACTCAAAATCTCACGATACATGGCCCCATTCATTCTTTCATGTACACGGATCAGTCGTCCTGGTCCCTTTGCAGAGAAACAGCCCCAAAGCATGATGTTGCCACCCCCATGCTTCACAGTAGGTATAGTGTTCTTTGGATGCAACTCAGCATTCACTCTCCTCCAAACACGACGAGTTGTGTTTCTACCGAACAGTTCTACTTCGGTTTCATCTGACATTCTCCCAATACTCTTCTGGAACATCCAAATGCTCTCTAGCAAACTTCAGACCAGCCGATATGTACTGGCTTAAGCAGGGGGACACGTCTGGCACTGCAGGATCTGAGTCCCTGGCGGTGTAGTGTGTTACTGACGGTAGCCTTTGTTACGTTGGTCCCAGCTTTCTGCAGGTCATTCACTAGGTCCATCCGTGTGGTTCTGGGATTTTTGCTCACTGTTCTTGTGATCATTTTGACCCCACGGGGTGAGATCTTGCGTGGGAAGGAGATTATCAGTGGTCTTGTATGTCTTCCATTTTCTAATTATTACTTCCACAGTTGATTTCTTCACACCAAGCTGCTTGCCTATTGCAGATTCAGTCTTCCCAGCCTGATGCAGGTATACAATTTTGTTTCTGGTGTCCTTCGACAGCTCTTTGGTCTTCACCATAGTGGAGTTTGGAGTGTGACTGTTTGAGGTTGCAGACAGGTGTCTTTTATACTGATAACAAGTTCAACCAGGTGCCATTACTACAGGTAATGAGTGGAGGACAGAGGAGTCTCTTAAAGAAGAAGTTACAGGTCTGCGAGAGCCAGAAATCTTGCTTGTTTGTAGGTGACCAAATATTTATTTTCCATCATAATTTGCAAATAAATTCTTTAAAAATCAGACAATGTGATTTTCTGGATTTGTTTTCTCATTTTGTCTCTCATAGTTGAGGTCTACCTATGATGTCAATTACAGGCCTCTCTCATCTTTTTAAGTGGGAGAACTTGCACAATTGGTGGCTGACTAAATACTTTTTTTCCCCATATACACTTACTGTATGAAAGCTGTTTGCCAAGACTCGGATCTTATCTTTGTTGCAGGGTGCAACATGGCAGAAGTCCTGATTGTTACAGAGTAAAACAAGTCCATGTAACTAGGTGGAGAGCAGTGGAGCACAAATGATTTTTCTCCCGGACAAGCCCCCAAATTTCGAAGAAATAGCATGATGAGCTGCTAGGAATGGTTTGCAGCATCTCTATTCATCTCTGTGAGACTGTTAAAGATATTTAAGTATCGATGGGATAGCTCGGCTCCCCTCTGACAGTCTGATAGAGTTTGACTAGGGTGGCAGCTCACATTTTTGACCCCCGTTCCCCGCAGTTTGGTCCCTTACCAAGCCAACAGCCGTTCCCCATCTACTTGTAACCTGGACATACACATACAATCAATGTCAGCTGGACTTACTGATTTTGGCAGGCCAACCATCTAATGTGTATAGGGTGCCTCGCTGGCAGATATGTAGGGGCGGGCAAAAAAGCCCAAAAGTCCTTTTGTTTTCAGGGCCCCGTGTTGTAACCAGTGGAGTCTTGTGAGTCGACTTGTGTAGTTGCACACGACGCATCAACTCTCATAGCTGAAGGGGGCGCCAGTGATGCTCTGGCACCAGTGCTATTAATTTCTTACCAGGGTCTCTGTCAGTATATATTACTTATGTTGAGCGGTGGTAGGAGGAAGTTGCAAGTTTAAGCAATCAAAGTGCTGTGGAGCAATGAAGATAATGACGACTTACCATCGCTAGACGCTTCCTCTTTCTGATTATTGCCTTCGTTTATACAGCAATCCGTGTGATGAAATGTGATGAAACTACAGCTGCCAGCATGTCATGACACCCAGGACACACTAGGAGTTGTAGTTTTACCACAGCTAGAGCGCCACAAGCATATTCGGTCAGTGAAATATGAGCGCGCTCTGTGTGACAGCTGGACTGAGCGCTGCTCCTGTGACACAAACTCACAGCATTATAATGATTTATAATGCTGTGTGTTCCTGCCTGACGTTGGCTGTACCGAATTGAACTCACATAATGACATCAGTACAATTCATTACAGCTGAGGTCAGACAGAAACACACAGCATTAGAAGTCATTACAATGCAGTGAGTTCGGGTCACAGGAGCAGAGTTCAGTCTGGGAAATACTTAGTATATCTAATGGACTGGACATGCTTGTGGCTTGTGTGAAATTGCCCTTAGAGGACTACATTTACAACAAAGGGTTTACATGATACAAAACTATGGACATCTGTCTCCACTAAAGTCAATGGGGTATTGCAGCTCAACCCTATTGAAGAAGTGAATAGGACTGAACTGCAGTACCGTTCACAACCAGTGACCAAGTTTGCCGCTGTTTTCCAGCCATATATTTTTAATCCTGCATGGCTCCTTTAAGACCATTACTGCACAGTCACTGTAGTTTATTTATCTGAGGAGACAGACAGCAGAAGCTGGAAGACAAATGCATGGGACGGTTGATATAGAAATAACCACCATTATCTAATCTGTAGTGAAGTATGGGTGTACCAAAGCTGTGTTTGTCATGGGCTTAAATGGGGTGAGATTTATCAGTGCAAACCTGCTACTATTCAAGTGTATTTGCTCTTAAAAAATTGGGGTATACCATGTTTACGATATTCATACTGTGTGTGGGGGCCTCTTAATGTGGCATCATATTGTGTAGGGGTGGCACTTAACAGGGCATCATACTGTGCGGGGGCCACTTATTGGGGTATCATATTGTGTGTGTGTGTGGGGGTTACTTAATGGGCATCATATTGTGTGGGGGTCACTCCTTGGGACATAATACTGTTTGGGGGCCACTTAATGGGACATCATACTGTGTGGGGGCCACTTATTGGGACATTATACAGTGTGGAGGTCACTTATTGGGGCACGATATTGTGTGGGAGTCACTTAATGGGGTATCATATTGTGTGTGTAAGGGGGGGGGGAATTAATGGGCATCATACTGTGCTCAAAATCTGTATAACCAGCGTTAATTGATGAAATTGTAGCTGCCTCTAGCCACCACTAGGGGGAGCTTGTGCTCTTACGGCATACATATTCATCATTTTCAAGGCCTCTGATTGCTGTCAGCAAATGGGACACTCACAAAAACTTCACAGAACTGCGTAGAGCGATTAAATCTTGTGGTGTCCAGATGTTCATTGTCTTACTGGTCCTCAATCATTAAAAAACAGATATTAGAATCTCATCCAACTTCAATGTGTTTGCCTTCAGGATCCTTCTGTCCTCACCACCGGTGCAGGCGTTCCAACAGGGGACAAGCTTAATATCTTAACTGTGGGCCCTCGGGGGCCACTGCTGGTCCAGGACACAGTATTTATCGATGAGATGGCCCATTTTGACAGGGAAAGGATCCCTGAAAGAGTAGTGCATGCTAAAGGAGCAGGTGAGTAAAACAGACAGGCGGTCCACATGCCTGGGTTCTTACGGTGTTCTTTACATGTCTATAGGTGGACATTTGTAATATATGTTATCAGAAGTGAATCCCTCTGTGAGGTCCAGCAGGCTGTAGTTCCCCTTTTATTGCCTGCAGGCTCTTTGTAAATGTGACAAACCTCCTCAGGCACTGAAATATCCTTCTAGTGTAAAACATTAAAGGGGTTGTCTCACTTAAAAAAGTGACAAAAATATTCTACAGTTTTCAAACAAGCAGCTGGATCCGAATACTTTTGTCTTTGCATGTAATTAAAAATTTTTGTAGCTACTGAGTTATTCGGCAAAATGTATCTTTATAGCGCCACTTAATTTCTTATTTCTTTGTCCTGCTCACTGAGAAGGCCGCACATGCTCAGTTTAATCTTTCAACTGCCCCCTGAGCTGTGATAGGGAGAGCTGAGACACGCCCCCTGAGCTGTGATAGGGAGAGCGGAGACACGCCCCCTGAGCTGTGATAGGGAGAGCTGAGACACGCCCCCTGAGCTGTGATAGGGAGAGCTGAGACACGCCTCCTGAGCTGTGATAGGGAGCGCTGAGACACGCCCCCTGAGCTGTGATAGGGAGAGCGGAGACACGCCCCCTGAGCTGTGATAGGGAGCGCTGAGACATGCCCCCTGAGCTGTGATAGGGAGAGCTGAGACACGCCTCCTGAGCTGTGATAGGGAGCGCTGAGACACGCCCCCTGAGCTGTGATAGGGAGAGCTGAGACATGCCTCCTGAGCTGTGATAGGGAGAGCTGAGACACGCCCCCTGAGCTGTGATAGGGAGAGCTGAGACTTGCCCCCTTAGTTGCAGCAGAAAAAACACTCCCCTTCAGTTGTCAGCTTGATATAAATCTTGACTAGCCACAGAAGTGGAGGTTGCACAGGAGTCAGGAGTTGCGAAGAAGTTGCTGGGGGAAGGGGGCTCCTTCAAAAATTTGCTGTGGGGCCCAGTCATTTCCAATTACGCCACTAGTGTCAGCCACTAAGGAATCTCATTTTTTATAGTCTTCACGGACAGGGTACAAAGATGTTTTTTACGTTAATTACATGCAGTTACAAAACTATTCCGATTCAGGCGCTGGTATAAAGCTGGTAGACATTTTTTGGTGTGAAAACCCCTTTAAGTTGAGCTTGTCAAATATCACTACTTGGCGTCTTCTTTTCACTGCAGGAGCATTTGGATATTTTGAAGTCACCCATGACATCACCCAGTACACGAAAGCCAAAGTGTTTGAGCGCATTGGGAAGAAAACGGATATCGCTGTCAGGTTTTCTACTGTAGGTAAGAAGATCTTAATGTTAAAGGGCATCTGGGAGAACGAGTAAAGGCAACACCCCCGTTGCTCCCAGAGGCTCATTTGCATATATTAAATATGGGGACCAACACAGATGCTTTCAGCTGCCAAGCGCACATGTAACAGGTCGGCCAGTGTCACAGGTACAAAACTGCTGACAGATGCCCTTTAAAGAGCACTCATCAATAGGATCAACCCTATTAAACCAAGCATAATACCCGGTAGGGTTGTTTCATTCTGGAGAAAAAATATTTTTAATCTATATGCAAATAAGCAGTTAAGTGCACTGACAGCTTTCTGATCTTTTTATTCGTTCATAACACAATGTCCTGTTCTTTTTGCATCCATAAGCCGGAGAAGCAGGATCCGCCGACACCGTCCGTGACCCACGAGGATTTGCAGTAAAGTTCTACACGGACGAAGGAATTTGGGACCTGGCCGGCAACAACACCCCGATATTCTTTATTCGGGATCCCATTCTGGTAAATTGCCTTCAAGCAGAGACCTGATACTAAATACTCTTGACTTCCACTGCGAGAGTCTTGAAGTCATATGAACTTTTTTGTCCAATATCAATTATTCTAAATTTTTTGGAACATATAAAAGGATGGCAGCAAATGGGAAAGACGATGGGAATCCTTCCTAGACATTTCCTAGACATTGGCACTAGGCTGCAATACCAGCAACAGCCTATAGCAAGAGTGGCGCCTTCCTTCAAATCTCATAATACCCCCTTAGTAACAGAACAATCCTGGCAAAACTGATTAATCGTCTTATGCCTATTGCAGGGCCTGAGGGGGAGGGGCTTGAGGAAGGAAGTCCTGTGTCATGTCCCATGCCAGCACTAGACATAGCCATGGTCTGACTGGCCCACCAGAGTACCAGAGGATCCTCTGGTGGCCCAAGCTCTGACAATAATGGACTCCTAATAAAACAGGGCCCTTAAGGTCCTCTATACACAGAGGGTAGACCCTCAGAATCATTTCCTCTGGTGGGCCCAACGAGTCACACACCGTCCATCTATTCTACTGGAATGACTAAGTGGGTAAACTCAGGCATTCGGCGTTACCACCCTGGGAATGCCAAAACCTGCCTGGGTCTGCCAGTTCTGAGTGAGGCTTACTTAAGTCCAGGGTCGGACTGGGAACTTAAAGTGGCCCTGGAAAAAAACTAAAAGTGGCCCCATGTTGTAGGCGGGTCCAAATTGACACAGGGCGGGGCAACACAAGTAGGCGGGGACAGTAAAACCATATTGTGGTACAAAATACCGCCCCTGCACAGCCAATCACCACAGTGCAGCACAAATTTCCCTGTAGAGTCTATGGCCTATCTGCCCCCACATAAGTCCCTCCCAGTTATGGCTTGGGGACAATCCCTGCAAATTTGGGAATCTTGGTAACTGCGTAACAGTGTAATGCCATATACAAAGTTGCAGACTCGGTAGCTGTATTACGGTATTTGTTTTACCCCGCATGCTCTTGTCATCATGACTCTTACACGTCACCTATACAAACATTCACAAAGTACCAAATGTTATAAAAATATCAACACTTCAATTAGTCTCAAACAATAAAAAGCCATTAAAAGGCGGCACAATGAGAGGAGGAACCCGCACTATACGTACGGACAGTGATACATACTGTAAAAATAGGACAATTACTGTATCTCGCCCTGCCGAATCCAGGCTAAACAAACTGTTATTATTGCTATAAAATGCATAAAAAATAACAATCCGCCTAAGACGCAGACCAAGTAAATGGGCCCCCACCCCCCTGATGTGTTTTGTTGTGGCTTCTATCAAGGGATAAACAGGTGTCGGGGCCTGTTAACCTGGCTACTGTATTATCTGCTTCTTAGGCTGCTTTTACATCTGCGTTTTTGCTGTACGGTTTTGAGATTCGCCAGAGGATCTCAAAATCACAGCAAAACGCATCCAGTTGAATAATACAACCGGCTGCATCCATTCAGAAGGGATCCGGTTATTTTATATCGAAAATGAACATATTGGATCCGGCACTAACACCATTGTAAGTCAATGGGCGGAGGGTCCGTTTTTTTCATGTCTGAAAATAAAAACGGATCCGGCACCATCGACTTGGTTTTAGTGCCAGATCCGGCATGTTCTGTTTCCCATGCCGCACACAAAAACGCTGCTTGCATGAGAACGCAACGAACCGGAACGGAATGCATTCTGGGGAACTCCCTTCATTTCTTTTCTCAACTTCGTCCCCATTGACAATGAATGGGACCAAAACTGAAGCGTTTACGCAGATGTAAAAGGATTTATTTATTTCATTTTACTCACTTATACACCGCTGACATATTCTGCAGCACTTCACAGACATTATCATTGCTTGCTTTCGCCAGTGGAGCTGGCAATCTATGTTCCCCACCCCAGTATGTCTTTGGGAGGAAACCCACGCAAACACGGGGAGAACATACAAACTCCACGCAGATGTCCTAGCGCTGCAAGGCACCTGAGCCCATGTGCTGCCCCAGTTTCCATACATTACTTTTTATTATGTGTTTTTTTCTGTTTTATGGCTGAATTGTCTATTTATTCACGCAGTAATAATAGTTTGTTTAGCCTGAATTCAGCTTGGCTACATAATTGTCATACTTTTACAATATGTATCATTGTATGTATAGAATAGGTTCCTCCTTTCTTTCTTTCAGATGCCGCTTTTTATTGTCTTTTTATTTAGGGATAATTGAAGCTTTGATATTTTTCTAACATTTGGTACTTTGCGAATGTTTGTACAGGTGATGTAACAGGCTTCTATTATACTGTTCAATAGGTACATTATTTAAGTGTTGGTGGCCCAGATCTATATATCTATCTATCTATCTATTATCTATCTATCTATCTATCTATCTATCTATCTATCTATCTATCTCTCTCTCTCTCTCTCTCTCTCTCTATCTATCTATCTCATATCTATCTATCTATCTATCTCATATCTATCTATCTATCTATCTATCTATCTATCTATCTATCTATTTCTTAATCTATCTATCTATCTATCTATCTATCTATCTATCTATCTATCTATCTATCTATCTCTATTTCTCTATCTCTCTCTATCTCTCTCTCTATCTCTCTATCTATCTCTATTTCTCTCTCTATCTCTCTCTCTATCTCTCTTTATCTCTCTCTCTCTATCTCTCTCTATCTCTTTCTCTCTATCGCTCTCTCTCTCTCTCTATCTCTCTCTTTATCTCTCTCTCTATCTCTCTCTATCTCTCTCTCTCTATCTCTCTCTATCTCTCTCTTTATCTCTCTATCTCTCCCTCTATCTCTCTCTATCTCTCTCTTATCTCTCTCTCTCTCTCTATCTCTCTCTATCTCTCTCTCTATCGCTCTCTCTCTCTCTATCTCTCTCTTTATCTCTCTATCTCTCTCTCTCTATCGCTCTCTCTCTATCTCTCTATCTCTCTCTCTCTATCGCTCTCTCTCTCTCTCTCTCTCTCTCTATCTCTATCTCTCTCTCTATCGCTCTCTCTCTCTCTCTCTCTCTCTCTCTCTTTAAAGCCCCCAAGCACCTGCATGGCCTACCTCTGTGGTATGTGTGTACCTTCTGTAGATTGCAAAGGTTGGCACATATAACACTGCATCTGAAATGGAAGCCAATCTCATACTGGTACTACTGCCCAGTGGAGAATGACCAGTGGCACTAGTTATCCTGGTATAACCTGTACTTATAATCTGTTCTGTCTGCAGTTCCCGTCCTTTATCCACAGCCAGAAAAGGAACCCGCAGACACATCTGAAGGACCCTGATATGGTGTGGGACTTCTGGAGCCTGAGACCAGAATCTCTGCATCAGGTGCGGTATCATATCCGGCAAGTGATTGCAATACTGGAAAAGTAATACCAACCATTTACTGAAACATGAGATCCAAATCAAAGATCCAAAATCTGGACCTGAGCGGAGTTTGGATCTTTGATTAAAGGGGGTTATCTAGGATTTAAAAGGGTTATCTTATGACTGACTATATTGTCATATAGTACATGACAATCTCTTTGTAACAAAGCTAGAACCAGCCCTGTACCTCACATGGATCCATTCATTGCTCTGCTAGATTTATATCAAGCTGACAGCTCAATGGGAGTGTCCTTTCTGCTGCAGCTCTCTCCCTATAACAGCTCAGGTGATGTGTTTTTTCCTGCTTCAGCTCTCTCCCTATAGCAGCTCAGGGGATGTGTCCTTTCTGTTACAGCTCTCTCCTTATCACAGTTCAGGGGACGTGTCTTCTCTGCTGCAGCTTTCTCCCTATAACAGCTAAGGGGGTGTGTCCTTTCTGCTGCAGCCCTCTCCCTATGACAGCTCAGGGGATGTGTCTTTTCTGCTGCAGATCTCTCCCTATCACAGCTTAGGGGGGCTTGTCCTTTCTAGTGTAGCTCTCAACCTATCACAGCTCAGGGGATGTGTCCTTTCTGCTGCAGCCCTCTCCCTACAACAGCTCAGGGAATATGTCTTTTCAGCTGCAGTTCTCTCCCTATCACAGCTCAGGAAGTTGTCCTTTCTTCTGCAGCTCTCTCCCTATCACATCTCAGGGGACACGTCCTTTCTGCTACAACTCTAGACCTATCACATCTTGTGGGGCGTGTCCTTTATACTGCAGATGTCTCCCTTTAAAATCTGGATTCAGGCCTGGTCATTAAGGGGTTAATAATAGTCATTTGCATTACAGATACCTAAAGAAACAATGAGGTACTAGATAAGTGACATAGTAGGAAAGTTTCTAGGAACAGTTTGTATTTTGCGGTTGTACAAAACCACGGATCCACAAAAGGATGACATCCGTGTGACGTTCGTTTTACACCCATGCCTGTCCTTGTCTGCAAAATGGACAGGAAAAGGACAGATTCTATTTTTTTGCGGAACGGACTTGCGGACATATGGATACGGAATGCACAAGGAGTCATTTCCGGCTCCATTGAAATCAATAGACACGGACAAAAAATACCTTCGTGTGCATGAGCCCTAACCTGTTAGGCTGTTGTAAATTTTGGGGGGAGAAGGGATGTTCCTCATTCAGACCCCGCAGTCACAGTCGAGAGCAGCTAGAAAAAGCACCTCTCACCCTGGAGGACTTTGCATGTCCTGCATCATAGGCAGAGCTCATTGATATGTCCCTGTGGTAGGACTGGAGGAGAATTGCGCCCTTGCCGCCGGATTTTCCGTAAATAAAAGATGATATCAGAAGGTCCGAGGAAGAGTCAATACTGTCCAGTTGTACCAGACTGTAGTCTTCAGTCTTATAAGAGAGTATTTCTCCAGCTAATATTACACCGCCAAGACCGCCACTTGCCACCACATCTAATGGTATATTAGGCTGGCAGAGTGCCACTTGCCACCACATCTAATGGTATATTAGGCTGGCAGAGTGCCACTTGCCACACCCAGCGTCAACATATCATTTACACCAGAGGCCCGATACCCTGCTGTTGAGTCATCACCCCCTATATCTCTCCAATACATCAGTTATTTTGGTATTAAACTTTGAAAAGGTCACAAATGCACTGTGTGGTATACAGCTGCTATGCGGATCTATCTGTCTCCATGGTTACAGACTACAAACAGACCCTGTGTAGTCTGATCCTGCAGTCACGTGTTATTCCTCTTCTCCCTGACTCTTCTTAGTCACCTACAGGCAGTAGAAGGAGGGGAAGAAGCAATTTACACGTGACCGCAGGATCAGACTACACAAGATCTGTCTGTATGTAGTCTGTCACCATGGAGACGCATAGGCCTGCATAGAAGCTGTATGTACTAAACAATAAGATATTTGTAACCTAATCTTCTTTCCTTCTCGTTATTAAGGTGTCGCTTTTATTCAGTGATCGTGGCATTCCTGATGGATACAGGTTTATGAACGGCTATGGATCTCACACCTTCAAACTGGTGAATGCCAAAGGAAATGCCATGTATTGTAAATTCCATTTTAAGGTAGGTTTCCTGGGTGAGCGATTTAAAGGGCATCTGTCAGCAGTTTTGTATCTATAAAACTGGCTGACCTGTTACATGTGCGCTTAGCAGCTGAAGACATCTGTGTTGGTCCCATGTTCATATGTGCCCGCATTGCTGAGAAAAATATTTTAATGCATGCAAATGAGCCTCTAGGAGCAATGGGGGCGTTGCCGTTACACCTGGAGGCTCTGCTCTCTCTGCAACTGCCGCGTCCTCTGCACTTTGGTTGACAGGACCAGGCATGATCACGTTTGCACTGCCTGGTCCTGTCAATCAAAGTGCAGAGGGTGCAGCAGTTGTAGAGAGAGCAGAGCCTCTAGGTGTAATGGTAACGCCCCCGTTGCTCCTAGAGGCTCATTTGCATATAATAAAACTTCATTTTTCTCAGCAATGCGGACACATATGAACATGGGACCAACACAGATGTCTTCAGCTGCCAAGTGCACATGTAACAGGTCAGCCGGTGTCATAGGGACAAAACTGCTGACAGATGCCCTTTAAAACAGATTTGCCACAGTGCGGCCTCTTTCCTGGAATACTTCAACCCTATGACAAACAGGTGTCCAAGATGACAGTCCAAAATGCCTGGCACTGACTTGGAATACCATACTTCTGTCCTGCTACAAGACTGGCACCTCTATAGCAGTATTATTTAGGCAATGTACACAGCTATTACTACTTTTTGTATGGAGCTGTTACTTGGTCAATGTATGGCAGCATTTAGTGAAGAGCGAAGTATTGTAAAATTTGATTCGGCTTCTTTGCTGAATTTTACAAAAAAATTTGCTTTGTGAAGAATTACTTCGTCATGAAGCGCATTTCTTTGTAAGTAGCGGGTACAATGACAGGGAGCGGCGATTGCGCCACCCCCCTTCCATAGTGGAAGCCCTCAGATGCTGCGCTCATTGCTGATCACAACTTCTGACAGCAATAATACAGTGTAAAATTTTTTCAAAAATAAAAAATCATTCTTACCTCCTCCGCTCGATCGCGGACAGCCAGCTGCCGCCATCTTGATATAGCGCAAAATCTTGTGTGTTCACATCATCACGTCGGCTGGCACTGTGAGGTCATACACCGCACACAGGATTCTGTGAAAGATTTTCAATCAAGATGGCGGCCGCCAAACGGAGGAGGTAAGAATGATTTTTAAAATTTTTTACCACCATTCAGGGAAAATCTGTTCGCTACCACGAAACCCAAGGAAATTCGGCTTTGTATTGAATAGAATTTTCCCTGAAATTCGGATCGAAGTCTACTTTGTGGATTTAGATTCGCTCAACACTAGCGGCATTATTTGAGCCCTGCATGGTACAGTATACTCCGGCTTTGTGTGGCACTCTACAGTATCGTACGGTTGTAGCGCATGGCAGTGGTGGCACTGTATAGCAGTGATATGTGAGCAACCGTATGACACTATTATTGGGGCAACATATTGGAAGTTTATAATTAAGATCCAGTATTTTATTTCCTACAGTCTAATCAAGGTATCAAGAATCTTACAGTAGAAGAAGCAGACAAGCTGGCGGGAAAAGACCCCGATTACGCAATTCGGGACCTATTCCAAGCCATTGCTAAAAAGGACTGCCCATCGTGGACCTTACACATCCAGGTCATGACCTTACAGCAGGCCGAGATCTGTCCCTTCAATCCCTTCGACCTCACCAAGGTAAGTGATGCCAGTGGCTAAAAATGTCTGCTCGTTCAGACTCCTTAAAGGGGTTCTCCGGGAATTAAGAAAATGAACATACTTAACTATTACTTCATGATAAATATATTCCCAAATACCTTTCATTAGTTATAATGGCTCATTTTGTCTGGGGAGCAATCATTAGGAGAAATAAAATGGCCGCCGTCCTATTAGTGCACACAAAACCTGTCCTAATCACACAGGAGGACAAGTTACTTCACAACACTGAGGTAAAGAGCTGCCTCATCCTCCTCTCTGCTCTGCTTGTCAGGGATTATGATCCTGAATACAGATGATAAGATCTTCAGCTGAATCTCTGTAGGAATGAAGTTCATGAGCAGATGTGGTAATGAGCAGCAGCTCTTGTATGTAGTCTCTATTACCACAGTCTGTCCTGTCCGTCCTCTCTGTACTTCATGAACTCTCATGAACTCCATTCCTACAGAGATTCAGCTAAATATCATAATAAACTGTATTCAGGATCATAATCCCTGACAAGCAGAGCAGAGAGGAGGATGAGGCAGCTCTTTACCTCAGTGTTGTGAAGTAACTTGTCCTCCTGTGTGATTAGGACAGGTTTTGTGTGCACTAATAGGACGGCGGCCATTTTATTTCTCTTAATCATTGCTCCCCAGCCAAAAAAGAGCCATTATAACTAATGAGAGGTATTTGGGAATATATTTATAATAAAGTAATATTTACGTATTTTCATTTTCTTAATTCCCGGTGAACCCCTTTAAGATCTGCCCAGTAAAGCAATAACATGGGGAATGGAGATCTAATACTGCAGCAGATTGGAAAGAAGCCAGAAAACGTTGGGCGGTTATATTGGTTGTCACCCAGCTTCCTGAAAAGTAAGGAAGAAACAACTGAACAGAAAGCTTTGTATTTTTGAACTATAAATACCATTTAACGTTTTAGACTGAGACATGAACCTCTGAACTGGTGATCAAAAGTGGACATGCCCTTTAAGGATCGAATGCATTGTTTCCGAATATGATCGCTGTTATCTGAAGCATATTTCTATCAAACTGAATTATAGTAATGGTCGATAGTAATACTGCCATCTATGTGGTAAGCTTAGAGGCTCGTACACAATGCGAGGAGCTATGGCTTTATAATAAGATTGTGTAATACCCACCTGTGTAAACACAAACTGGTCAGACTGGGAACTGGATATCAGCTATAAGATCAATTCTGAATCCTTCATATTAGTATGAAGATTCTTAAAGGGGTATTCCCATCTTGGACTATCATGAACAATAAGATCCGGTCAGCAGTGCTGACTCAGCAACAAACAAACCTACCATTTTGAGATCCGTCATAGGGTCTCAATACTGGAAAAAAACGCTTCCGTTTTTCCCCATTCAAAACGTAACTGAACAGAACGGAGAGCTCCAAAATGCATTCTGTTCTGTTTGGTTGCGCTCTCATACCAGAAAGCAGCATGCTGCGGTTTGCTTTCCGTCCTGGGATGTGGAGCAAAACAGATCCGGCATGATCCACAATGCAAGTCAATGGGACGGATCCGTTTAATTCTGACACAATAGAAAACGGATCCGTCCCCCATTGACTTTCAGTGGAGTTCATGACGGATCTGTCTTGGCTATGTTAAAGATAATACAACCGGATCTGTTCATAACGGATGCAGACGGTTGTATTATCAGTAACGGAAGCCAGATCCAGCTAAAACGCTAGTGTGAAAGTAGCCTAACAAGATCCCGCGCAGGCGCTTGTGCAGTGAAGCGCTGAAGCCAGGGGCTGTACAGCATCCCTTTAAATAACTGTGCGCTGTATATCAGGTTACAACATTCATTATATCCCAAAGCTGGACAGTCCGGATGTGAATGTGTCAGTCTAATCATAATCGGTAATTAGGTTCTGTCCTGGTAACTCAGGTTAGATCCTTCTGATAGCGCTATGTTATGTGAGGGTATTGGTTTACAGTATTTCTGGTTATGAAACCGCCAGTCGTCTTCTGCTGCCAACTCCTGGTGCCAGGAACCTGCATGGTATCCATCCAAATGAAGGATTCTTAATCCCTGCGGATCATCATCTTTCAATGAGTTTAGAATTTCACTTTCAGGTTCCTTTTTCACTTGTGCTTCACCCCTCTGATGGGAACCAGCACTATAGCCTATTGGATTGTCTCTGAGTGTCAGAACTAAACTGATTTATTAAACTTGGGCACTTCCTGTATTACAGACTTCCCCTCGAACTGATACTTAAAGGGGTACGGGGGAGAACAGATTACAGAAGAGCTATTTTCCCTATCCCTACCTCATTAGACATTTTGGAAGGCTGCGCTCTCTTGTGCCCTCTAGTGTCACTAGCGAGATCTGCCTCGTGTTTGCCTTTAACATAACCTTGCTTCAATACAGTTCACATACCTCCATTCTAATCAGGGCTGGATGATGCCGTGGGCAATAACGGCAACCGCCATTTAAAGTCTGGAAATTCAGTGTTACACCAGACACATTGCCTTCTAGGGCTAGCTCAGCTGATTGTAATGAAGACTTTCAATTAGCGATCCGTTGCTGCATTCTGGGTATTTTTAATCCATATGCAAATGAGCAGTTAAGTGCACTGAGGGCGGTCCCAAGCCACTCTGTAAACCCCTACTCCTCCTCTTTCCTCTGCCAGCCCCTCCCTCTCCTACTTGATTGACAGCACTTAACAGGCAGCTTCCTATGGCAGGCCTGGGAGCCTTCAGAAGGCCCCAAGCTGCCATAGCAGCTGATCGGCGTCCCGTGATTCCGCCATGGAGGACAGAGAGGAGCCCCCCTGCCCCTGGCTAACCTCCAAGATGCTGTGGGCCTCTAAGGGGTTAAATGACTCTGATCCCAGTCATTTCAGAGGGGGTTTCAGCTGTAATGTACAACCCTTCCACACCCCTGACACACCTTGGACATATACTCACTTCAAAGTGCACAAAGGGGTTAAAGGTGCGGCCAAGGATTGCTTTCCTCAAGAACAGCACCATCCCTGCCAACAGGTCACATGTGGTATTGCAGCTGCCACTCATCCATTTCTTACATATACATAACACCTGCCCAGGAACACCTACTTATGGGGAGGTTTATTGTCATACGCCCTACCCATTTTTGCTCCAGGATGGTCAAATTTGCCAGGGGTCTCCCTGTCAATTCTGAACTGTTGGCAACTATGCTAATTGAGGAAGAAAGAGCCGTCTCTAGATCATGTTCCTATGGACCTTTATGTGGAAAAACAGAAAATTGTGAGATGATCAGACAGATACAAAGCGTTCATGGCTAGAATGATATGGAAATTTAGGATTCACCATATTGAACTTTTTTTTATGTTACCAAGGTCTGGCCTCATAAGGATTACCCCCTGATCCCCGTGGGTAAGCTGGTCCTCAACAGGAACCCTGAGAATTACTTTGCAGAAGTGGAACAGATTGCATTTGACCCCAGCAACATGCCGCCAGGGATTGAGGCGAGCCCGGATAAAATGCTGCAGGTGGGAATATTATATAGAAACTGGGATTTTTTTAAATTTTTTACAGCCATTGTAGGGAAAAAATTATTAGTTACCACAAAGCAGGAGGAAATTTGGCTTTGCGGCAAATTGAATTTTCCCTTAAATTCAGATCAAAGTCTTCTTCAGACACTTCGATTCGCTCAATGCTAGCAACTATGACAGACACTGATGCAGCCACTGGATCCAGTATCAGGGCAGCTGACGGTGTTATGTCACCATCTAGTGGCAAAACATAGAATTACATGTTGATATTTCCTACCAGTTTTTAATACATATAATTGTAAATACTTGGCCCAAATTGGAAATTTTCTGAGGCCCCTATTTTTGGAGAATGTGCATCCACCTCTCCACTAAATAAAGCCCAATATACTGTGTACAATGCTACGGTACCTAGGTGACTTTTGGAATATGTCACTGGCATTATGGACTGGTAACATTGGGGTAGGCTTTTGGAGACATGGCGTAATGCAATACCATACGCGTCGCCCCATTGTATGTGGATCCAGCCCTGGTGGCAAGTGGGCATCTATGGCAGCCTTTGGCACTCTGTACCACTAATACCTTGAATTTTGCACTAACTGGTCTCTAACAATGTCTTGTATCTTACAGGGGCGTCTCTTCTCCTACCCAGATACACACAGACATCGCCTTGGCGCCAATTATTTGCATCTACCTGTGAATTGCCCCAGGAGGTGTGCACACGTCTCCAACTATCAGCAGGATGGTCCTATGTGCCTCTTCAGTGCTCCATGTAAGGGGGCTTCTGCCAGGGCTATGGGGGGATTGTCCTACAAATATGGTGCACAGTTTTATGTCCAGCTGTGTATCCATGTGGTGCAGAGGGAATAGTGGTACCTTCACCTTAGGGCATATGCCACATGTCACACACATGACATGCAATGCTTTGGGATACTATACTTGTATTACACTAGGCCTTACAGGCTTTATTTTTTATTTTTATGCACTTATACTATATTACTACTATATTCCACACTTTACAGACATTAGCATCATGCTGATCTAGGACCCTAGAGCTGCAAAGCACCAGTACTAACCACTGAGCCACCATGCTGCCCCATAGTCTATGCTTAGAGGCTACTGCTCCCCTTACTATCCATGCAAGGATGTGCCTGTTGACAAAGGGTTGCCCAAATAGATAAGTAATGGGAATGTTTCCCCATAAAACCATTCTAACTGCAGTACTAAGTTTGGCCACAAGCTGTGCTGTTAATCTTTTTATAACTAGACTTCTTCTATAATTTTCTGTCTGCCACCTAGTGGTAGAAAGGTGTATGGCAAGGATCTGTTTCCAGTTATGTAGCCCGCAAGTGCAGAGGGAATAGTCATACCCTCACCTTAGGGCTGTGATGGCTAACCTCCAACACTCCAGCTGTGGTAAAACTACAACTCCCAAGATGAACACTTGCTTGGCTGTTCTCATTACTCCTTAGAAATGAATGGAGCATGCTGGGAGTCGTAGTTTTACCACAGCTGGAGTGCAGGAGGTTAGCCATCCCTGCAGGGCATATGCTACACACATTATATGCAACGCCTTGGGGTACCGTACATGTTTTACACTAGGCTTTAGAAGCTTTAGACTACGCTTCGAGGCTACTGCTACCTTAGCAATCAGATGTTAGGGACACGTCATTGTCAGGGATGTGCCTGCTGACAAGGGGTTTGTCCTAATAGATAAGTAATGATAATGTTTCCCCAAAAAACATTTAAACTGCAGTACAGTGCTTGGCCACAAGGTGTGCTGTTAAACATTTCCTTGACCAAATCTTTCAGAAGCTTATCATAATACTCTGCCTGCCACCTAGTGGTAGAAAGGTGTATTGCAGTCATTTCTATATTCTTCTGTTGTAACCATACATTAGTACCCAATTTCCTCATTAACCTGGTAACTAGCCTACTTTTATATGGCTGTGAAAAATAACACAGTGAAGTGGAGCTTCACTGAGACGTCCATAGATGCAGACATATAGGGGGAGGATTTGTGATATAGGGCTTAGCGTTTATTCACACAACCGTATTTTTGGTCAGCATCTGATCCGCATTCATTTCTATGGGGCCGCAAAAAAATGTCATCTATGTGCCGTCCGCATCTGCGAGGCCGAGCCACAAAGGATAGATCATGTCCTATTTTTGTCCGTTTGTGGACAAGAATAAGCTTTTTTTCAATGGGACCCTTAAAAAGCGTGGGATGCACACAGACCACATCTGTATTTTGTGGACCCTTAGTCATTCGCAGAATTAAAAAGTAACTAGACCTTTACATAAACTTTTAATATGTAAAGGTATGGAATCAAAGAACAGGAGAAATAGGCTGACTCTTACATAACTCCGGAAAGAAGGTCATGGAGACAAAAACTAAGACAAGGGGCCATAAAAGAGCAAGTACAGCCCAGTCTTATATAGGGGCACAGCCGGGGGGTAGATGTCGACGAGTATTGTTTAGGGTGTTTAGATACGAGGCTAGGACAGCAAACTGAACCTATACCCTGGAGGAAGTTAGAGAGTAACTAATCCTTTATCTAAACTTTTAATATGTTGTCCCTAATGCCCTAATAAAACTATTTCTAACATACTGTATTTATTAATTTTTTATTTTTACTGTACTTTTCCTTCCATAAAGTGCACCATTCCCTGTGCGCTTAAAACTCTGTTCCCTGTACACCGCTGACAGCTACAGAGTATGGAGTACATTTTATGAATGGGCCGCAGCAGCGCTGTGAGTACGGGCAGGTAGAGGTTCAGTTTGCTGTCCTAGCCTCGTATCTAAACATCCTAAACAATACAGGGGAGCTCGTCGACATCTATCCCCCGGCCGTGCCCCTATATAAGACTGGGCTGTATATGCTCTTTTATGGCCCCTTGTCTTAGTTTTTGTCTCCATGACCTTCTTTCCGGAGTTATGTAAGAGTCAGCAGATTTCTCCTGTTCTTTGATTCCAGAAGAGCTCTGTTCATGAATGTCACATGCTGCCTTCTCCCCGCTGCTGTCATCTGCTCTCCACACATCAGGATGAGCCTCTGGCAGTTTCCGGCTCTATACGAACCTGATCATAGATTATAACACAAGATCCTTAAAGGGATTTTCCAGTTTTATGTAATAAAGTTTCAAAGGGTTATCCAATTGTAGAAATGCCCCCCACAATGTCCTCCTTTAGAGCATACTTACACCGCTCCCCGTCACTCCAGATCCCTGCACGGCCGCCGCTGCATCTCGCAACAAGATATCTAGCGATGCGGGTGCAGCCAATAGCAGGCCGCGATGGTGACCAGCCTTCCTAGCATCGTGGGTGATGTCATCCCTGATGCAAGGGGGCTGGTCACCATTGCAGCCTGTTATTGGCTGCACCCCCATCGCCGGATGTTTTTGTTGCGAGATGCAGCGGTGGCCGTGCAGGGATCCGGAGTGATGCGGTTGTCGCAGAGCTGGATAAGTATGGTCAATAAGGGGGGCCCGGACATTGTGGGTGGCATTTTTAGAATTGGATAACCCCTTTAATCGCTGTGTAATTAAAGGGGTTGACCCATATGGAACATTGATAGACATTGACATTGCTAGGATATGCCATCAATGTCAGGCAGGGGAGGGAACCACCTCTACTATCTAGAGAACGGTCCCCCCAAATGAGGGATTGCCTACTGCGAGTGCCCAACGTGCTCTCCCTTCATCGCTATGGGGTGGCTTATGGGATTGACGGAAATAGCTGAGTGAGTGCTCGACTACTTCCGGAACTACAATAGTGGTGGACGAATGGTGGCCGCACATGTGCAGCTGCTCTCTGTTCATTTCAGGGGTCCCGTTCTGGAGATAGAAGCTGGTCCCAGAGGTAGGACCTGCACATATCTGACATTAAAGGGGTATTCCCATCTCAGACAATGGGGGCATATCGCTAGGATATGCCCCCATTGTCTCATAGGTGTGGGTCCCACCTCTAGGACCCGCACCTACAAGGAGAACGAAGCAGGGAGCGTGTGTCTGGAGGACCCCAGATTTCCCGGGGTCCGGCCACCACCACCCATTACTGGCTCCCCCGCTGCTCCCATAGAAATGAATGGGAAAGCACAGCGCATGCGCAAGCCCTGCTTCCATTAATTTCTATGGGGCAGACAGAAATAGCCGAGCCAGTGCTCGGCTATTTTCGGCAGCCCTGTTGAAATGAATGAAGGGGGGCTGTGCATGCGCAGTGCACCCTCCATTCATTTCCCTGCTCCGTTCTCGATGTAGGTGCTGGTCCCAGAGGAGGGATCCATACCTAACAGACAATGCTAGGATATAACCCCATTGTCTGAGATGGGACAACCCCTTTAATGGCATATGATAGTGATATGCCATCAATATATCAGATATTCTACAACTTTCCAATGTACTTTCTGGTTCAATTCCTCACCATTTGCAATACCTCTGCTAGCTGTCAGCGAATGGGAACATTCTTGCTTACACACCAACCAATCAGATCAGATTGCTTCTGTATCCTGCATAATGACAGACATTTATACTATCTGTGCAATAAATGCTGTAAATTCAACTTTTTGAAATGTTTTTCTGTAGGTACTGTACCAAATTATTACCCAAACAGCTTCAATTCTCCTCGGCATGATCACAAGTGCAATGAAAGTGCCTTCTCCACCTCTGGAGACATCACCCGCCATGATAGCTGTGATGACGACAATGTGTCTCAGGTGAGGGAGAAGGACTGAAGAGGCCATTGAGTGGTCATAGTATGTGGGCGGTAAAATTAATAAGTCATTGTGATTAATGTATATAACCATGGATTCTATATGTATATCAATGTGAAATGAGCTGCAGTGTAAAGCATGGGGGCGGGAGAAAGTTGCCGCAACTTGACATCCATTCATGCTAAAAGGACAGTGTTGTCATGTTGAGATCTTTTGAAGTCAAGACTGCCACCGACTGCTGTGAATGACCCCCATAGTCCCAGAACGCTGAGGTGACCATGTCGCCATCATTAGTGACATCATCAACATTCGTTCTCAGGCAAGAATTTTCTACAATAAAACGCTGAATGAAGACGAGCGCCAGAGACTGTGTGAAAACATCGCCCAACACCTGAAGGATGCGCAGATCTTCATCCAAGAGAGAGCGGTAAGTAACCATGACAGAGCTGGATGAGGACCTGTACTCGACCCTGACATGTCTATTTTAGTACATTCCTCTGTTCTGTTCCTCTCGAATTCCTCCTGCATAGTTATGAATAAATTGGTAACACCCAGTCCACCACTAGAGGGAGCTCACGGCATACTGTGTATACATTGAACTCAATAATAAATTATATGCAGTAAGCTCGTAAGCTCCACCTAGTGGAGGCTGCAGGCTGCTAGAAATGTCTTATTAAAGGGGTTGTCTGATATAAATAGATACTAGTGGGGCAGCAGTAAATGTCATAAAATAACTAAAAGTCACACACCCCTTTTCTCCTTTCCTGGCTGCTGCAGTGATGTTCTATGCACACCCATTACTGGCCTCAGTAGTTACATCCCAAAAATACTGCTGAGAACAGTGACTGGATGCATAGTGACTTGGTGTACACATGATGTCACATTAGCACTGGAGCAATCAGCCAAGAAGAAAAGGGGTGAGTATGCCTTTTTTTTATTATTATTATTTTATGACATTGACTGCTGCTGGCCCAGTTTCTTTTATTCATTTTTTAAAATTTTATTATTATATTATGATTTATTATTTATTGATATTATTTTTGTTATATTATTTTATTTATATTATTTTATAATATTTTTTTAAATTATTCATTATATTTATTTTTTATTTAATTTATTCAATTTATGTATTTATTATTTTTTAATATTCTAGTATTATAATTTATTATTTATTTATATTACTTTGTTATTTTTTAATTTATATTATTATTTTATAATATTTTTACTTATTTATACTTTTTTATTTAATTAATTTACTGTTATTTTATTTATGCATTTATTTTTTTTATAATATTATGTTTTATCATTTATATTATTTTAGTTATATTATTATTTATTTATATTGTTATTTATTATTTTATAATAGTTTTTTACATTTATTTTTACTTAATTATTTTTATTTTATTTATTTATCTATCTATTTATTGCACAACCCTTTTAAACTTCAGGGGATTTGGTGCTCTGTATCTGTGACTTCTTAGCAGCCTGGCAGCAGTCATCCTCCATCTCAGTTTGCTTTATTAATCCCTTTTTTTTTTCAGCATATAAATTTTTTTCAGAATATAAATTCATTAGGATTTCCTTTCGCTTGTCTCTCAGTGCCGCCCCTGCGCCATGAATGAAATGTTATTATTATTTTTTCTTTAAGGTGAAAAATTTCCGAGATGTGGACCCGGACTATGGTGCCCGTATCCAAACTCTGCTGGACAAGCACAACAAGGCTGGTGGGAAGAAGGTAACAGCCCATAATACACAATATTAGCCCCCAATGTAAAGAGGGAAAACATTATACACTGAGACGATGGCTGTAATCTGGTCCTGAAGCCCCCAAAATCTCCACTGTTGAAGGAGTTCTCCAGGATTTTACTACTGATTACCTATCCTCAGGATAGGTCACCAGTATCTGATCAGTGGGGGTCCGACACCCGGGACCACCGCCGATCAGCAGTTTAGGTACCGGTGCTCCTGTAAGCGCTGCGGCCTCCTCTTACCTTTTCCTAGGCCAGTGACGTCACGTTCATCACTCATGTGGCCTAGGAGCGGCTCAGCCCCAGTCAAGTAAATGAGGCTGAGTGCGATACCAATCACGACCACTATACCACCATACGGCGCTGTGCTTGGTAAGCTGCACAGGAGTGCCGGTGCCTTCTCAAACAGCTGATCGGCGGGGGTCCTGGGTGTGGGACCTCCACCGATCAGATACTGATGACCTATCCTGAGGTAGTAAAATCCTGGAAAACCCCTTTAATAGCAGAAAGAGAACACAGCTACCAAGATGATCTCTGTCTGGAGGACCCAGAGCCTCATTGCATTACATGAACAGCCCATTGATTTCAATGAGCAGGGTGTAATGCTCCATTTGCCCTGTAGAGGCGCTGTGGGGAAATTGAACACGTGCTAGTAGATTTCTCACATACTACCGGTTGCTCAGGTCTCCAGCAGAAGGACACTATATGATTAACCTATAACCTTCCTAGCAAAAAAAAGGCATTGTCCAGAGTAGAGAGCCCCTTTAATGAATTAGTCCTGCACTAAAGTGTTTTTCTATCCCTTCTTTAGGAACCACTGCATAGTTACACTCGATGCTCGTCCTGAATGGAGATGGGGACAGCGAAGGGTGATCTCAGATAGAAGATAACAGTATCCTGATCAGGCCCGACAAATTTAACCCTTGCCGTACCAGTGGAAATGTTGCAACCACAGATCATCTCACCAGACGTCCCAGGCTGCTGACGCGGCCTCATCTTGTTTTACTGGATTTACTTGGAAGAAAAAGTTTTATATTTTTTTAATAGGATTGAATATTTTTTATGCTTCTTTTTATATACCTAATGTAGACATATGACTGGTCTTTTGTCTGAGCCCCAATATCACCAGTAAGGGAATTCCAGTTACACCATTAGATCGTGGGGGTCCGACCGCTGGGATCCCCCCCCCCCACCAATCATGAGAACAAGAATCCTATGTCGCCATATGAATGGAGCGACATGTTGAGTGTACGCTTGGCTATCTACAACAGCCCTGTGATTAGGGCTTACACATTTTTACGCTAATTCGTATGCTAATCCGTACGCATTTCTATACGCAAATCTATACGCAAATCCGTACACATTTCTGTACACAAATCCGTACGCATTTTTGTACGCAAATCTGTACGTATTTCTGTACACAAATCCATACGCATTTCTATACGCAAATTCGACATGGTACAGAAATGCGTACAGATTTGCGTAAAGAAATGCGTATGGATTTGCGTATAGAAATGCATACAGATTTGCGTACGGATTTACGTACGGAAATGCGTACGGATTTACATACGGAAATGCGTACGGATTTGCGTATAATTCGAAAAAAAAAAAAAAAAAAATTAGCGAATAAATTAGCGTACTAATTATCAAATAATTATCAAATAATTAGCGTACTAATTTGCGAATAAGTTGCGTAGTAATTAGCGAACAAGTAGCGTGCTAATTAGCGAATAAATTTAGCGTACTAATTAGCTTATAATTTGCGTACTAATTAGCGTGCTAATTAGCGAATAAATTAGCGTACTAATTAGCGAATAATTTGCGTGCTAAATAGCGAATAATTTGCGTACTAATTAGCGAATAAATTAGCGTACTAATTAGCGAATACATTTAGCGTACTAATTAGCAAATAAATTAGCGTAACAATTAGCGAATAATTTGCGTACTAATTAGCGAATAAATTAGCGTACTAATTAGCGAATAATTTTAGCGTACTAATTAGCGAATAAATTAGCGTAACAATTAGCGAATAATTTGCGTACTAATAAGCGAATAATTTGCGTACTAATTAGCGTAATAATTAACGAATAAATTAGCGTAACAATTGGCGAATAATTTGCGTACTAATTAGCGAATTTATTAACTACTAATTAGCGAATAATTAGCACGCAATTTATACCTAATTTATACATAGAGTCCTATGGAAAGCTCTGAAGATGTTCCAGCCTTTGGGTGAGTTTTCTCTGCTCTGCCTTATTTCGGGATGTGTGATGATAAATGGTAATGAATGTGTTAATAATAGAGGTTGTTAGGGCCGAGTCTCTTGTAACTCACCAAATATTTGTTAGAATCCTTCCTGACGCCTGCTATCCGTATGCTGCAGGAGACAGGCACAATATCTTCTTCCAAATATTCAGTGACTCACTTCGACTTCCAGAGCATCCTGAAGAATTTGGGATTCCCCACATGTTCAGAAAGGAGCAATGTTTAAATTACGTAAAAGAGTCATGAGAAAAAAATCTCCGGCCGATGATAGTCATTAAAAATGTGTTACTGTATGTCTTCTGCCAACCTGAACATAGAGAGAGGGGCCTACAGCAAGGTCAAGGGTGGCCCCTACTATGAGCTGTGTTTGACCACCCAGGACAGACAAAATTTCATCACCTCTTGTGTCATCTGTGACTGTAGCTTTATTTGCCCCCCACCCCATGCAACTCATGTCCTCAGATTGTGGATAGACAGGAAGTCAGGCTGTTAAGATAACAAACACCACCATATACAGTATATACTCGGGGGAGTGAACCTCAATACAAGGGGAGTTTACTTTAAATAGCCACCCCCCTCAGAACCATTCCTTTTCTATATGCAGACTCACTGGAACCTCTGATACCCATTCATCGTCCCCCAGAGCACAGTATTTCATGGCTGCTGTTATGGGGAATACAAAAAGTGATTGCTGAGATTTTTTTTTTTTTTTTTTTAAAGTGCAGTTTTTCTGATACAAAGTTCCAAATCCCTTCTCATAGTCAAAAAGTTACATGATAAAACTTTGTCTGCCTGTAGTCTCCACTAGGGTACGCAAATCCGTACGCATTTCTATACGTAAATCCGTACGCAAATCCGTACGCAAATCCGTGCGTACGGATTTCCGTACGGATTTCCGTATAGAAATGCGTACGGATTTGCGTATAGAAATGCGTACGGATTTTCGTATAGAAATGCGTACGGATTTGCGTACGGATTTTCGGATAGAAATGCGTACGGATTTGCGTATAGAAATGCGTACGGATTTTCGTATAGAAATGCGTACGGATTTGCATACGGATTTTCGTATAGAAATGCGTACGGATTTGCGTATAGAAATGCGTACGGATTTTCATATAGAAAATACGCTAATCTGTACACATTTCTATACGCAAATCCGTACGTATTTCTTTATGCTAATCCGTACGCATTTCTATACGAAAAAACGTACGCATTTCTGTACGAAAATCCGTACGCATTTCTAGCAGCTCCTGTGGCCTTGTACTGTGTGTTGCTGTGTGCATGTGGATATGAACAACGGGAACTACTACGGGACTCAATGGGAACTGTAAAAATCTCTGGAAGCTAGAGGCAAATGCTAGGATAATGTGACAGGAAGCAATCCAGTGCCGAATCCCCTCTAACACTGACTTCTTTGCAATCAAATGTTGACAGAGGTTGTCCAGATATCCACACCCCTTTAAAGTACATCAGTTTCAAACTCAGATTTAAAGGGGTTTCCCACCTTTAAATGAAGCTGAACCATTACAATATGGAAAAAATCTGCCACGTTCTAAAAATCTTTGTTTCAGCTCGGTGTTGTACCAGACCTCTTCTATTCCATCTAGAAATTTTTGACTAAATTACTAACAGTTTTCAATGAAGGTCCACCTGGGTGTTACCAGTTAGAGGGAGGGGTGTCCTTGCACAGTGACGCTATCCAATCACTGTTGCCAGTGTCAGACTGTGCAGGGACACCCCCCCATCTGGTAACACCTAGCTGGACCTTTATAGCAAATTACTAGCAATTCATTCATAAACTTCTAGCAGGAATGCACAACATAGAGTCATAAGAATAAATGCTCCAAATGTTGCACACCCCTTTAAAGTCTCAAACCCAGATTTAGTTCACTTAAAGGGGTTTCCTACCTTTAAATAAAGCTGAACCGTTGCAATGTGGAAAAAAGCTCCTCACTGATTTTTAGATCTCTGCTTTCTGTCAGTAAACGGGAACATTCTTGTCTATATCCAGAAGCTGAAAATCGTTCTGACCTAGTCCTATTCAGAGCTGAGGGTTTGATACAATTGTATCCAGTCTAGATACATTTACTAACACATTGCAGCAAACACTCAGCACGGGAATGAGATTTGCACACTGATGTGTTCACGGGGGATTGTCTACACTGGATACAACTGTAGCAGTCCCACAGCTGTGATAAGTATGTGAATTTTTCTGCCGCATAGAGCATGAAACCCAAAGTGTGAACCTAAGAATTTGACTCCTGGTTGTTAAATATATATTTATTTGGTTTGGCATAAAAATATTATTGACACGTATATATTCACATTTTTACATACAACCATTTACACATTGTCTGTATAGAAGCAGGAATGATATATTCATTGCAATACTTTCTCATGGACAGGGCTCCTCGGAGGTGGGGCTTATGCAGATTTGCAGTCAAATGGGTTTTTCTATGCAATTTGAGAGCGTTGCTTGGTGGAACGGGGTGGAGCCAAAAAAATTGTCTAAGGTTTTACTATTAATGGCCTCTTCTCTGGGTAGGCCATCAATAACTGATCGACAGGATGCTGACACCCTGCACCCCTATCGATCAGCTGTTTCGGGTTGGCCCCGGTGCTGGATGTCAGCTCCAGAACTAAACAGCCCTGTCTGTTTTGTAATGTATAATGCTGGTTAATGCCCCATTGACTTTGCTGGGAGCAGCGGTGCAGTTACCAGCTCTGTCCACTACACAGAGGATGGCGCTGTGTAGTCGAGCTACCTTAGAACAGCTGATCAGCAAGAGTGACAGGTGTCAGACCGCCACCCATCACATATATCCTCAGGACAGGCCATCAGTAGTAAAATTCTGGACAACCCCTTTGAATTGAGTCAGGTAGAAGGAGTAAGAGGTCAAGCTTAAAGGGGATGCAAATATTAATGACCTCAGGATAGGTCATCATAGTCAATATCTGATTGATGGGGGAGGTGCTGACTCCTGACACCCCACTAATCATCTGTATGAACAGCGCCATCCATTGTATAGTGGCCTTTTTTTGTATTGCAGCATATTCACTTGCAAGAAACTGAGTTGCACAAAGACTGTGCCTGATGGACGTGATATCAGGAGGGTCTCAGAAAATGTTTAACGCAGGGGCACTTTTGAGCCAACGATGCCCCCTGGCCTCTGGTTGTCGGCTCCTGTAGGCACTCACAAGGGGTTGTAGAGGATGAGGAAAACATTGCTGCTTTCTTATAGAAACAGCGCCATAGTCGTCCACGGGTTGTGTCTGGTATTGCAGCTCCGCCCTATTTAGTTGCCAGACATACCCGACATAACCTGCGGACCCAGGGGCCCCATTGTGGGTCCCCTATTTACTGCATCTTTAGAATCCATGGTGAATATTTGGGCTAATACTGATTAACTTGCTTCATGATTCAGATTCTGTGATGAGTTCAAGTCCTGCACAGACAGAATATTCATCCTCTGACAGTGAAGTTGAAATTTGATTCATGGAATCTACGAGAATTGCCCCCGGAGCAGCCATTAGAGGGGTCACTCAATACGTAACGGGACGGTGCCACCCATAGGCGTTTTTGCCAAACTTGTAGACCAGTCGCCGATCTACTCGCTCCAGGATCCCGGTCTTGTAGTAGTGCCTGTGAAGAAATGAAATAGGTATCAAAGATGGTGGATTTTGTAGTATCTCTTCTAACATATAAAGACAATGTCTACAGAGGGTGGTCATGTGCCTGGAGAGGGTCAGCTGGAGATTTAGAATCTACTGAAGGAAATGTGCTACAGTAAATGCAAATGGTAGACAAGAGTTGGCCAAGTGACAGTGACATAGCTATAATAGCTGTGTCTGCTTCCATCACCAAATGCTGACTGTCCTTTTAAGTATTGGGTAGAGCACACTGGAATCGCTCTACCTGATCAGAGAGAGACAACTGCCATTCAGTGCCATCCGTGCACTCGGATCACTGCAGGGAAGTAACAATTTACAGCCATGGCAATGATTGAGCCTGAGTAGGTGAGTAACCACTAAACCTCAGATATGTAACACTAATCTCTTCACTGCCATAGACCACTAGGGATACTGAAATTAACTCCTTCACTGTCCTAGACTACCAGGTATCCATTAACTGCATCACTGCCCTAAACCACCATGGATACTGGAATGAATCCCCTAACTTTATTACAGATCCAGGGATACTGACATCAACCCCTTCACTGTTCCAGACCACCAGATATACTAACATCATCCCATTCACTACCATACACCACCAAATATACTAACATTCAGGGGTTGCCTGGAAGAAAATTATTATTATTATTATTTTTTTTTAAAAGAGGTCATAATGGCATAGTAAATAAAAAATGCTCAGAGTCCCTGGCGGTCTAGGACAGTGAAGGGTTTAAAAGGGGTTTCCCCACACTTTTTTTTCCCAATTTTTTTAAATGGTCAAAATAGCATAACAAATGCAAAATAAAAGTGATGCATACCGGGTTACCATTGGTCTCTGCTTCCTGGTCCCTCTTGACAAGCAGGGAATGCCCACTCCATGGCGGCATCAGTGACCCATCTCAGCCAGTAATTGGCTGAGTGAACATTTTCTGTGTGTCAAGAGGGAACAGGAAACAGAGAGGTATGGGGGCCTGGTAAGAATGGGACCAGGAGCTGCAGGGGATGTGGTATCCCATTTTTCTTTTGTTATGCCGTTCTGATCTTAAAAAAATATATGTATATCAGCTGGAAAACTCCTTTAAACCCATCACTGCCCTAGATCACCGAGGATTCTGGCATCAACCCCTTTAGTGCTCTAGACCAGAGCTATTACTGTTATTGTCATTAACCATTTCACTGCCCTAGATTACTGTGGAGGCTGACACTGAAACCTACAGTGCCACTAGGTATGCAGACATTAACCCCTTCCCTGCCCTAGACCACCAGGCATACAGACATCAACCCTGCCCTAGCTCACCAGGGATACAGAAGCTTAAAGGGAATATTGCCAGCAATGCGGTTGAAAGTTATACGCTTCCAAGAGGTTGTGTGTGCAGGAAAGCTTTTGTACCAGAGCCAATGAGACCTTTTTTTGGGACCCACCCATATTATGTACTGTCATATGGAAAAGAGCACTCTAAAGCTTAGAGTGCCAATTTGAGGTGCCCCTGTCATCGGGATGCTGTGGTGCTCTCTGTGAATACAAAGGTCGCACACCCCTAAGGCCAGTGGAGAGCTTCGCCTTTGGATCAATACAAAATGCAACTGAATTTAGTGGATGATCACGATTTTCCATGGCAAAATACATAGTATGGGAAGGGGTGGTGAGATGATTGGGGGTCCATAAACATTACACATCTATGCTCCTGTGAAACATATGGACTACTCTGTATAGCCGATACCCACCTCAAAGCTCTACTGAGCTTTTCGTAATTCATCCTGTTGTTGCGCTTCCTCTGGCCCCACATGCGTGCCAGAGCCTCGGACTTCACCACACGGAATATTCCCTGCTCCTGATCCTCCCAGTCTAAGATGCCATCATTTTCTTCAGGTGACAGGAGAAGATCACGGAGGAATTCCCACAAATGAGAATTGTGCACGCCTGGAACGTAGAAGAAAATTCACCTGAAGAAGGCAAAGACGTATACAACCTCTATGGAGATGGTGGCCAACCTGGCCTAGATACAAAGGAGCAGTAGTAACCACTGTGCCGCCCTAATGGCGCACACACATAAGCGTATGAAATTACCCTTATCCATTTAGTGCTCTACACATAACGTAATGCAACCATTGAGCTCGCCATATTGGTTATCAACAGCACTCACACACAGATGTTTCAGATGGACCCATTTTTCACATTTACATTGACTTTGATGTCACTAGGCGTCTGTCAGCCATATTAGCTCTCACGGGGCTAATTTCTCTGACACTCGCCCACTCATAGTGTTCCCCATCTCAATTCTCCCTGCCATCAGATGGAGAACCCCCTCATGGTTGATTACAGTTCTGCCAGTAAAGTGTGAATTATTGTAAGGTGGTGAAACAGCCTCCATTCTGTGAATGCACCTGTTCCTGTAAATATAGTTGTTATTAAACTGACATTTCATTTTTGGCCACAAGATGTCACTGTTTACCACAGGAAAGACTATAGCTCCCTGGAGCAATGACCAAGAGATCCTGTTCGGCGGAGGTGGAGCTTCAGACTGGAGAAGTGTGTGGCAGCCATCTTGAGAGTGTGCTGCAAAGAGGCAGAGGAGAAAGAGCTACTGTCTGTGTTTCCTAGTGTGATCCACAAGTAGGGTGGCCATCCGTCCGGTTTTTGGCCGGACAGTCCGGTTTTAGGACTCCTGGTCCTCCGTCCGGCTAAAGGCCAGGACGGACGGCCAGAAGTCCTCCTTTTTAGGTGTGAAGAAAGCAATGAGCGCTTCCATCAATACAGATGGAAGCGCTCATTGCTGGAGCGCAGGAGCTGGGTCCTAGTACTCACTGCTCAGCTCCTGCGCTCCGGTACCTTCATTGCTGGTCTTTGCCAGCGCTGCACTAGCCTGACTGTACAGCGTCAGGACGTAGTGCGCGCACTCTGACCTGACGCTGCACGCAGTCAGGTGACAGTGCAGCGCGGGCAGAGAAGAGAGAAGAGCGCCGGAGCGGAGCTGCATCCCAGGAGTAGAGGTAAGATTTTTTTTTTTTTTTTTTAATGGGGCACAGTGGGCTGGTCTGAGGTCTGAAGGGGGCACTACAGGCTGGTCTGAAGGGCGGCACTACAGGCTGATCTGACTAAAGGGGCACTACAGGCTGATCTGAGGTCTAAAGGGGGCACTACAGGCTGATCTAAGGTCTAAAGGGGGCACTACAGGCTAATCTGAGTTCTGAAGGGGGCACTACAGGCTGATCTGAGGTCTAAAGGGGGCACTACAGGCTGATCTGAGGTCTAAAGGGGGCACTACAGGCTGATCTGAGGTCTAAAGGGGGCACTACAGGCTGATCTGAGGTCTAAAGGGGGCACTACAGGCTGATCTGAGGTCTAAAGGGGGCACTACAGGCTGATCTGAGGTCTGAAGGGGGCACTACAGGCTAATCTGAGGTCTGAAGGGGCACTACAGGCTGATCTGAGGTCTGAAGGGGGCTATAGGCTGATCTGAGGTCTGAAGGGGGCACTATAGGCTGATCTGAGGTCTGAAGGGGCACTACAGGCTGATCTGAGGTCTGAAGGGGGGCACTACAGGGGGCACTAAGGCTGATCTGAGGTCTGAAGGGGGCACTACAGGCTGGTCTGAGGTCTAAAGGGGGCACAGTGTGCTGATGTGAGGTCAGATGGGGGCACAGTGGGCTGATGTGAGGTCTGATGGGGGCACAGTGGGCTGATGTGAGGTCTGAAGGGGGAAGGGGGCACAGTGGGCTGATGTGAGGTCTGATGGGGGCACATGGGCTGATGCTGAGTCTGAGGTCTGATGGGGGCACAGTGGCTGATGTGAGGTCTGATGGGGGGCACAGTGGGCTGATGTGAGTCTGATGGGGGCACAGTGGGCTGATGGGCTGATGCACAGGCTGTGTGAGGTCTGATGGGGCACAGTGGGCTGATGTGAGGTCTGAGGGGGCACAGTGGGCTGATGTGAGGTCTGATGGGGCACAATGGCTGATGTTGATGGGTCTGATGGGTGTGAGATGGGAGTGGGCTGATGTGAGGTCTGATGCACAGTGGGCTGATGTGAGGTCTGATGGGGGCACAGTGGCTGATGTGAGGTCTGAATGGGGGCACAGTGGGCTGATGTGAGGTCTGATGGGGCACAGTGGCTGATGTGAGGTCTGATGGGGGCACAGTGGGCTGATGTGAGGTCTGATGGGGGCTGATGGGCACAGTGGGCTGATGTGAGGTCTGATGGGCACAGTGGGCTGATCTGAGGTCTGATGGGGCACAGTGGGCTGGATCTGAGGTCTGATGGGGGCACAGTGGGCTGATCTGAGGTCTGATGGGGGACAATGGGCTGATGTGAGGTCTGATGGGGCACAGTGGGCTGATTGTGAGGTCTGATGGGGGCACAGTGGGGGACTGATGTGAGGTCTGATGGGGGCACAGTGGACTGATGTGAGGTCTGATGGGGGCACAGTGGGCTGATCTGAGGTCTGATGGGGCACAGTGGGCTGATGTGAGGTCTGATGGGGGCACAGTGGGCTGATCTGAGGTCTGATGGGGCACAATGGGCTGATGTGAGGTCTGATGGGGCACTGAGTGGGGCTGATGTGAGGTCTGATGGGGGCTACAGTGGGACTGATGTGAGGTCTGATGGGGGCACAGTGGCACAGGCTGATGTGAGGTCTGATGGGGGCACAGTGGGCTGATCTGAGTCTGATGGGCACAATGGGCTGATGTGAGGTCTGATGGGGGCACAGTGGGCTGATCTGAGGTCTGATGGGTGCACAATGGCTGATGTGAGGTCTGATGGGGCACAGTGGGCTATGATGAGGTCTGATGGGGGCACAGTGGACTGATGTGAGGTCTGATGGGGCACAGTGGGCTGATCTGAGGTCTGATGGGGGCACATGTGGGCTGATCTAGGTCTGAGGGGCACATGTGGGCTGTGAGTGGGATGTGTGATCTGAGGTGGATGGGCTGACAGCTGGGATGATGGGCACCAATGTGATCTGAGTCTGATGGGGCACAGTGGGGGATGTGAGTCTGATGGGGGGCACAGTGGATGATTGAGGATTACAGCGGGTCCTTATTATTTCTGGGAGCACTACTGGAGGCACTATGGGAAAATGGTTTCTATTATGGGGAATTATTACTACTACCAGGGGTACTATTGGGGGTGTTACTATTATTAGTACAATATGGAGGGAACTACTGCTAAAAAGGGATGCTGGTGGAGCATTATCACTATTGGGGCACTATTACTAATGGGACACTCTAGGAGAGAATTATTAGTGGGAGCACGGTGACTATATGGGGTCCTACCTATATGGCACTGTTATATCTACAGTATAGTATTTGGGGACATTGGGGAGCACAGTGGGCGCAGTATTTTAGCAGGCAGCAGCAGGATAACAGTAAAAGTGGGTAATCTATGATGTCTTTGTGGCAGAGAGAAGATGGAGCTGAAAGAAGTGTCATGGCGGTGTGGGCCAAATAGAGAAGATGAGAAAAGAGAAGATCTACATCAGGAAGACGTCACTGGATGTAAGAGGTAAGTGGTTCTGTATCATCTGGTATGTCTGGTGCTGGTGAATGTAATGTCCATCCAGATATGTGTCACCTGCCGGTATATGGTATGTTACTGCTGCAGCCAATCAGTGCTCTAATGCTGAGAACTGGCTGCAGTGGTCACATGCCATACACCTGCCCATCAGTGTGCACATCACCAGCACTATGACAGATCTGCACACTCGCCCATTACATGCCTGTCAGTCTTTGTTTACGTGGCAGCAGCAATGATGCCAGAAAGTCCAGCGTGTCACAGGCGTCACCACTGCAGCCATATAACCAAAGCATTCAATGGCAGGGAGGGAACAGCTGAGAATTGTGGATTTCTTTTCCATCTGCCATATTTTATTTTTAATTACTGAATCCTCTTTATTCTAACCATACTAGAGCGGTATTTTTATAGTTAGGCTTGCTGGCTTGAATTTTCACGTGGTGGGGGTGGGGGTGTATGTGTGGTAAGAGCCAGGGGAGGTGTGATGGGTGATGGTGTACGAGCCGATTAGGGGGCGTGGTTTAGCAGATTGGGGGCGTGGTTTAGCAGATAGGGGTGTGGTTTAACATGTTGGGGGTGTGGCCAAAAATGTCCTCCTTTTTGACATGAGGCCGGTGGCCACCCTATCCACAAGTGAGACTATTCCCTAAGGGAGCAAGACTCTGCAAGGAGATCTGGAACAGAGACTGTTGCAATATTACAGACTAGCAGAACTGGACAAGTGGAAGCGTCGGTGAGACTGCGTGGTTGCCGGATGAGATCCTCTACCAGATACTTCTGAAAGTTAAGGTACCCAACGGACCCGGGTCAGTGAAAGAACTGAGGCCCACTGTGCAGACACAGTGGGTAACCGTGCACGCACCGCATTATGTTATTGGCGCCAATTCAGTAGCTACTGGGTAAAAGCCTGAAGATTAGACAGGTGGTGTGCAGGCTAAAAGCTACCTTGCTACAGAAGTGGGGTTTACTGTGGCAAACAACTAGTTATACTCTTTCTGAGGTTTAGTGTTGATTGGTTAAGTTTGTAAGCGTTTGTGTTATACCGCCGGCGCTCCTGAACCGCACTTACAGAATTGTTTGTGGAGATTAGGGTATTAAAAGGTATAGCTGCTGGGTTACTATAACCTGCAGATAGGCAAAACTGTGGAGAAGCCTGGGTGCACACTGATAGAGCACCGTGCTGTGTAACACAAGTGCCTCAGCCTCTAGCTGAGTGTATGTATATATGCTTGGGGTATTTCCTTCCTACAAACGTTAAATACTTAGTAAAATCTTGTTTTTTGTCAATCTGAGTTGGAGTCTCCTTCCTTGTCTGTGACTTTCTGTATCCTGGGGAGCCCACCCCGGTACACGGCTTACATTATGATCGATACCGGTGACCAAATATCATTATATTCATGTATATACAGAGCGAATCCTTCAGCTGCGTCTGTAGCTTGTAGGGTAATAAAGTTTTAGCAGTTGAAAAACAAGGAACACTGGGAAGTGTAGTTTATAAGTGAGATCAGGAAGTAGCTAACTTCTCCTCCATGGATTCAACTGAAATTAAAGGGGGGGTGTTTCCTGAGACGTTTATACAGATGACCTATCCTCAGTATCTAATCGGTGGGGGTCTGACATCTGGGACCTTCACAGGTCAGCTGTTTGAGAAGGTACCAGTGCTTCTGTGAGTACCAGCCTTCTCACAGCTCACCAAGCACAGCGCCGTACATTGTATAGTGGCAGTGCATCTCAGCCCCATTCACTAGCCATGCTTAGGACATGTGACCAATGAACGTGATGTCACATGACCTAGGCAAAGCTGGAGAAGGTCGCGGCTACTGTGAGTGCCGGTGCCTGATCGGCAGGGTCCCGGATGTCAGACCCCCACCGATTCCTATCCAGAGGACAGGTTGTCATCAGTCTAAAAGTTCCAGAAAACCGTTTTATGAAAGCTGGAGGTCTGGTGTTCTTTTTTATTAATGCCATTGAAGGGATTTTCTTGGGATCATTTATTAAAATTAAAAAAAATCACAGGGACGGAATGGGTAAAAAATTAAAAAAATCATTCCCAACCTGAGCTGGGCTGAAAACACAGGAAATGGCTTAGCCAAAAGATGCCCAACCTGCGGCCCTCCAGCTATTGCTAAACTACAATCCCAGCATGCCTGGACAGCCTACAGCTATCAGCCTACAGCAGGGCATGGTGGGAGTTGTAATTTTACAACAGCTGGAGGGCCGTCGGTTGACCATCCCTGGCTTAGCCAATCACTGGCTGCAGCTGTAATTCCCCCTCCCCCTCAGCTGACCAGAAAATGGACCTGACCAGTGCTGGAACGGCAGCGGTGGGGATTGGTGAGGGGGTGAGTATTATTTTTTACTTTTAATCCATTCCACTCCTTATTTTAAAATAAAAAACGAGTCCCCTGGAAGGCACCATTAACATTGATGGTCTATTGTTATGAGATTGGTGGGGGTCTGACTCCTGATACCCCACAGATCAGCTGACTGATGGCACTCTGATGAGATCCACATCATTCGAGTCGGACTACAATACTAGGCACAGCCGCTAAGAAATGTATAGAGCTATACTGGATAAAGACGGGGACAAGGCGATTGTCGGAGCACCACAGCCCCCCTTATTTAGCAGATCGGTGGGGGTGCCAGGAGTCACCCTAAGGATAGGTCATCAACATCCAAGACTGAACAGGTACTTTTTGGAGGTGAGGTGAGCGCTCGGTCTTACCATGTCGATGCTGGTTGGGGGCTCGTTGTCGTTTCACCGGTTCTAATTTTAGGAATACTTTATCATCACCTGGAAATATAAAGAATATGTGAATGAAGCTTTTATGGGTCAAGCAGACGTGTAATACATCACCCTTAGAAATCGATGGGGCCCATACTTTTCTTAGAAGTCTGCATTGGGACTTTCCTCTGTTCTTCCTATTGGAAATGTATTAATAAATTGAAAAAGTAGTGTTAACATCACCCTTGTAAACTGGACGTGTCCCTATAGGAACACATTCTACTCACAAAAGGAATGGTAACATCCAGTTGTCAATTTATACATACATTTCAAGTGGGATTAACAGAGGAATTCTGAGGACTTTCAAAACCTATCGAGACTGGTGACAGGTCCTCTTTAAGCAAACAAAAAAAAATTACAATACAAGTCACACCAGCTTTTCTCAGTTTAGAATAGAAAAGACTACATTGACTTTCTAAGAAACCCAAACAAGTTGTGTCACTTACGGTCAGCGCTTTGTGGAGGCGGCACGTCCTCTGCACCAGTAAGTAATGGAATGCCTGGGGGAGGGAAATAAACAGAGAAGATATGTCAAGCAAGTCATATAGGTTTGAAGCCACATAATACATTCAACACAAGCGGCTCCCCCTAGTGGTGGCTGCAGTAAACCAGATTGTTATCATTTAACTCTGTGGTGGAAATTTATCAATGGCTTTTCCTGGGAGTTGGCATACAAAGTTAGTTAAAATTTGGGCGTTTTTCATCACTCTCTCAACTTTTCCTGAAAGTGGGCCTGACTTGGTTTCCCACAGTCTGTGCTATTTATGGAACTCCCATAGAAGTGAATGGAGAGAGCCGCTCATGAGAAAACACCTCTCCATTCCCAGTGGTCACAAGACGGGGTTCCCGTTCTCGAGAGGTTCCGGTCCTAAAAGTGAAACTCATGTCTATCGTACATGCATGGAACTTTCTGTACATTTGCTATAAATGTCGAGATAGGAATACCCCTTTAACGTTAATGGTCATGCTACCCCATATCTCCTAAATGAGAAGGGTGGTAGAAGGGCTGACCTCCAACCCCCAAATAGGACAGTGGTGGTGGAATGAGAGTCCTAGACGGGGCCCTATTTTTATTGTTTCTATGGGGGCCTCCTTCGCTCTTTGTAAGTTCCTTCCTACCGTGTGTTCGAACTTCTTGCAGAAGACTGTAGAGAAAATGACCGCAGGCTCCTGCCGCCTCTGCAAAGTCTTCTTTGCTCATGTTGCAGAGCTCCAGGCCGGTCACGTTGAACTGGGCGAAGGGAATACAGGTGGCGTCCAGCTTGTGGTTGTCACAGCAGTACTGAAGCCATTCACACACCTGGTGCTTGGTCCAATGTTCTGGGGGTAGAGACGACCACTGGGAAGGGACATCTGATGAGAACGAGATACAGGACGTGAAAACAGTGATCAGACTCTATAGTAAATGTCTATACAGTTACCAAGAGAGGAGGTTTTCTAAAAATTAAATGGTCCGTGGCAAAAAAACGCAGCACAACTGCACAATCTGAATGAACCCTTAGGAAGTCCACAGCCAGATATTTAGTGGAAAGGTGTCAATGCTACCTCGAAATCTGCTTGCTTGAGCCTGCCTTGCTCATTTGCCTATTTGCTATAAGGGAAATCCCCGAGCTATATCTGCAAGTCCAGGCAGTAAGATGATTAATGCAGCAGAGCTATGATGCTAATGACAGACTAGCAATTAGAGATGTGTTAATAATGGGAAGAGAATATTTATCTACTGGTTTCCTGGTAACAGAGAACTTCAGCGCATGAGACTGCTCAGCCCAATGACCAAGACATGACACATCCATAACGTAAAGTGCTGCAGAAACTCTCTCACAGGGATTGGATCGCTTGGATGTTTAACAATAGTTTCTTCTCAAGATTAATGCAGCCGGATAATAAACCTCATTATCACCACCAGACATTGTAAAAATAATAGTAGCGGTGCCATCTGGTCAGTATACCCTCAGCCTAGCTCGTATTACTGCCAGGAGTTCTTTGCCTTATTTAATTTGTACCGTAGCCAAGGAGGTATGAGACACCTACTTGCTCCTTATGACTCTGTCTCAAACTGTATTAAGGTCTTGTTTTAAAGCAGACATTCTAATCCTTTAAACAAGACCGGGATTGCAGTGCTAGTTGACATACAGCCAGAAATTGGATCTTTAGAAATTAGGTCGGGAATGAGATCTGCAGGTATCACCAATTGTTTAAATACTGAGAATGTCACCCTTTAAAACGAGACCTGTCTTATATCTCTAGCTGCTATACAGCCTGAGAAAGAGCAGGTTAAAGCAGCTCCCCCTTTAGCTGGCTGTGATCTCATCCATGTGGTGACCCAGTGGGGGACGTGCTGACAGGCTGTACCACACGCAACTAACATGAATAAACATTGTCCTCCCCGTCCATACTGGATCTTTAGTATAAAATATGCCTATGGGCAGAGGAGCAAAAGCTTTGCTGGCCACACAATATCTAAGTAAATACCTCCATGCACATATAATTCTACAATACAGTAAACAAGTAACAGCTCCATACTTAAAGGGGTTCTCCAAGTTAAATTTATTGATGACCTATCCCAAGGATAGGTCACCAATAAATTTAACTTGGAGAGCCCCTTTAAAGGCTAAGTACACCTTTCAGGGCATTATTTTTATTATTGCATTGTACTCATTTTGAGCTAAAAATCACTTTTTCAGTTGGTCTTTATTAAAAATTTTGAACCACTGTCTTTTTGCAGCCTTGAGTTTCTCTAGTAGCAGGATCTGAATTTTCACTCTGTTCTGTCAGGCAGCTCAGCTGATGGCTCCTTATCTCTGACCTTATAAACACTCATTATAGCTTAATTCTTATCTTACTAATAAGAGTGTGGCTTAAATAAGTGTTTATGATCTCTTAGTAGTTTAGAGATAAGGTCTATTAGATATCAGCGCAAAGTGAAAGTGAAAGTACCATTCACACAGCTAAAAAAAACAGTTAACCCTTCGTGACAGAATGGCTCAATATTTTTAATAAAGACCAATTGAAAAAAAGATGTGTAATGCTATCATAAAAAAATTACCCCCGAAGGTGAACATAGCCTTTAAAGTAACCTAACTACGATGCTATACAATTGGGCCGATTAGTGGAAACTGCCCTTTTTGCCCATGGACCCCCACCTATCAGATATTGATGACCCATCCTGAGGACAGTAATGTACTCCCAGAAAAATAATTTAAAGGAATATTTTAGTAACAACAAGTTGAGCTGGGGTCCCAGCGGTTTGACCCCCACTGATCTAATATTTATCCCCTATAAAGTGACTACTGGAATACTCCTTTAATATCACGATTTGTGGTGATCACAAGCCTCAGGTACTAGACCATCCTTGCAGTCCCCTTCAATGGAGTCGGTCGGGGGGTTGCGACTACGCAGGTCGCACACCTTAAAGGTTGGTCCTGATGAAGGTTGTTTTTCTAGAAGCTTCTTCTCACAAGATATACTGAAAGTCTTAATTTTCTTTACATTTAGCCTCCAGTGATGCCCTAATTAAATCATTATTCTGTGATTTTATGATTTTATGTTAATAGGTGAAAAATGAAAACTCTGCAATTATTTTCTATCCACGTTAACGAGCTGAACTGACAAGTGTGTTGTATGTAGCTACATTAAGAAGTAATGACGCCTGCTAGACTTTAATCATCAAAGCTGGATTAATCTTATTGACAACACACTGTATACTAATTAACAGCAACTCCTAATCATGGCGGAGGAATGATAGTTATTTCTACTAATGATCAGCCATGAGTGGGTCAGACACCAGCGGGTCCTTACTGGCAAGCTTTGTCGTAGATTTCAGGTTCCAAGAACTGGCTACCTGACTAACGCTCCTGACCTGGGTGTAGGCCAAGATCCCGAGCTTATGTGATGTCGCCAGCTGCCAGATCACCACATGGATCTCCAAGAATGCTTCAGTCTTCAGAGAACATATAATTAAACCCTATCTGATGGTACAGTATGTAAATAACCTAGAAATAACAAGGTAGGTTCTGATGACACATTCCCTCAAAGACTGGCACAGTAATGTCTGGGAGTCTTCGATGCAAGCTGGAGAAAAGCTTGTGAAGGAACTTCCTAAAGATCACTCCTTATACTTCAAGTAATACATGGCCAAAAACAAAGCAAAAAGCAAGATGGCAGAAGCCACTGGCCTAATTATAGGGCCCAGAAGTATGAGAAGACCAGTACTAGGAGTGATGTGTGATATTTGGGAGCCTTATGGCCTATTTTGCTGGACGCAGCCTAAACATTGCTTGTGGCCTACAAGGTGAATTGTGGGGGAGATTACTGAAGGCTCCCTTGCATCTACCAGGAGGAAACATAGTCGAATTCCAGGGGAATGTGCCCAATGAAGCCACCCTGACCAGAAAAAAATTACAAACAGGACATGGGAATACATCCAGAAAACAATGAAATATAGAAATTTCCCATGTGGATTGACCAAAACCCTTCAGTTAGTATTTATGGTATTCAATGGTGGAGATTTATCGAACCAGAGTAAAGTAGAACTGGCTTAGTTGCCCATAGCAACCAATCAGATTCCACCTTTCATTTTCCAATGGAGCTGGGAAAAATGAAAGATGGAATCTGATTGGTTGCTATGGGCAACTAAGCCAGTTCTACTTTACACCAGTTTGATAAATCTCCCCTAAGGAGTTAGTGCCCTAGTTCCAATTTTCCACTAGGAGTTTATATCCTTGTCCCAGGTTTCCAGTGGGTTAAACACCAGTCCCAGATGTCCCATGGTTGGGTGTTTCAGTCCAAAATTCACAGCTCCACTGACCCAGTCCCTGGTGACTAGGATTGTCCGGTCTATAAAACCAGTTTTCAAATACTCAGAGCAAATGAACAGGGTCCTTGACATATATCAGCCAAAGCAGATGCTACATAGAGTGTCTCCCTCTCTGGAGGACCCATCACGGCCATGCATAACGTGGAAACCTATTGATTTCATCGGGTACAATCTGTAATACTCCTTTTCCCCTGTGGACCCAGTGCTCTGAAATGGAACTGTTGCTGCTGGATCACCACTCACCAGCAGATTACAGATGATTGCAGGGGGTTCCTTTTGTGGGACAAACTGTGATTATTTATGGAGGAACCGTCTAACAAAAAGGAGTTATGAAAAGTAGACAAACTTCTTTAATTTTGCTTCTAGGCCGTTGATCATGATTTGGTGCTCAAATAAAGTTGCCCGAGGTTTTCATTTTACAGTAAGAGATGTCCCTTAGTTCGTTCCAATGGGAATGGCATATGAAGGGTCCACCACAGTATCCATCTCAAAAGGACCTTGTTGGTTATTTGTGATTATTCCATAAGTAATACTCTAGAGGCAAATGATTGGCTCCAAAGTCACCTCCACATGGGGTTGCCTTCTGCTGGACCTTTGGGTACCAGTACTTGACCAATCTTTGACTAATTGGAGGATCTTCTTGGACTATGGTGGACAAGTCCAGCCCTGGCCCCCATTTTTGATGTTCAGATGATACTTTAGAAAAGCTGCTCTGTTCTATCTTATGATATCATATAGTAGACATCTTTACAAGTTTATCATATATGATTATGATCAAAATGAGATATAAACGCGGCACCTTACCTGGTGATGGATCTCTGTATGTAGAGTACAGGTCAGTGCAGAATAAGTCTGTCCATGAAAAATGGGCTTCATGATATGAGGGCATAACAAAGTTGTGTGTAGAAGAGTCTATCATCACCTGTTACATGCAAACAACATGTTAATGTGGAAGTTTCATTTTTATGAAAGATCAGTCTCTAAATCAGATGATTAGGAAAACAAAAATGTCACACTGTAATTACTCTTTACTTGTCTGCAGCCACCACCAGGGGGAACTAAGGAGCTTAATGCAGACTGTTATACAGCTCACAAAGTTCTGGACCATAAACCTGAAATGATGATAAAAGATTTACTTTAAAAGGGTTCTCCAGCTTTATAATTACATTTTTTAATCAGCCACGAGTACCTCAAACACTGCATATTTTTTCCTATGTACCTGTTTTATATGTGGACATTTTCCTTCCTCTGTTCTCAGCATCACTGCATCCTGGCAGGATGTTTACATACAGAACTTCCTGTTTTCTTCAGCTTCCTGTTTTCTAACTTTTCTAACAGAGCTTTTCACAGGGCTTACTCCACTTAGCTAATATGGAGAGGAGAGGTGTAGGGGGCGTTACGATAGCAAAGGGGGCAGTGTAGCAATCTCTGAGAAACATGACAGAGCAAAGCATGCTAGGACTGTTTAGAAAACCCAACAGGAAGCTGATGAAAACAGGAAGTCCTGCATGTAAACATCCTGCCAGGATGCAGTGATGCTGAGAACAGAGGAAGAAAAGCGCTGACATGAAAAACAAGCATACAAGTGAAAAATATGGCATATTTGGGGTACCCTGGGCAGATAAAAACATTTTACCAGAGGCTTCCTTTTAAGAAGGGTTTCTACATGGGATTATATTCATCACAGGTAGGTAATTCTGGTTAGAGACCCAGCCTTAGGATGTATTTACACAAGCAGGTTTTGTGGCCTTTTTGATAAGATTATAAAAATGTGACAAAAAAACACAATGATGGTGTAAAATCATGGCAAAATGCATCAGTTTTAAAAACTGTTGCGCTTTTACAGCTGTTTTATGGAACTGCAGCGTTTTTTTGCGCAGTTTTGTGATAATTGCCGCCAAAAAAATTCTTATGACCAAAGTGGATTTAGTCATAAATCAGCTTAGACGATCATTCAAGGGAAGAGAGAGAAGGAATAGAGGACAAGGGTTTGATGGATTTATCACAGAATGGCTTTCTGCAGCTACATATACTGTGATACATAGAGGCTGCAGAAGCCAAAGAAGCTAAACTTATTTATAAAAACCAAACTGATGCAAAAATGTTTTTGTTTGTTTTTTGAGCTAAAATGTAGACCGATAGTAAAACAAAAAATGGAGCCAAAGGTGTATATAACTCTTAAGTGACAGCAAGTTATGGGCTGCAGGTGCAGAAGAGTCAACACTGACAACATCCCGCCATAAGTAAATATGTAGACATATTATCTTACATTTCCATCTCCCAAGGCTGAGCCAAGCTTAATACAAAGAGGTGACTGTATGACCTCTTCTGTGAAATCTTATAAAGGGGTTGTCTGGGATTCAGAAAAAAACAAAAGACCTGCTTTGTTATTTTAGAAACAGCGCCTCACTTGTCCATGGACTGTGTCAGGTACTACAGCTCATTTACAGCCATAGATAACTTTGGTGCTGTTTTTGTGACTTCTTTTCTAATCCTTGGTCCCTGTATCTGGGTTATGCTGGATTAGCAGATGGGTATCATCAATATACTATTGGCGGGGGTCTGTGACCTCTACCAATCGCTAAAATTAAAGATTCATTTTTCACATGGCGATCCATTTTAGGCTCAATTTTAGGATCACTTTCGTGAAAACAAGACTTTGCTCAATTCACGACGGCCACATTTATACGACGTGTAAAATTAAAGACATTTACTAATATTTTGCTTTCATTCTCTTCATCTGTGCTGCAGCATTTTGCTGCCTTTGCATTGACTATGGTCACCCACACAGACATGTCATGTGACTCAGAGGTGAGGTCACATGACAGGAAGTCTATGTCCAAGAGAGAGTCTTTTCCTTATATTTACATGGATAGTTGTAAAAGTAATCATTTTCAGTGTAAAAGTAAATCGAGCCACAGTATACAGCCTCATTCTCCAGAGCTCTGTATAAAAATAACATTTGGTGGAGTTCCACTTTAAGCGCCTTCCTTTATATTTTCATGAGATATTTTGTTTAGGGTAAGATTCCGATGGAGTCGGCAAACAAGGGTGTATTTGGGGTAAGGTGACTCTAAATTAATCCTCCCCAACAATTGATATTAACATGTAGAACACAAACATTGTATTGTCCTCGCATCAACATGGTTTGTGTCATCACCCGCCCAGTGTTACCGCACACATGCATCCACCCACTGAGAAGATGTTTTTCTATTTGGATTAAAAATAGTGTCACAATGTCCCAGGACCTGGGAGGATTATCGCAAAGCACAGAGGAACGCTGTCTATTTTACAAGTCAGAACTGTTTACCGCATAACAGTCCGCAAAACAGGCAAATCTGTTATTGTCGATACTGTGTTCAATGATAAAAGGTACAAACATGTCTCCTTATGCTAATTGATATTTAAGAGCATTCCACCCTTAAAGGGGAAGTCCATTTTAGACATTCTTTTTTTTTTTTTTTTTACATTTTTTTGCAAGAAAGGACTCTTAACGATATGTCAATCACACCTTGCATCTGGTGATCACAGCAATCGACTGAAATCTCTGGAGGACTTCAGACCAAGTGTTCAATTTCTCTGCAGTGCCACCACTGGAGAAATTAAGTATTACACATTAGAGGCAGTCCATGTGGTCCCTATCCCTGGGCATATGGAAAGGGTGTGGATAGCAAACACACACAAGGCCCATTTGTCCCAGAAGGTAAAACCCAGCACCATAATGGAGGTCTGTTGGTACCCACAGACTCCGCTCGAGGGCAGTAGTATTATAAATAGTAACTGAGGTTGGGGGAGCCTGGTATAGAAGTTACATTGTGGCTCAGGTGCTTCAGTGTTTTAGAACCTGCTGTCTCCTATTGACCCCCACTCATAGCTGCCCTTTCCTTTTGATGAATCTGACCAGTCCCACATATGATTATGAAATGTTTCTGTAGCTATTTGGCTCACACAATAGTAGTTACATCCCCTGCATTTGTTACTTGTGGTGTCTGCAGGTTTATGTATCCAGCTGTGTTTATATGGTATTTTATATCAAACAAATCCTCTTCTATGGGAAATGTCAGGAGGAGGTTTGACATTAAAACAACACACAATTGTGTAAAAGAATCTACATAAGAGGAGTCACTGTGTACATACATTACTGATCCTGTACTGATCCTGAGTTACATCTTGTATTATACTCCAGAGCTGCACTCACTATTCTGCTGGGGCAGTCACTGTGTACATACATTACATTACTTATCCTGTACTGATCCTGAGTTACATCCTGTATTATACCCCAGAGCTGCACTCACTATTCTGCTGGTGCAGTCACTGTGTACATACATTACTTATCCTGTACTGATCCTGAGTTACATCCTGCATTATACTCCAGAGCTGCACTCACTATTCTTCTGGTGCAGTCACTGTGTACATACATTACTGATCCTGTACTGATCCTGAGTTACATCCTGTATTATACTCCAGAGCTGCACTCACTATTCTGCTGGGGCAGTCACTGTGTACATATATTACATTACTTATCCTGTACTGATCCTGAGTTACATGTTTTATTATACTCCAGAGCTGCACTCACTATTCTGCTGGTGCAGTCACTGTGTACATACATTACTTATCCTGTACTGATCCTGAGTTACATCCTGTATTATACTCCAGAGCTGCACTCACTATTCTGCTGGTGGAGTCACTGTGTACATACATTACTTATCCTGTACTGATCCTGAGTTACATCCTGTATTATACTCCAGAGCTGCACTCACTATTCTGCTGGTGGAATCACTGTGTACATAGGAGGCTGTAGTCTGGAGATGACTTATTGACTTTTATGGGAGAGTGTGAGTGTTGTGGACATGCTCTGTGACTAATGCAGAGGTCACCATGCAGTGAGAGGGAGGAGATGTGTCCATCATCTAGGGTCAATGGTGTCATCTTGTGTTATCTGTCATTGTAATCCTGCCTCTAATGATAATGAGATTACAGCTGAGAAATGACACATTCCCTATAAGGTCCATAGTTTTAAGATTGTGTTGTGTTCATATTAGCCTGTCACCAGGAAGTTCACGGATAAACTGGGCACCATGCCTTCTTCTCTGTAAGGCTAGCTCAGCGATCCGTTGGTTTATTCGTGAGTAAAACTACTTTTAATCCTCATGGATATGGGCAGTTAAGTGCACCTCGAGGGTGGGTCCAAGCCACTCTGTGCACCTTTGCTCCTCCTGCTTCAACCCCTCCTTCTCTTTCTTGATTGGCAAGATAAAGATAATTGTGCTGGAACCTAGACTTGCCAATCATGAAGGAGAGGGAGGAGCAGGGGTGCACAGAATGGCTTCAGCCCGCCCTCGGTGCACTTAGCATCGGCACTGCAGTCTGTTGAACCTTATTGGTCAAGATGTCTGTCCCTATGTTGCAGGCTGCATTTACAGGGATTGTTTCATTCTCTATACATTCTCTAATCTGCATGTTAAGGCTACAGTCTCCGTATATAATCATAGCTTTGTGAAATGCAAGATTCAGAAACTATTAACATTTTTAACTATTTAACTTTTTTTTTTTGCTTTCTATATCAGTTGACTAGTGTAACCCCTGGTGGTTATGGTGGGTACTGCACTGCATAAAAAATAATGTCAGAAAGAAAATCTGTGACTTTATTTGTATCCATAGTGGATAATATACTATTCTGAGTATAGAACATTGTTGTAAAAGGTAATCAGCACCTGAAACTTTGTTACACTTTCAGAGAGAACATTGTTTTTCACGCCTACGCTAAGGTAATTTATGATTGTTTTAATCCTGTTTAATTAAGTTTGAGACGCTTAATAACTGGATGTAATTGACACCTTTGTCAAACAAATTTAAAATCTATTGCAGGTCGAGTACAGAATAGTTAGGGACACTAAGAGACTCCCTTTAAAGGGGGTGTATGAGGCTTCAAAAACATGGCTGCTTTCTTCCAGAAACAGCGCCACTTTTGGGTTCAGTTCCATTGACTTGAATGGGGCCGTGTTGTAATACCAGACACAGCCTATGGACAAGAGTGGCGCTGTTTCTGAAAGATCTTATTACTATTTCTAGGTTTGTGTTCTTTTAAGAATGGGTGTAACCACACCTGTAGGTGCCACATGGTACCCAAAAGGTGTAGAGCCTCACAGAGTTCAATGGTAAAAATCTTTCTGCAAGTTGTCGCCACTAGGGGGAGCCCCTTACCCATGAATTTATATAGTTAGGATGTTTTATGAGTCAGAATCAGCCCCCCCCCCAAAAAAAAAAAAAACAACTCCAAGCAGCTTCCCATTCATTTCAATTGGTAGCAGAATTTGCTTCTTTAGTCAGGCATGGTTCATACCACAGTAGAAAAGTGGCGTGCCCTATCTTGGGTGCGGAATCCGGGCTAAGGGTGGGTTCACATCATGTTTTATGCCTCCGTTTGACATATACATTACAAAAAAAAAACAAAAAAGGATACAAAAACGCAGCACACCACGTTCTTGTATCCTGTACAGTCCGCTAAAAAAAGCGTATACGTTTTTTTTTTTTAAAGGGTTTCTGTCACCAGTTTTTTCGGTATGAATCAGGCTGACATTAGAGATGTGCTAATGTCACCTGATTCCAAATATATATCTGTTTTATTTACTGGTGCCCCCATTTTTATATAAAATGAACTTTTATTTTATGATAATAAGGCCTCTAGGTGCAAGGGGCGTTACCCCTGCTCCTAGAGGCTCTGTTGATTGACAGGCCCAGGCAGAGAAGAAACACTCCATTCACCATAGCTTGCAAGGACCTTCAATGATGTCATGACCATGTGACCAGTCACATGGTTAGGATCACACAAACAGCCTGTCTCCTCCTAAACCATGTGACTGATCACATGGTCATGACATCATTGAAGGTCCTACACAGCTCCAAATCCTCTGCTTCATTTCACACGGCCACTTAATCTCTAAAACATGATATCCGTGTGGTCATTACACAGGAAACCCCAAGCCTTGTTTCTTATCAGAGCGCCTCGGTTCTGTGCCCCCCGCTGACAAGGGATTTAGTCTATAAACAGTGGACTCTGTTGACTGTCACATCCATAACTGGTCACGATATAGCCATAGGACCGCTGCTTTGGACGCAACAATCAGCGAAAGAGCAGATAATTCAGTGGAATTTCCTGTATCTGCGCATGCGCTGAATGTTTTTGGGCATGAGCATAGAAAAGGATGCATCGCGGCATGTTACCGCCACCATCTCGATTGGGGTGCTCTGTTAAGAAATTAGACGGTTTGGTGTTTCCTATGTTAGTGGCCACAAGGTTTGCTCCCCCTCACTGCTTTAATTGATAGAGCTTGGGTGCAATAAGAGCAATGGTGACACCCTCATTGCACCACTGGCCTAATTTGAATATTAAGAGATGGTATCACGAGAATGGAGCCTTGGATCAACAAAACAAAAACAGTGTTTTAATCAGGTGAAGCACAGCCATGTGTCTATGGAAACAAGGGGACGCTGGTGACAGATTCCCTTTAAGGCCTCATGAACACGGCCATATCCGTCTTTACGGTCTACAAATCATGGATCCGCAAAACATGGATACTGGCTGAGAAAACTCCTTCACAAATGTCTGACCCCTGCCTGCAAAACAGACAAAAATAGGACACGTTCTATTTTTTGTGAGACCGTGGAACGGACATACATTGAGATGAATGGGGCCGCATCCGATCCACAATAAACCACGGTCGTGTGCATGAGCCCTGAGGGAAAACCGGGCCCAGACCTGTATCCTTCATATTGTTTTTGAGAGATATGGCAGTACTATGGAATTTGCCCTTGCGGTAGAACTTTTTTACCCGCAGATCTGTTCTGCACACTTCCATTGTTCATTTGTTCTCCATTTCACCCAGAATCATCAGAGGAGAGAAGACATCTGCAGAACGCCGCGGTCCTGGTATAATGACCCCCCGCACAAGGTCTCACTGTCCTGGAGATAATACTGTGGCGCAGGGTGTTCTTTGTGTCAGTGTGTACAGAACTGTGGGCGCGATCCTCGCCAAAATAATACAGAAACTTGTGGGAACCCGACCTGATATCAGGGAATGGCAGAAATGTGAATTCCTTAAAGGGACAACCGGCGTGTCACATCTGATATGACAGGAATCATCTGTGGCTTCATTGTTAATGGAAAAATACAGTAATAACATCTACAGACGAGAACAGAAGTCACAAAGGCATCATTGATTGCATGGAGATCCCGTGTCATATCTTCTATCTATCTATCTATCTATCTATCTATCTATCTATCTATCTATTATCTATCTATCTATCTATCTATCTATCTATCTATCTATTCATGCAAATATTTCATATCTATGTATGTACAGTATCTCAGTCTATTTATCATCTGACACAAAGGTATTTTATTTCTTTCCCATGCTTTACACTGCAGCTCTGGGTGCTCAGATTTGTTGCTGACTGTGTATAAGCACAAATGCATGATGAGATGATTTACTACTAATCAAAAGTAACTAAACTAACTTAAAGATGACCTTGATAGAAGTGCCAATCCAGGCTCTCTAACCTCTTGGATGTTTCAGTCAATAGCAACAGCAGCATCTAAGTGGTTTAGAGGGAGGGGGCTCTCTCTGTTTTCTATTGGCACCCCGGGAATGTCTTTGCATGGCAATCTAGGGCCTAATGAAGCCCCCAGGCCTGTCTGAAGTGCCTGTCAGTATAATTGGCCCACCGGGAAATTTCTCTGTAGGGTCAATGGCCAGTATGGCCAGTTTATAATGGTTGCTATAATAACCGTCTTGGAGTTTTTGCAGGTTTCCATGACCTCTGGACTAGACTCAACATGAATATCTAATGGAGGGGGCTCGACTGCTCGGACCCCCGCCGATCCCAAGAACGGAGGTACCTGGTCCCTGTTAGAGAAGAAGCCACTCTTCTCTATGGGAGAGTCGATCCTTTCTAGGCTTCTGCTTTGTAGGTTTTCTGTCCAACCTTCCTGTGATATTCTGGACAGAAATCGCCCGCACGCGGTAATTATATGAATTTTGGAACAGACAACATAATTCACAGCTTGGTGTGGTAATATCTTTCAAACCAGACAGCACCCAGACTAATGGAGGGAGCAATGACAGCCAGGAACATGCTCCTACCGGCCTCCGCCTCTTTAGAAGCGAGGAAGGGGGAAGGGGGCACACATCCAGCAGACGACGGGATAATTCTGCCAGAAAAATATGTTTTTGGCTCCTCCACCATGATGGTTTTCAGTTTTTAATGGGTAAATCACAAATATGGAAATGTTCCTAACCCATTATGGGCTGTTTTTGGGTCTTTTTGTTTTTTTCATTGCTGCATCCCAAGAGCCGTAACTTTTTAATTTTTTTCTATCGACCTGGCGTCATGATTTCTAGGTCTTTTGTGTGGTATCTTGTACCATCAGCACCATTTGGGGGACCAAATAATTTATAATTTATAACATTTTTTAAATTTGAAAGGATGAAAAAAAAAAAACTGCAATTCCGCCGTATTGGCTTATTATGCCTTTCACCATATGGTATAAATTACATGCTAATTTTATCTTTTGGGGTCAGTATCATTACGTTCAATTATGTGTATGTTTTTGTATTTTTGGACCCTTTGGTAGGGTTTTTTTTATAGTTTTGAATGTTTTATAATACCTATTTTACACACTTTTTTAAGTCCTGATAATCCTCTTGACTATGTGTTCACTTAATCACTTCAAGATCACACTGCAATACCTCTGCATTGCAGCAAATTATGCCTGTCAGTGTTTAACTCCTCTTGGGCATAGGAAGATGGCAGACCTGGGCGTCTTCTTTAGGCCCCTGGATCCGTTGCCACCCTACGATCACTTCTCTGTTGCATCAATGGGGTGTCCCTTTTCCTATCTTTAGGCCCCTGCCTGCAATGGAAAAGTATTGGCACCCCGCTATCACTTCTCTGTTGTGCCCATGGGGTGAAAGAGGGTTCCCTTCCCTTTTTCTTTCTTTAAGCCCCTGGATGTCATGGAAACCCATTTGCACCCTACGATCAGTTACCTGTAGTGCCTATGGGGTGACAGAGGGATCCCCTCCCTTTTTCTATCTGTAGGCCCCTGGCTGCCATGGAAACTCATTGGCACTCCATGATCACTTCTCTGTTGCGCCAGTGAGCTGACAGAGGGATCCTAGGGTCGTAACTACCATCGCAGCAGACCAGGCAAGAGGGGGCCCAGTCTTAGTTGGGATCATCTCCTCTTCTACTGGAGGTGACAACTTGGTCAGGACTCTACCCTCTAAAGCAGGGGTAGGGAACCTCCGGCTCTCCAGCTGTTGTGAAACTACAACTCCCAGCAAGCATACTCGCTCTGCTCTTCTAAGAACTCTCATAGAAATGAATGAAGCATGCTGGGAATTGTAGTTTCACAACAGCTGGAGAGCCGGAGGTTCCCTACCCCTGCTCTAAAGGAACAACTTTTAGCAAATGAAGCAGTGGAAAACATTGCCCAAGGGTCATTGAAAGGGGTTTAGGCAGAAACCCTTCTGTCCTGTGTGGGGGGCCTGGTCTGATCCTTGCTATGGGGCCCTTACTTCTCTATGTACGCCACTGAGGAATCCTCTCACTTTTTCTACCTTTAAGCCCCTGGATGCCATGGAAACCCATTTGCACCCTACAATCAGTTATCTGTAGTGCCTATGGGGTGACAGAGGGATCCCCTCTCTTTTTCTCTCTGTAGGCCTCTGGTTGCCATGGAAACTCATTGGCACTCCATAATCACTTCTCTGTTGCGCCAATGAGCTGAGTTTTCTCTGTCTTTAGAAAACCCATTGCCACCCAGGGATCACTTCTCTGTTGTGCCAATGGGGTGACAGAGGGATCCCCTCCTTTTTTCTCGGCTGTTGTTATTATTAACATAGTTTTTCTTATAATAATTTATTATTAGTATTATTTTCATATCTTTATATTTAATTCTAAATGGCCACACAACCCCTAAGGCTAAAAACACAACATAAAAACTACACAAAATGAAATATCATATATACATATAACATTATAAGGTCTCACGCACACGATTGTATTTTTGATCCTTATACGGAAGCAGACTCCTTCATTTCAACGAGGCTGCAAAAAGTGCGGACAGCAGAGCATGTCCTGTCCGCATCCGTATGTCTGTGTCGTGGACATTTCTATAGATGGGAGAAAGAAAATGGCAGCATCGTCCGGGACCCGCGGCTTGTGAATCACAAAACGGATACGGTCGTGTGTATGAGGCCTAACTAGTAACATGACAGTAGCAATGACAAGAGACGAATCAAATCAGAACGATAATATAATTTGCTAGAAAAGCATTCTAAATGTTCTTAAAAGGACAGAAAACCTTGAGCCCGCAGTACGTAAAATTGACACTTCGAAAAAATAAAAAGAACAGTGTAATACTATGTACCTGGCGACTTTCAGAGCGTGAGATGTAGTATATGAAGAAGGGGGAAGACATTTGACTAAGACCTCTACACTTGAGACTGCAGTGGCTGAAAACCAGCAATCACGCTTGGTTTAAAGTCAGAAATGACCCCCCTTATTGACCACTAGGGGGCGTCTACATTCCGCACCGGTGGGGTTAGGATTAAGGACCCAGATGCTCACCTTATATTGGTTCGTAAAGTTTTCAGACAGCCTGAAGAAAACACAAACTGTGTGCGAGTCGACTCCTCTGGAGGAAAGTGAAGAACTCTCCGCCGACTGTGGGCATCTGAACAGGTTAGGTCGGTTCTTCAGGCTCAGGAACACACCCATTCTGTGACGAATATGATGACTACTCTGCATACTACTCAGTGCAAACCACAGGCTCATTACCAGGACCAGTATGGACCACTGCTACCCATCCCTTTAAGGTGATGGTTCCAAACCTAGATGTTGTAAAGCTACAACTCCCAGCATGCCCTGATAGCCATAGACTGACAGTCTGGAAAGGATGGTTTTAATAAAGCGAAAATAATAATAATAATAATAATAATAATAATAATAAAGGCTGCATTCTTCTAGATGCAATGGGCCTGAGTTGTAATTCCACACACAACCTGAGGACAGGTGTGGCACTGTTTCCAGAAAAAAAGTGGCCATGTTTTTCTAATTCTGGATAAGCCCTTTCAATCATAGGCATTGAAAGCCATTATACCAATGGAATCCATATTGGAAGATTTTTAACTCTTTCCAGAGGGCACAGCAAAGCCCTGCTACACACGATGAATCGCATTTACCACTGACCGGCCTTATTATAACGATAATAATTTATGACTGTTATAACAAAGGAGATCTCCTGCCTGCAATAATATCTCCTTTTAGCCCTTTCATTGACAGCCATTCAGGATTACTCAGGTTGTGTCTCTTGGAGTACAGGAGGCCGGTGAGGTGGACCCGCCGCCTGGAATGATTCCTCGTCCACAGGTGTCATACACTCAACAGGGAATTCTCATTTTTGTTTAAAGGACCGCACAACTAGGGAAAGAACGGGTATAGGGAGCAGGAGTAATAACAGGTCATGGAAGAGAAACCGTCCGACTCTATAATGGGTGAGGGTACGGTCATCAAAGCGTATGGTGCCGACAACCAGTGGACGCCTGGCTCTTACCACGATCCAGGGTTGTCATGTTATTCATATTTAAATAAATGTCTGGTGTTCACATACGTAGATAGATAAAGATAGATATTAAATGGATATAGATAATAGATAGATAGATAGATAGATAGATAGATAGATAGATAGATAGATAATAGATAGATAGATAGATAATAGATAGATAGATAGATAGAGTCCCTGAGGTGCTATAAATGTCCAGACTGGAACATCCCTTTAAGCTCTATGTAAATCTGTGCATCGTTCCTGAGAACAGGGCGGCGATCCTCTGCCAGCTTTTGTAATTATCACTCCTGAGGGGCATTTTTAGCAATGTTACAAGAAATGCAAATCTCTTATTAATTGTGCAATCCTCCGAGCTCAGCGAGGTGTGGAGCGGGCGGATCTGTCTGCCGCAACCAGGAAACTGGGATATATTTTATTATCAGCTCATCCCTCATCCCACCTCCAGACAATGAAGCCGAACTTCCCGAAATGTGGACATGGGAAAGGAGAGCAGGTAGAAGTATTTATTTCATGTGTCCCAAATTCCAGATTCTCAGTACACCATAACAGTACCTTTATAACTACTCACATTGCACCGTAACAGTATCAAACAGCTACAGTGCCCCCATAACAATGCTATTTCCAATGTCCCATTACAGTGACATCCAGGTACAGTACCCCCATAACTGTGCTTCTCACATTGCACCATAACAGTACCATCCAGCTACAGTGCCACCATAACAGTGCTACTCACATTGCACCATATCAGTGGTAGCCAACTACAGTGCCCCCATAACAGTGACATTTACATTGCCCCATAACAGTGCCAGCCAGCTACAGTGCCTCCATAAAAGTGCCACTCGCATTGTCCCATAATAGTGACAGCCAACTACAGTGCCCCCATAACAGTGCCATTTAAAATGCCCCATAACAGTACCAGCCAGCTACAGTGCCTCCATAACAGTGCTACTCACATTGCACCGTAACAGTACCAGCCAGCTACAGAGCCCCCATAACAATGCCACTCTCATTGCACCATAACAGTGCCAGCAAGCTACAGTGACCCCATAACAGTGCCATTTACAATGCCCCATAACAGTGCCAGCCAGCTACAGTACCCCCATAACTGAGCTTTTCACATTGCCCCATAACAGTGCCATCCAGCTACAGTGTCTCCATAAAAGTGCCACTCACATTGTCCCATAACAGTGCCATCCAGCTACAGTGCCCCCATAAGAGTGCTACTCACATTGCACCATAACAGTGCCAGCCAGCTACAGTGCCACCATAACAGTGCTACTTACATTGCACCATATCAGTGACAGCCAACTACAGTGTCCCCATAACAGTGCCATTTACATTGCCCCATAACATTGCCAGCCAACTACAGTGCCCCCTTAAGAGTGCTACTCACATTGCAACATAACAGTGCCAGCCAGCTACAGTACCCACATAGCTGTGCTTCTCACTTTGCCCCATAACAGTGCCATCCAGCTACAGTGCCTCCATAAAAGTGCCACTCGCATTGTCCCATAACAGTGCCATCCAGCTACAGTGCCCCCATAAGAGTGCTACTCACATTGCCCCATAACAGTGCCAGCCAGCTGCAGTACCCCCATAACTGTACTTCTCACATTGCCCCATAACAGTGCCATCCAGCTACAGTGCCCCCATAACTGTACTTCTCACATTGCCCCATAACAGTGCCATCCAGCTACAGTGCCCCCATAACTGTACTTCTCACATTGCCCCATAACGGTGCCATCCAGCTACAGTGCCCCCATAACAGTGTGGCTCATTTTTAGGAGACTTTGTCAGGATCAGGACAGATCATGAGGGTGAGGATTCCATGTTGGGAGTTATAGGTAACCTGACAGCGGCAGCCTCTATCTCAGTGATCTCTAACTTATGGCTCTGCAGCAGAACTATAACTCCCAGTATGCACTGACCCTTGGAGACCAATCTCCTATACTACGTCTGTAATTACACAGGACTGATGGCACTCACATCTGTACGATGACACAGAGACGTGCATGAACTAACACCCGGGATCTATAGATAAAACACCTCACCTACAAGCTGGATACACCCTAAAACAAGATGATACAAAAAGCAACATGTCATCAACAATCTGTACATACACCGGAAACAATAAATCCGCAACCTGCGCCATCTTCTGCACAAGCAGCAGGTCATATTTCTATTGCTGAGAGGGATGGGTTGCGTAACTGATGAACATAATTCATGTGCTTTCAAACATACTGCAAGTCAGTGACTGCGATCCATTGCACCTGGCAGAATTGGCAAAATGTCATGGCTATAAAATGCCATTTTATTACTTTCATCTACAAAAGTTTTGTCTACAAAGGCTTTAAGAGCTCATTAATTACTAAACATGTCTTAAATATGGTGGTTATCGCTCCTTTTTTCCTTATAGAAAGCTCCAAACCTGCATAGACATAAATGTAAAATATAACATGCTGGCTACCTTCAGCCACCACTAGGGGGAGCTTACTGAATACAGTTTATACATGTATGCAGAGATCCTGCCAATTATCTGTATGGACTACTTATAGCCATATAGGTCCTAGGCAGGATGCCATGACAGCCGTAGGCTACCATGGAATGATGGGAGTTGTAGTTTCACTACAGCTGGAAAGCCATAGATTGAAGACCATTATTTTATGATTTCTTTTCCCAAATGTGAATTTGGTTGATGATGTCACAGGGCTCCCTCATGGTGTCAGGTGGTTGTAAGTTTCAACAATCAACTTCCCTTGTACTCCATTATGATGGTGGATGATGATGTTACAGCACTTGCTTTGTATAGACAGCAGCCACTAGACACTTGTGAGATTGGGCAAACCAAAGTGTGATGGTAGTCGGTTTCCTTCTTTTGTGCTTGGCAAATTTTTGTCTGGCATTTTCTATTGAGCGTGAGTGCTTGAACCAGGATTTTTAAGGAGACCAGAAGTCTCCTATGTGTCCCTCATAACATGAGACAGGACATGGTCCCTCATGACATCAGAGAAGACATGGTCCCTCATAACATCAGAGAGGACATGGTCCCTCATAACATTACAGAAGACTTGGTCCCTCATGACATCAGAGAAGACATGGCCCCTCATAACATTAGAGAGGACATGGTCCCTCATAACATCAGAGAGGAGATGGTCCCCCATAACATGAGACAGGACATGGTCCCTCATAACATCAGAGAGGACATGGTCCCTCATGACACAAAGGACATGGTCCCTCATGACATCAGAGAAGACATGGATCCTCATAACATCAGAGGACATGGTCCCTCATAACATGAGACAGGACATGGTCCCTCATAACATCAGAGAGGACATGGTCCCTCATAACATCAGAGAGGACATGGTCCCTCATAACATGAAACGTGTGGCCTCTTTCACACGAACGTTGTGTTTTACGGTCCGCAAAAAAAACGGATGGCGTCCGTATGGCATCTGTTTTTTTTGCGGATCCATTGTAACAATGCCTATCTTTGTTCGCAAAACAGACAAGAATAGGACATGTTCTATTTTTTTTGCCGGGCTACGGAACGGACATATGGATACGGACAGCACACAGTGTGCTGTCAGTATTTTTTGCGGACTCATAGAAATGAATGGGTCCGCATCCTATCCGCAAAAAATGCAGATCGGAGCCCGCAAAATATACTGTCGTGTGAAAGAGGCCTTAGTATGTGGCTGCTGGTTCTTGCTGAGAGTTATTGTCCGACAACAGCTGGAGGACCACAAGTTGGAGACCACCGCTTTGCACAACATACAGATATAAAGTAGACACTTCTGTCATTGGAGCTTCTGTAAATCTCTGTACAGCAAATGCCATCAACATCATCTTTATCATCTTCATCGCCTTCTTCATCCTCATCATCAACATATTCAAAGCCAGCTTACTGTGACGTGGACTGACAAAATTACAGCACAACACTTTAATAAATTTTTGGACTTTGGAGAACAGATACATTGATACATTAATATTCATTTGGTTTTGTGGCCAGCTTCTTTAATGGCATTGTGCATTGTTAAAAATACATAAATCTGCACGGAAATTTGCACGTATCTTATATGCGTTCACTCGCACTGGTGTCCTAAAGGTGGCGCCAAAGGAGACGGTTTTCTACCTTCTGGAGGTTCTCTAGTCTCAGTTGTAGTTGTACTTTTTCCACACTAGGTGGCGCTGTGGCTCTTTGATCAACACTGATGCAAGCTACAGATGCCATGGAGAGACTAACAGCTTCAGGGTGGACTAATTACCAGAGAGGAGGTACAGTTATAGCTTGGGGGGCTGTAGAGCACATACGGAGGAAGGACAGTGAGCTCTTCAGATGCCCTAGTGCAATGTCTTTAGGATGGAACAGAATACTGTACTTCTTATGGCAAATGCATAAAAGTACTGCAATCCCTGCGATCAGGTCTATATGTTTGGCGGCTTTCCTCCTGTTTGCATTATGGACACGTTGTCCTTTATAAACGAATATTGATAGGCAATGATGTGATGGAATGTGCCGCAAATGTTTTTTTCGCAGATCAAATTGGAGGTGCAGTGTGGATCCATAAACTTATACAGAACTTACCTGTGTGCATCCCACAAATAAGACATTGCAATTTTTAGATTTGTAGAAATAAATTATATTCCATGCTAATTGCTTATCATGTATAGTTGCGATTCAGAAATTTTTGTAAAAAAAATAAAGTGCAAAAGTGAGACCTAAGGGAGTATTCCCATCTCAGGCATTGATGGCTTATTGTCAGATAGGTGCAGGACCCTGTTCTGGAGATAGGAGCCCAGAGGTGGGACCTGCACCTATCTGCCTAACCATATGCCATCAATGTCAAGATGGGAATACCCCTTTAAAGTCAGAGGTCAGAGTGCAACTTTTTTAATTTCAGAAAACTGTAACAAGACTTTAATTCATCCCCTCCCCCCACCTCCCTCTATGCTACCATGAGCAGGCTTAGATTTAAAATCCTCCTTGGAAACCACACCCTCGAGGACCCCTGACAATGGCCAATGATTGGTCACTATGAAAGTTCTTTTAGTTTGAAGACTTTTCGTCCTTCAATATCAAAGGAGTTCTGCTACGGAGACCTCCAGTAATCAGTTGTGATCTGTGGGAGGAACCATCAGAAACTATATAATTTCCCTGCAGCTCCCCCGCAGGTGAAATAAAGTATTACACTGTGCCCAATGAAATCAATGGGCTTTTTGTGTAATGTCAGGACCTCCAAAGGGAGACATCATCAGGAGTAGGAGAGCCCTCCTCTATTAGCTCAGTCTGTAAACCTGACAACCCCTACTTTATGATCTCTGAGACCTGCGTGAGTCACGGCTCACTGACCTAGATTGGTCCATTTGCTATCTGGCCTCAGGCTGCACCATTCCCATTGAATAATATCATAACCGTTTATCCAGTCTTCCAGGGAATCTTAAAGAAATTTTTTTGCTTTGGATGAATCCTTTTAATTAGATGGGGCTCCAACAATTAGTTGATCACAAGGGTCCCACTGATGGGGCTCCAAGCTCCAAGTAATCTGTGGGGTGGGGTATGACAAAAAGTGTACAATTTTTTGGCAGCGCCACCACAGGGGAAAATGAAGTATTACCCACTTTACCATGGAAGTCAATTGGTTGTCCATGTAATTCCAGACCGGCTGAGCCCTCCAGAGCGAGAGATACTCTGCGTGTAGGCGCTCTCCACATTGGCTAATGAATGGAGGATCCCATTGAGGATCACCCATCTCTTACATTGCATATGCATTGACAGAACAAATAAACCAAAGTTGTCAAAGGCCAGTCAACCATAGTGCCCTAGTAATGGTGCCCGCCATAGATTTGCCATTCTTGAATGTATAAGTCTATCAAATCTGATCCCCCATATTAAGGATGTATTATACATACCATAGGGAGAACCTTTTCAGATGAAATGGGACCCAACTGCTTAGGTGGGCCTCATGCACCATTCTCCATGGGAGGCGTGAACCTGTACAGCACTTTATAGATAAAATGCACCAAACAAGGTCAAGAAGGACTCATCTGAGGGTCCTACTGACCCTCATAATGATGGTAGAATATGGGCAAAGAAGAGCAAGCTTCTTGAATGTTGAGTGTGGTGGCATGTACCAGTCAAGATGCTATGGACACACTCATCTCTAAATATTATGCTCAGCAGGGGCGTAGCTAAAAGAGGTGCATGAGAATAAGCCACACCCCTGAGGAGACGCAAATGCTTCTCTACCATGTAAGGAGACCCCGGTTTTGCTACAGATGTTGCATTGGGGCCCCAGAACATCATGGTAATAGTCTCTAATGCCTAGTGTACAGTCATGGCCAAAAGTTTTGAGAATGGCACAAATCTTCTATTTTCACATGATCTGCTGCCCTCTGGTTTTTATGTGTGTTTGTCAGATGTTTTTATCACATACAGAAATATAATTGCAATCATATTATGAGTAACAAAAGCTTATATTGACAGTTACAATGAGTTAATGCAGCAAGTCAATATTTGCAGTGTTGACCCTTCTTCTTCAGGACCTCTGCAATTCTCCCTGGCATGCTCTCAATCAACTTCTGGACCAAATCCTGACTGATAGCAGTCCATTCTTGCACAATCAATGCTTGCATTTTGTCAGAATTTGTAGGTTTTTGTTTGTCCACCCGTCTCTTGATGATTGACCACAAGTTCTCAATGGGATTAAGATCTGGGGAGTTTCCAGGCCATGGACCCAAAATCTCTCTGTTTTGTTCCCTGAGCCATTTAGTTATCACCTTTGCTTTATGGCAAGGTGCTCCATCATGCTGGAAAAGGCATTGTTGATCGCCAAACTGCTCTTGGACGGTTGGGAGAAGTTGCTCTCGGAGGACATTCTGGTACCATTCTTTATTCATGGCTGTGTTTTTAGGCAAGACTGTGAGAGAGCCGATTCCCTTGGCTGAGAAGCAACCCCACACATGAATGGTTTCAGGATGCTTTACAGTTGGCATGAGACAAGACTGGTGGTAGCGCTCACCTTGTCTTCTCCGAATAAGCTGTTTTCCAGATGTCCAAACAATCGAAAAGGGGATTCATCAGAGAAATTGACTTTCCCCCAGTCCTCAGCAGTCCACTCCCTGTACCTTTTGCAGAATATCAGTCTGTCCCTGATGTTTTTTCTGGAGAGAAGTGGCTTCTTTGCTGCCCTCCTTGAGACCAGGCCTTGCTCCAAGAGTCTCCGCCTCACAGTGCGTGCAGATGCACTCACACCTGCCTGCTGCCATTCCTGAGCAAGCTCTGCACTGCTGGTAGCCCGATCCCGCAGCTGAAACACTTTTAAGAGACGGTCCTGGCGCTTGCTGGTCTTTCTTGGGCGCCCTGGAGCCTTTTTGGCAACAATGGAACCTCTCTCCTTGAAGTTCTTGATGATGCGATAGATTATTGACTGAGGTGCAATCTTTCTAGCTGCGATAATTGGCTTCTACCTCACCAGGTTTTTTGCCTTCCCCTGGATCAACTTGTAGGAAAACAGGCTGAACTGGATGGACAGATGTCTTTTTTCGGCCTTACAAACTATGTTACTATGTTACTATGATACTCTTCCCTGTTAGGCCATTTTTGTGCAGTGCAATGATGACTGCACATGTTTCTTTAGAGATAACCATGGTTAACAGAAGAGAAACAATGATGCCAAGCACCAGCCTCCTTTTAAAGTGTCCAGTGGTGTCATTCTTACTTAATCATGACAGATTGATCTCCAGCCCTGTCCTCATCAACACCCACACCTGTGTTAATGGAGCAATCACTGAAACGATGTTAGCTGGTCCTTTTAAGGCAGGGCTGCAATGATGTTGAAATGTGTTTTGGGGGATAAAGTTCATTTTCTAGGCAAATGTTGACTTTGCAAGTAATTGCTGTTAAGCTGATCACTCTTTATAACATTCTGGAGTATATGCAAATTGCCATTATAAAAACTGAAGCAGTAGACTTTGTAAAAATTAATATTTGTATCATTCTCAAAACTTTTGGCCATGAGTGTAGATGATGGCCTGGTAAGAGATTAGTTCCAGACGTCTGGATTGGTATCTGGCATGCCCATTACTTGCAGAGATCTCGCTCCCTTTGTTGATACTAGTTCATTTTTGCTTCCAGTAAATTTTTCATTGAGTCCTATCCCAGTAAATGATGTGTTTGCACAGGGGCCGGGCTCTCAGGTATACATCTGCAGTGTCAGGTTATGACATAGAGTGACGTGGGACACTGGCAGTGCCAGCATTGCGTGCAGGTGATATAAGGGTGAAGCTGTTATCCTAGATCTCACTTCGATACCGCACGTCTCAGCGGACACCAGATATTATGTACATATTTGCCTCAGGTTTTCACACAGCACTCCTCTTTGTCGGGACGACCTAAATGTTCAGTGCTGACAAAACAGTAAGATCGTTCCATGAGACGTCAACTTTATACACAGCATGGGACAGATTTAAGGGGGTTGTCCACCTTTTAGATGTATCCTCAATATCAGATCGGTGAGGGTCCAACACCCGCCACCAGCACAGGCAGCTGCCAGAAACATAAGGGTAGATGCACTCGGCAGTGTAGTTTATGCATATTTTTCACATGGATTTTTGTGCATTTTTGCTGCGTTTTCGAACCAAAATCGGTATTTGTTACTTGCAGACTTTGTTGTGGATTTTGTCACGGATTTGCTATCTATTCTATTATCTATCTATCTATCTATCTATCTATCTATCTATCTATCTCATATCTATCTATCTATCTATCTATCTATCTATCTATCTTATCTATCTATCTCATATCTATCTATCTATCTATCTATCTATCTAATTATCTATCTATCTATCTATTTATCTATTATCTATCTACCTATCCATCAATCAATCATCTAATCATCTATCTATCTATCTATCTATCTATCTATCCCTATCATTTATCGCTTGATATCTATATATCTAATTATCTATCTATCTATCTATCTATCTATCTATCTATCTATCTATTTTTAACATGATGTGCAAGTTGATTTCAGTGATAATGCTACTGGCATGACTTGAAAGTGCCAGAGTCCAAGAGGCGACATCAACACCATGCCAACTTGGGCAGAAGCCATGAACTTCAGTGGCACATGGTAAAATAGATATATCTACTCTAAATTTGTCAATCTGAGGGTTGAGGAGACAAGAAGTCCATGGTAACTGGTCCCAAAGGTCCAGGGGTGAACCTAGCCTTTCCGCTGCCTGAGGCGAAAACTGAAATGGACCCCCTCCCTCCCCAATGCCAATATCTTAACCTAACCCCTTCCCTTCAGCCCATGGCCCTTCCGCTGCCCCCCCCTCTTGCCCCTACCTGGTGCTGCCTGAGGCGATCGCCTCACCTGTCCTCATTGGTGGTGCACCCCTGCCAAGGTCCCACACCTGTAGATGTCCATTGTCCTAGATCACAAACCAACCCCACTGATGCAATATCCTGTCTCATGCCAATGAGAACACGGATATGACTGGGCTCCATAACAAAACTTAGCCCTGCTCCCCACTGAGATGATGACTGTCCTTCTCATTAATGCATACATACATGCAGAAAATATGTAAATAATTGGATTGATTAATACATGACCAATCGTAGCATATGAAGAAAAGCAGATCCGTCAGCTGCAGCTTGTTGATGGTTTCCAGACAGAAATGCATTTTTCTTTTTAATAGCTCCTAAGTGAAAAAAACGCAAAGGCTAATTAATGCACTTCAGGGATGCTAAGTATTACATCAGATAATTATAATTTCCCAAAGGTTAAGCTTTTCTGCCAAGGCACAAGGGACCCTTGAAAAGAGGGGACCCAGTCCTGTTCAAGATTATGGTGCGATGTTCTAAAATGACCCAAAAATCCATGTCCAACAATCAGAGGACCCTATATCAAAAGTCAGAACTGAATCCCCCCCCCCCCGTCTGATTGTATTAACCCTTTAACTAAAGTCCAAAATGTCATTATTAATTCACAGTTCTGTACTAATTTTATAATATATCTGCATGAGAATTCTGACTTGATAAATGATGGATTTTGGCTGCCTGTAGTCACCACTAGGGGGAGATAACTGCATGGAGTTATACTGCTGGTAGTATTGAACTCAGCAGGAGCTGTATACATCATCATTACGTGAGCTCCCTCTAGTGGTGTCAGGAGGTTACCATTCTGTTTCAGATCTGTTTTTAGATTTTGTAGTATATCTGTACAGGGGAGCTCTGCTTTGCTGACATTATAAATTATAAAATTGTTGCATCCACTAGGTAGGGATTTATACTGGTAGTACTGAATTCACTGGAAGCTGAATAAATTAATATACAGTGGGTTCTCCTATTGGCCTTCCATTTTATAAAATTTCCTTCTATAAGGGAGCTCTGTTTTTTTCCCCAACTTGATAAATAATAATATTCTGCAGTTATACAAACACCACTAGAGGGAGCTGACTGTATATGGACTTAAACAACTAGAATTGAACTCAATAGCAGCTGTATAAATCATAGAACTGAATGGCAGCTGTATAAATCTATGCTAAGAGATCCCCTAGTGGTGGCTGGAAGTTGCTCTTTAGTTTAATGTCCAACATTGTATTCTCATTCATTTTAAGGTATGTCTTTATAGGGAGTTATGTTCTTCTGACTTTAATAAATGATAAAGTTCTGGGTTCCGACGACAAACACTAGGGGGAGCTAATAAAGAAAAAAGGGTCCAGGGTTAATAGTCCAGGGGGAGCTAACGGCATATGAATTTATGCAGCTAGTACTGAACTAAATGGCAGCTCTATAAATCCATGCAGTGAGCTGCCCCTGTTGGTGGCTGGAGGTTGCCATTCAATTTTAGGGCCAATACTGGATTCTAATTCATTTCATGGTATATTTGTATGGGCAGCAATGTTCTTCTGACTTTGATAAATGATAAAATTCTGTCTTCATGCAGCCACCACTAGGGGGAGCTGATTGGATATGATGTTTTACAGCTAGTATTGAACTCAGTGGCAGCTGTATACATTAGTATGCACTTAGCCCCATCTAGTGGTGGCCTGAGGTAGCCTCTGTTATAGTGTCATGGCAAGAGTTTGTTGCCAACCATATTCCCACCAGGGTCCCTTAGCATATGGTATATATCACTAATAATCTAGTCCAGGGATGCCCAACCTGCAGCCCTCCAGCTGTTGCAAACCTACAACTCCCAGCATGCCCGGACAGCCAACAGCAGGGGATGGTGGGAGTTGTAGTTTTACAACAGCTGTAGGGCCACAGGTTGAGCATCCCTTATCTAGTCCATAAGTCTTAGGGCTCATGCGCATGAACGACTCTTTCCGTGTCTGTTCTGTTTTGTTTTTTTTGCGGACGTTATGCGGAACCATTCATTTCAATGGGTCCTCAAAAAACGGAGGTTACTCCGTGTGCATTCCGTCTCCCTATGTCCGTTCTGCAAAAAAATAACACGTCCTATTATTGTCCTCATGACGGACAAGGGTAGGACGGTTCTATTAGGGGCCAGCTGTTCCTTTCCACAAAATACGGAATGCACACGGACATCATCCGTATTTTGTGCCGATCCGTGTTTTGCGTACCGCAAAATACATACAGTCCTCTGCATGGCCTTAGACATGAGATATCCTGTAGGTTGAATGCAGCTGTCTCTCCTGACAGATACACATGAGACACCTGTCGGTTTGGCCAAGCATGCACGTATTCTAAATGGGAAGGGGAATACGTTGCTGCCAGACACCTTATCTAAAAGGATTGGGCATGTTGACATCCAACAGCCCCATCCTTCTCTCCCCAGACATCATAGAGTCAGGAGGCTTTGTGAGTCCTGCACCTCTGTAGATAAGGGAGTAAATCTAAAGTTTACCGGAAAGTTGCGCTCCCCCCTCCCTCCCGCTCGCTGCCCACGTCGCCCCCTCATCTCCCCCTCCACAGTTACTTTACCCAGACACCAGTCAAACCTGTTTGTGTCACTTTCAGGTGCCAAATGCACATGGTTGTGCGTGTATTTTATTCTGCTCTGACCAAGTGATATATAAAAGGAAGTGACACTGGGAAAATCCCTGATTGGCTGATTGCTCCTCGCTGCTGCGCGTCTGGCACAAATATTTAACAATGCAAAGTGTGTCTGTGCGGTAGTAGTGTCAACGTGTGTGTGTGTGGTGCTATTCTGTCTGCGCTTCTGCCAGTGACAGGTGTGACAGTGCCTGGGCTATCTGTGGATGACACTCAATACACACCTGCGGGCAGGTAAGTACTGCAAATGGAATAATTTAGAAACCGCATCTTCTAATATACAGAAATGTAGCAGAGCTGAAACTGTTTCTCCTGGGCACTGTGACGGTAACAATGGGAGTAATTCAGTATAACATAGAATAATAGAATACTGCAGTAAATTTACCTGCAAACCACGGATAACACAGAGTGATATCGCCTTAAGTCGTGCCAAACCCAGTCCTACTACATACAGTATACAAGCAGCAGAGCTGGGTTTGTCATTCAGTTCATTGAGGGAGATAACACATTGTGATTTTACTATAAGTTGTACCAGAGGACAAACTCACTACTATTACTTCTGAAATTGTTAGGTAAAAAATAAGGGTCCTTGTAATGATAATGGATTAGGTTTACTGGCAGTCCTATGTAAAGCCAGAAACAATTGTATAAGTTATGACAAATTACAAACTCATTACCATTACATCTGTTTGTACAGTGCTCCCTCAAGTTACAATATTAATCGGTTCCAGGACGACCATTGTAAGTTGAGTAATTGGTTCCAAAGCCCCAAAATGTCATCCAAGATAAAAGAAAATGAAGATTTAAGAAAAATAAGCAGATAACTAGGACAGATAAGACAAGTCCTTACATATAACAGTCAGGAATAGCAGATAACTAGTAACTAATACAGATATGATATCTGTTATATCTATCTATCTATCTATCTATCTATCTCATATCTATCTATCTATCTATCTATCTATCTATCTATCTATCTATCTATCTATCTATCTATCTCCATCTATATCTATCTTTCTACCTGAGAATGCATCTTTGATTTAAGATAATCCTTTCCAAATCCACAGAGAACGTCTCACACTATCACCATGAGTTTTGCACAAAGACAAGCTGAACCTTGACAATTACAAACTCAGCTTTGCTACATCTCTATAAAACTGATATTACAGTTGTTATCATTTTATGAATATTCCAGTTGTAAAAAAAAAAACTTGGAAGAGAATCCTGGGATTTCAGTTCACTGCCCTAGCCTTGTATCTAAATACCCGGAGAGTGGCTCCTTGGTGGTCCCATGGCACCCAGTACCCCAGGCACATACCCACCATTACCAGCAACCTTACACTAGATCATTATACATTTACATTAGGACAATCAGCAGAATTGTATGTGTTATAACACTGGAGCAATCATCAGGGGTGTGGCTGATGCCTGACACCACAAGCTTATGCCCTGGGTCTTTAGCCTGGTGCTGTGTCTTGGGGCCAGTGGTCATCTTTTGCCAGTGCCAGGGGCATCTCCTACTAACAGCCCTGGCAAGGGTGCACCTACCCTTTCTGCTGCCTGAGGCGAAAACTGAAACGGGCCCCCCCCATGACAATTTCTTAACATAACCCATTGCCACAATGAAAGCACTCATTCCCCATGACCCTTCTGTTCCCACCCCCCCCTTGCCCCTACCTGGTGCTGCCTGAGGTGATCGCCTCACCTGGCCTCATTGCTGGTGTGCCTTTGACCCCTGGGGTCATAATAAGATCTGGTTAGAAAAACCTTATGTACCCTTTTGGGTCACATTAATTTGATTCCCTGGTTGGCTATAGACTTGAGCTGAAAGCCATATGACATATGAAGCTCAGCTCTGGAGGATCACCGGGAACAAAGTGCTGACCCTGGCAAACTAGACACAACGATACACACCAGGAGTCCTCAGCACAGTATATTATTACTTGTATATAGTTTGTATTATGTTCAGTATTAGTGATTTTGTTAGGATTCCTATTATGATTATTGTTTTATATATTTTATATATAATATAATAATATAATATTTATATATTTTTTATATATTTTTATTATAAACTATTTTAGAATAATAATAATAATAATAATAATAATAAAAAAAAAAATATTATTATTATTAGGGCTCATGCACATGGCCGTTGCCATTTTTGTGGTCCACAAAACACGGATATCGGCTGCATACATTCTGCATTTTGGGGAATGGAACGTCCTTCCTTCTATAAAACAGCCTTATCCTCGTCCTTAAAAATGGACAAGTATAGGACATGTCCAAGTTTTTTGCGCGTAGCGCAGAACAGACATACGGATGCGGACAGCACGCAGCGTGCTGTCCGCATCCTTCTCTGCCCCAGTGAAGTGAATGAATCTGCATCCAACCTGCAAAATATGCAGATAGGATGCAGCCAAAAACAACGATTGTGTGCATGAGCCCCTATTCTGTATTAAATTACTAGATAATAAATAAATAAATATGATTATTATGTATTAGATTATTATTAATTTGGTTTAATTTTTGTTTTTGTTTACATTATTATTTATTAATTACTTATTATTAGATTATTATTTTTTTATTCTTATTAGATTATTATTATTATTATTCATTTATTAGATTATTATTTTGTATTATTTTTTAGATTATTATTTTTTGTTATTAGATTATTATATATTATTTAACTTAACTTTTGTTTTTAAAATAAGTTGTAAAATGTGTCAAATGTAGATAGGAAATCAAAGGGTTTACATCCTATACCAGAATTTTTACCTTGTTTTTAAGTGCAAAAATTAGGAAGCATCTGTGTATATTTCTCAGAAGGATCCGTGAGTACAGCTGACATCCTTTAGACATGTTTTTTTTTTTTTTTTTTTTTTTTTTAAAGAAGTGAAGTTTTTTTTTTATTTTTTTATTGCCTCTTTCAAACATGTCCAAACCCATACTGTACAGATATAGGCAAACATATATCACAAGTCTGGATCCATATTTTATTATTTCCATAAAAATAAACTAAACAAAAAGTTATGATTTAACTTTTTTGGTGTAATTTTTTGAGGAGAGAAATTAGTGTTGATTTTTTTAAAATAGGAATCCACATAAAAAATTTCACCTTCTGTAATGTTATTTTCTAGACTCCCATGGTTATGTCAATAGCAGATATGTATATTTTTTAATATTTTATCACTTTTCTGTGTTTTTAAAAAAAATTGATTTCATATTCTTTCACGTATACCGTCATTTATCTCCCTTTGTATTATTATGATGCATTAGAATAGCTGTATTATTGTCTGGGTGCAAAGTGCGGGCGTACTTCCGGTGTGCCCACAGGACAGCCCTTTGCAGAACTAAGGATGTTCCTTAAAATCACCATCCCCAGTGATCTCGCTGAAGGGTTAATAGAGCTCCCCTACCTCGTGATGTCATAATTGCTTAGGGCCATTACACTGACGGGATGCTGCCATGTTTTGGGGTAAAATTACTGGAGTCTAGAGGTTGTCCCTTGCTTCACGTATCCGTAAATTTAAAGAAGAAAAAACCTTTGTGCCTTCTTCCAGAAACAGCGCCACACCTGTCCACAGGTCGTGTGTGGTATTACAGCTCAGCTCCATTCACCCCCATTGCGTTGAGCTGCAATACCAGTCACAATCCATGGAAGACAGCAGCCATTTTTTTTTATAATCCTGAACAACCCCTTTAAGTTTTTTAGGACTCTTTTAGACAACCTCTTCTGAAGTACCTGGCACAAAAACCCCTGTATTATGAGTCAGTTGAAGCTACATCAGGCTATAGAAACTAGAGGTATCCCCCTTGGGGATCTAGGACGTGAAATCTCTGCCATCGTCTAGGTTGGGGGAGGTTTTAGGAATATTATAAGGGGATTCCCCTTTACGATAACACAGCAGGGGTAAAAGCCACAGGTCGCACGATGTGATATCGGAACGAGTTGAATCACGATACAAAAATTACATGGCACAGGGATCCAAATGGCAGACTCGGCTCTGCTACATCGTCATATGCAGTGCTAAGTAGAGGTGCACTGGATACGCCATAAATTTCCAGATGGGAATTACCCTTTGACATAGAAACCGAAGACAGGCAGGTAACTTGGACTCGGACAACACAAAGCAAATATGTTGAGATTAGCCGCCGAGTATAACACCTATATAAACAGTGATATGTTATTAAATAAAGCAACGCTCAGACTTAAAGGTGTACTCCAACCTGACGGGCGTATGTGATGGAGTGATACTGAAAGCCTACCCTGGGGTAAAGGGGTCTTACAGGATTAGAAAAACACTTTACCCGTCCATGAGTTTTGTGGTAGTGCAGCTCCGATCCATTGAGTTGAATGGTGCTAAGCTAAAGTACCGCACACAACCTGTGGACTTGGGTGGCGCTGTTCCTGGAAGAAAGTAGCCATGTTTTTGGAATCCTAAACAATCCCTCTGTTTTTGGAATCCTGACCAACCTGCGACCCTCCAGCTGTTGCAAAACTACAACTCCCAGCATGTCTAGACAGCCTACAGCTGTCGGCCTACAGCAGGGCATGGTGGCAGTTGTAGTTTTACAACAGCTGGAGGGCCGCAGGTTGGGCATCCCTGCTCTAAATGATCAGAATGTAAATATTTAGCATTCTAAGACCAAGAACCAGAATCCTTATATTTCTGGTGTGAAAACGATCTAATCTGGTCGATCAGAGTTAGAAAAATGTTTCAGCCATGTTTTTAACATTTTTATTAAAGATACCATGGAGGATTGTGTGTGGACAATTAAAGAAGAACTCCCGCAATTATTTTTATTCTCTGACCTGTTAGAAAGGTGCATGATGTAATCTGTAGTGAATGCAATCTTCTTATCAGAGACTGCATTTGTGAATTATCCCCTCTCTTCTAATTGTAGCTGGGTCATGTGACCAACTCCCTGACCTCCAACTGACCCAGGACAGGAAGCCTGTCACTGCTCTATTCATTCCTATGAAACTGAAAGTGAGGCTCCCATAGGAATACATAGAGAATTAGACTTCCTGTCCACACATAAGATGCTGTGTTATCTGGTGAGTCTGATTGCTGGTCACATGACACAGATGAGAAACATCAGGGAGATATAACTCACAAATACAGACACTGGTAAGAAAATAACATTCACTACAGATTACATCATGTACATTTCTAGCAGGACATGGAATACATTTTTTTGCGGGAGTTCTCCTTTAAGAAGGATCTTCTGTCTAAGGCAGTGACCTCCAGACTGTGGCTCTCCAGTGGTTGCCAAACTACACTTCCCATCATGCCCTAATAGCTGCAGGCTGTCAGGGCATGATGGGAGATGTAGTATTGCAAGTTCTGGAGAGCCACAGGTTGGGGAACATTGGTCTGTTCACATGGTGGGTTCCACAGCCGAATCCACCGAATTTCACCGTGGTTGTTCAGTTTGGATCCCACAGATCCACTCGCTGGCTTAGCTCTATTCAATGCTGCTAGTCCACAAGAGGACATCTGCCATGGCTTCAAGCAGCAGCTGTCTGCACTCCGCACCAATGGGGCATGGTTGAAGCTTTAAATCGCCGTTCTGTGAACAGAAGTGCCACCTTCCATTGAAAACAATGCGAGGCAGATACCATGTGGTCGCTGATGGAATCTTGCCCCGGTGTCCACGCCAAGATTTGGCCAGTAAATTCCTTTATGGAAATTTGTTCCCTCTCAGATGAGAGTTTAGGATTCCACAAGTCCTCGATTTTAGTAGGAGGACATAAGAAAAGTTGCTCCTCCCACTGGACTTTGTTTGTACTGGCAAGAGTCCTGGTTCTCTATTCTTCATTTTCAACCTAGACCTTATCCTTTGGCACATTCCCCAGACCTCAAACCTCATACACTTGGACCAGATATCGCTAATACATTTCTAGGGAATAGGTGGCTATTATATACAGTACTTACGAAACATAAGATCAGATGCTCTTTGGTTTGACTGTTTTAGGCTCATGTTACATTTAAGCACCAGAAACCAAAAAAAGTCAACAGTAAGTGTCTGATTGAACCTGGACTAGAGTCTACTGCTCCTCGGCTGCGGTGGCAGTGTCTTTCTAGCTGATGTGAACTTAGAAAGCCCAAAAGGTTGAGAGGGGTGGTTTCGGAAGAGCTGGAGAACCTCAGATAGGAGACCACCATCTGATTGTCTTCTCTGTTATTGGGTCTTCAGTTTCTCAGTGGCACGAAATCAATGATATGCATGGTTTTTCAACCATGCTTGTTGGAAGATTCCTGGTACACTATCGGGCCTTGGTCAAGGATGACCACGGCTGAAGCCAAGCTCTCAGGGCAGTGAGAGAAAGACCTTTCCAATAGAATTACCTTCTCAGGTTCGGCTTCTGGTGGGGCTTTTATTTGAAGGCAACGTTGTGAATACAACACCAAGGAAGTAGAGTAATGTCCACTGTGCAACAAGGCAACAGAGAACAGGGTCTACCAAATCAATTCACCCCTAATTAAAGAGTCAGCCATATACAGTAGCTCCTACCCTGGCCGGTAGCCACTTCTGCCACAGGCAGATGCATGGGGTGAATGGGCCATGTCTGGACAGAACTTTAACTGGAAATTCTGAGCAATACTGTCTATAGGGTTTGTTCACACTCAAGGTTTTCTTCCATCAGGTTTCAGTAGATTTCTGAAGGCCTCAATAACGCAGCTATTGGTTCTGGTCACATTTGATTCTTGGTTTCTGTTTTTAACACATGAAGGATCTGAATGTCGACAGTGAGGAACCATTGACTTTCAGAGAGGTCTGTTGAGTTTCTGCTGCATTCTTCTTGCTGTCAAAAGTGACAGAAACCCCAGAGAAAAAAACCTTGATGGAAGGAGAAATGCAAGTGTGAACATAGCCTAATCTGATGGAGGAACTAATTGTGAATTTACACAGGGCAATTATCGGGAACTAACGTTAGTACAAATGTGCGTTCCCAATAATCGACCGGTGTAAAGGTGCAGCAGATCACTCAATACAATGTAATAAGCAATGTAATGTATGTACTCATTGACTGCACCAGCAGAATAGTGAGTGCAGCTCTGGAGTATAATACAGGATGTAACTCAGGATCAGTACAGGATAAGTAATGTATGTACACAGTGACTGCACCAGCAGAATAGTGAGTGCAGCTCTGGAGTATAATACAGGATGTAACTCAGGGTCAGTACAGGATAAGTGATGTATGTACACAGTGACTGCACCAGCAGAATAGTGAGTGCAGCTGTGGAGTATAATACAGGATGTAACTCAGGATCAGTACAGGATAAGTAATGTATGTACACAGTGACTGCACCAGCAGAATAGTGAGTGCAGCTCTGGAGTATAATACAGGATGTAACTCAGGATCAGTACAGGATAAGTCATGTATGTACACAGTGACTGCACCAGCAGAATAGTGAGTGCAGCTCTGGAGTATAATACAGGATGTAACTCAGGATCAGTACAGAATACATAATATATGCATACAGTGACTCAACTCTTGAGATATAAAATTAGATAGCAAAGTTATCTTACACTTTGATAACGTTTTTTGTGTCAATACGTTGTAATCTTTACTATGGCTTTGTAGAATGTACTGCCTGACCTTACGGCCTAAATTACCCTGTTTAACCCTTTACTTACTCTATAGAACCCCGTGCTCACCCTATGTAACCCTATAACCACCCTATTTAACCCAACACTCACCCTATATAATCCTGTACTTTGTATAAACCTACATATTCGGCTCCTCAGACTAATCACTTCTGTGTTCATTATGGGATTACTCAAGCAGCAGTGGAGCAGGCTTTATGTGGGGGTCATTTTATGTTCTGTTTTATAGGTTATTAGAGTTTATAGAGTTTCGGCGCCATTGTTTACAGTAGCAGGGACAAGCAGACTATTTGTAAGTCTATGACCTCATCTTTAGGTGTGAATGTTCTTTTTAAAGAGTTGAGTGTTTGCTTGACGTTACTGATTAATCCTCAGGTTTTGAAATTCACCATTAAGTAGAATCATGATAGTTGGATTAAGGTAGGAGGAGACCTGTTGAGTGAGGCCCATAACAATGCCTTGATAAACGCTCGCTGTGCAGGTGCCACTGAACCTGTCTACCCAGACTGCTTTGTAACAGACGCAATGTAATCCTATGGCATGATGAATGGGGCTAAGCTGCAATACCTTGCATGACCTGTTGACTATAGATGCGCAACCCGTGGAAGAAAGTGTGTGTCCATCAAGTTTTATAGAAACCCTCAAAGCATCCTCTGTAAATGCTCACCTCTCTTCATTCCTGCAGTCTTCTTTATACGTGAGGAAATGTGGAACATTACATTCAGTAATATAGAGGAGAGGGGGGTCTGGTCTGGGGGCTATATTAGTTTGAGGGTCTGGGGTGTATTACAGTCTCAGGTCTCCAGGATCGGGTCTGTATTACTTTTAGACATCTTGTCTGGGGTCTGTAATATTTTAAGGAGTCTAAGGTCTATATTAGTTCTGTATTTAGGAGGTCTGGTCTGGGGTCTGTTTTCATTTTAGGATGTGATGAAGGGGGAGATATGCACTGTGTGTAAATTATGGGTATGCCCTACAAAATGAGAGGAGAATAAGATAAAAATTTTGTACAAGACACTGTGTACCGCTTCATATGTCAGTATTAATAAGAAGAGATGAGTCTGGTCTGGGGTCTATATTAGTTTCAGGGATCGGGTCTGGGCTGTGTGCATTAGTTTGAGCCTCTTATGGGATTTGTGTTAGTTTAGGCTTAAGGGGTCTGGTCTGGGGTCATTATTATTCTAAGCAGTAGATTATACTGTATTATTTTACGTGGTTTGGGTTCTGAATTTAGGAGGTCTGGTCTGGGGTCTGCATTCATTTCGGGATGTGATGAAGGGGATCATGTGCACTGTGTATTATGCAAATGTGTAAATTATGGGTATGCCTTACTAAATAAGAGGAGCATAAAATAAAAAAAATTGCACAAGACACTGTTCATACATCAGTATTAATGGGGAGAGATGAGTCTGGTCTGGGGTCTGTATTAGTTTGGGGGGCCTGATCTGGGCTGTGTACATTAGTTTGAGCCTCTAATGTGGTATGTGTTAGTTTAAGGAGTCTGGTCTGGGGCCAGTATTATTCTAAGGAGTCTAAGCTCTGTATTATTTTACATGGTTTGGGTTCTGAATTTAGGTGGTCTGGGGTCTGTGTTCATTTTGGGATATGATGAAGGGGGTCATATGCACTATGTATGATGCAAATGTGTACATGATGGGTATGCTCTATAAAAATTTTACACAACAAACTGTGTACCACTTCATACGTCAGTGTTAATGATGAGAGGTGAGTCTGGTCTGGGGTCTGTATTTGTTTAGGGGGGGGGGGTCTGGCCTGGGCTGTATACATTATTATGATCTTCTGGTCTGGGGTCTGTATTATTTTATTGCATTTGGGGTCCATATTTAGGCGGTCTAGTCTGGGGTCTGTATTAATTTCAGGATGTAGTAAGAGGGTCATATGAACTATTTGTGACCAAATGTGTAAATTATGGGTATGCCCAATATAAATGGGGAGGGGGGGATAAGATAAAAATTGTGTGCAACACACTGTGCGTACCGCTTCATATGTCTAAGCTGCCTCTGGTCTGGGGTCTGTATTAATTGGGGGATCTGGTCTGGGGTATACATTAGTTTGAGGTTCTTGGTTGTGGTCTGTATTATTTTATGGGGTTTGGGTTCTATATTTAGGTGGTCTAGTCTGGGGTTTGTATTAATTTGGGGATATGATGAAGGGGGTTATTTGTGCTATTTTTGATCCAAATGTGTGAATTATGGGTGTGCCCAATGTAAATGGGAGGGGCATAAGATAACAATTGTGCTGAACACAGTGTGTACACCGCTCCATACGTTAGTATTAATGAGGAGAGGTGCCTCTGATCTGGGGTCTGTATTAATTTGGGAGAGTCTGGTCTGGGGTGTACATTATTTTGAGGCTCTCGACTGTGGTTTGTATTCGTGTTATGGTTGTGATCTGGGGTCTGTATTATCTTATTATATTAAGGAGTCTAGGGTCTGAATTACTTCATGGGGTTTGGGTTCTGTATTTACGTGGTCTGGTCTGGGGTCTGTATTCATTTTGGGATGCGATGAAGGGGGACATATGCACTATATGTGATTCAAATGTGCAAATTATGGTTATGCCCTATGTAAATGTGTTGGGTGTAACATAATAATTGTCTGTACTGCTTTATATGCCACTTTTCAGAATCTCCCTGATGTTCCTTCTCAAAAGCTGCCAGGCTCTGTTCACATCTACATAGAGATTAAATGGATAAACGGAACCCCCCCACAATGCATTGCATGATGGACACTGTTGGCAAACTGTGGAACCCAGTCACTTATGATGGAGTCTGTTGGGTCTTGATGTGGTGCTAATCTTTGTATCTGAAACAAAAGTACCTAACCCCCATTCATCAAATGACTGGCACGTTCTATACATGGAGACCCATCAGGCTATCCCCACAAAGATAAGAGAGTGCATGAACACGTTGGTCATTGACCCATATGATGTATGAAAGGTAGGTGATTTCTGAAGAGATGTCTCGCCAAGCACACGCAGAGGGGGATTCCTAGAGGAAGCAATAATGTGTGCGATGTGGAAATAACTACCAGGACACAAGGGACAGAATTTGAGCCTACTGAATGAAGAACCTAAGAACAGACGGAGAGTAACGAAACACTCTTATTTCAGCCGCAGCCAGACAGGAAGTCGTGTTGTGGACGTAACATTTTCTAGTACTCTGGGAACCTGAGATAGCCTTCAAAAATTACACAGGATAGGGTATAACTATTAGATCGGTGGGAGTCCTACCTATCATGAGAATGGGTTCTCCATACCCCTTAGAGCACCCCTGAAATGAACGGTTCAGCCTGTCGCACATGTATGTGGCACATCCATTCATTTCTGTGGGAATTGCGTAGATAGCTGAGTACAGCTTTCGGCCATCTCCAGAGCCCCCATAGAAATGGAGGGAATGGACACGCATATGTGCGATCGGCTGCTCCAATCATTTGAGAGGGCTGCATGGGTAACTGGGCCCCCATTCTCACGATTGGTGGGGGTCCCAGTGGTGGGACCCCCACACCGATCTAATAGTTATCCCCTATCTTGTGGTCTGTGGACAAGAATAGAATATGTTCTATTTTTTTGCAACCCCATTGAAAATGAATGGGTCTGCACCCGTTCCGCTATTTTGCGGACCTATTTTGCGGACGTGTGAATGGACCCTTAGTAAATCTGCCCCCTTATCTGATACCATCAACACTGATTGATAGTACTGACACTGATAGTACCACTGAGAAGAGGAATGGTAACATCTAGTTCCCAGGAGGAATAGCAGAGGAATGTCACAAGTGTTTATTGAAACGTATATGTCAAGAGAACTGAAAGATTCCTTTAAATATGTATTAGTAAACAAGCTTCTACCAACCAGACCCATAAAAGTCTTTTCCTGGTCTTCAAATCTAAAGTAAAATCATAAAGTTAAAAAAGAAACAATTGTATATGTTATAAACGTCCAAGTATAGCATATAAGTGTGTTTCATAGCACAGGGAATTATAAAAGGCGGTAAAGTGCAGTGAAGTCTGTTCCTTGTTACTGTATATCAGCATTGTTAGCATAGTTTTGGGGTTTTGTTTGAATTCTTTGGTGTTTTTTTATGGAGAAGTTAATGATATTGCTTTTTCCCGCTGTCGACTAAAAGTAATTTATTTCTCTGCATTAAAGGGAAGTTCCTGTGAAAGTGATAATTCCCCTTGTCAATTCTCACCTGTAGGTCTAATGTCACTGCAGTCACTTATAGGTTTCTGATATTTAAAATATAGGGTAGACTGTGTATGGACTATTGTATAGCAGTAGTTAAAGGGTTGTCTCACGAAAAGTATTCTACAGTTTTCAAACCAGCCCTTGGATCTGAATACTTTTGTAATTGCATGCAATTAAAAATTTAGCATAGCCAGTGAGTTATTCATTAAAATGTATCTGTACAGCGCCACCTGCTGTTTGTTTTTTTCTTATTTCTTTGTCCTGCTCACTGAGAAGGCCGCACATGATCAGTTTCATCCATTACCTGCCCCCTGAGTTGTGATAGGTAGAGCTGAGACACGCCCCCTGAGCTGTGATAGGGAGAGCTGAGACACGCCTCCTGAGCTGTGATAGGGAGAGCTGAGACACGCCCCCTGACCGGTGATAGGGAGAGCTGAGACACGCCCGCTGACCTGTGATAGGGAGAGCTGAGACACGCCCCCTGAGCTGTGATAGGGAGAGCTGAGACACATCTCCTGAGCTGTGATAGGGAGAGCTGAGACACGCCTCCTGAGCTATGATAAGGAGAGCTGAGACACACCCCCTGACCTGTGATAGGTAGAGCTGAGACACGCCCCCTGACCTGTGATAGGGAGAGCTGAGCCACACCCCCTGAGCTGTGATAAGGAGAGCTGAGACACGCCTCCTGAGCTGTGATAGGGAGAGCTGAGACACACCCCCTGAGCTGCAGAAGAAAAGACACTCCCCTTGAGCTGTCAGCTTGATATAAATCTATAAGAGCAATGAATGGGGAGATCTCTGGATCCATGTGAGGTACAGGACTGGTTCTAGCTTTGTTAGAAAGAGATTGTCATGTACTGTATGGTGTCTGATTTTTATTTTCACATTAGTCATGGGATAACTCCTTTAAGGATTGCACTAGGTGACAAATCTGAATGTTCTTAGACCCACAGTGTATTCTGCTGCTGTCTTAAATCTCCTCCAGGCTGCTTCCTCTATTGCCAACCAATTCACCTTTGCTCTTCCTTGCAAGGAGCTGAAGCTTGAATTCTGCCTGTGACATGCATGCTGCTGCACTAAGTGCAGTTTGTAGCCTGTCCTGTGCCTTTTCTTATTTCTACTTGTGTCTGCTAACAATCTATATATATTGTAAGTATCACTTACACTTCTGATAGATGTTATCTGCTTCTCGCTCCCTATATGATGATCGGGCAAGCACCATGAGACTGTAATAACCAGCGTAACTGCCAGCAGACAGGTATTTTTATGACCCAGACCGCAGTTATAATAGTGTACTGTAAACCTTGGTCAGGGGATTTTAGGAAAAAATTTCATCTGTCGGCTGGGGTTTCCTCTTTGTCTTCTTTTCCTTTTTATCAAGTTATAGTCAATAATTTCTATTTTTTACATGTTTTTTTTTTTAGAAAGTTGGGTGTCAATCAGTATGGCTCCCTGAATGTTTGAGAGCCACTTTCTTAAGTTTTATACCCAGAATTATCACCCCTCATGCCCCTGGTTTTGGTCTGACTCATTGTGCATGTTGAAAGGGTTTTCCACCTAGCACCAGGGACTCTCGTGAAAAGCCTTCTCCTTCGTCGGTGGGCCATTCCACACTTGACCACAGCAGACTGTGCCACTTCCATATTTCGAGCAATGATTCTCTACCCTCCACCCCATTCCTGGAAAATAACGAAGGAACATAGGAGACAGCCCTTACTGTGAACTGAATGCAGGCAAAACCAAACCTTTAGACTGTGAAAAAACCTCAGAATTTCTTCAGAACAGATTCCATGTAAAGTATTTAGCTGAAGGTATTTCCAAGGAACTATGTTGATCTGTTTAATGTTAATGTAGCTCGACTGACCTTCTTCTGCAAAAAGATCTTATCTTCCTGAGAAATGTCACCTGAGAAAACGATATGCCCTTGATGCAGCAATTTACATGCGATTGCTGGTGTTGAGCTGTATGTTTGCCATCGGTTTAGCTATTTACATTGTGCTTTAGTGAGGTGTCCTCCCATTGTACACAACGTTTTTCTTCGGAACCTTTTGGCACAGGGATGGCGCTTCTCCAATCTCTAATTGTAGCCTAGGTGGAGCTTGAAGAATTTAGGAGATAGGGTGAAAAGTACTGCCTTTTAGCTATCTACTGGACATGTATTATATAGCAAGGTTGTATGACTGTGCCATTAATATGATCTACAGTGGTGGACCTGCCAAACAGGCAACAGAGGACGTTACTAAAGGTGTGAATATTTTTGGCCCCTTCAAGTCCCTTACCAATCTTGGAACAGGCTTGGGATACATAGTTTGGTTGAAAGTTTTCTCCTAAGGCAAGAAGCATAACTTGGAACACTGAGGGACGTAATGGCTTATACCAAAGATGGTACCCCTCTTAGGATGTGCAGAGCACTAGGGCTCTGGAGTGACTATAACCTTACTACCTCCCATAATTCAGGTACTACATCTGATATGGGAAAGGCAGCATTCCTGGTCTTCTATAATCATCAGTCAAGGGTGGATTAGCCATAGACCTTACAGGGAAATTTCCCGGTTGGCTGATGCCCACGGGGCCACCTGAGCCCTCCTCATGCCCGTCCAGTGGAAGTTTTTGGGGATGTATTTTGTTCTGCTGGCAGTATTTTGTGATGAACTGTGGTATTGGCTCTGTTGGGGTGGTATAATGTGCCACAATACAGTATTGCTGACCCTGCCTTCCTTCAATTTGGACCCGACTACGAAACGGGGCCACTTTTATAATTTTTTCCAGGGCCACTTTAAGTTCCAAGTCCGTCCCTGTCAGCACTGGTCCAATTCCAGAACAAGCAGCAGTGTTTTATGGTGGAGTCTTGGTTAAGGCCTATTGGCCCAGCAAGTAGTGCTTGTCGATTCAGGTTGGGGGAAAACCGACAAGTCACTCAGGTTTGCTGCGTTATTGGGATACAAGATTAGGGAAGCAAACTGAAGGAAAGACTAGTTACTACTTTGGCTCCCCCTTCCCTCCAAGTATTGAGGCATAGGTAAATTGCAACCTCTTCACCAACAATTGGTGGCGCACAACCAACATCTATCAGCGACCTACAGTAGGCCCAACCTCTTGGATGGCCATGAGTAGTTCTCTGTGTGAATGGAAAGGTAGTCTACATGTGTGACCATCACTCTATTCACCTCTATGGCACTGGTAGAGATCATCGTACGCCGTGAAGACAGTGAATGGAGCTGTGGTCATACGCACTACTGCTCCATTCCCACGGTGGACTTGATGACCCCTGTTCATATGATCGGCGAGGAACTCAGTTTGTGAGCCAAACCCCCTTGGAGAACCTAGTAAGGACTCTGTCCTCAGATATACGTCTGATTTGCGTGTCCTAGATTGACACTTCTCTTACAAATGTACATTGTACTCATTGTTTTGGAAGCACGGAGCTATAGACACAAGCTCATAAAAAATAAGTAAATCCCGGGTGGATAGCTGCGTCTCAGGGGTCACATCAGGATACGAGGCCTTACAATGGCTTAGATGTATTCTATCGCCTTGGAGTTGGTCCAAGTATCAACTAAACTTTCTTAATGTTTTGTATAATCGGGTCAATTGTGATGAAGTAAAACCAGCTTCCACATGACTATTGTGAACTTATGCCATAATGTACATTGTATAGAATTATTGCAGGTATTTTGGCCAGGTGTGAAAAAAATGCTCAAAAACTTGCCCGTCAGTACACACCACTAACCCAGTTCCAATTTTGCTAGGGTTATCCTTCATTTTCAGAGAAACTACCAGCAAATTTAGCCTGTCCTGCTCCCCAAATGGGTGGTGCCCATAAGTGGGTGGCCCCATGTGGGCAGGGGTGCACCACCAATGAGGCGGGGTGAGGCGATTGCCTCAAGCAGCACCAGGTAGGGGATTATCTGTTTCTCTATGTATTGTTTTCCAAGTAAGTCTTTAACAGTAGGGATGGAGAGAAGGGGTTAGGTTAAGAAATTGGCATTGGGGGTTGGAGCGCCATTTCAGTTTTCGTCTCAGGCAGCAGAAAGGCTAGGTGCACCCCTGCCTGTGGGTTAGGCCCGTGACCAAGGTGAGGCTTAAATCCCCGGAATTTACCAACAAAAATTATGGCAAGTATTCACCAGTTGTGCTTTAGAATGGGGCAGTGGCCTAGAAAGGTACAGAGGTTTGGCATGGTAGTCCACGATCTTCTGTCTAAAAGATGCAAAGGGTTTCTCATCTTTGGACATTTCCCATTTGTTAAAAAGTTTCCTTGAAAATAAGCTGAGCCCAAAGTATTTCCATGCTGGAACTCCAGCGATCAATTGTAATCTGTGGGGGAACCTGGCAGTAAGTGTTCAATCTCCCTACAGCGCCCCCGCAGAGAAAATGAAGTATTACACAAAGTTCGTTCAAGTGAATAGATTGTCTGTGTGATGCTGGACAGGAAAGGTCCTCCAGAGCTAGAGACATGCTTTGTAACTGCTCTCCTCCCTGGCCAAGATAGGAGGATCTTGAACCCAGGGATCAAATGGGTTTTTTAAATCTGATAATACATAGGAGTATGATAATATGAATACTATGTTAGGAGGAACCCTGAAGGATCAACTGTAATGTATGAAGGAACCACCATACAAGTGTTCAAATCTTGTACAGTGCCCCTACAGGAGAAATTAAGTATTACACAGCTCCCATTGAAATCACTGGGCTCTCCATATAATGCACAGACTCCGGATCGAGACATGCTCTTGGTAGCTTCTCGAAACCAGACAACCGTCTCTTAGTGGGAAGCAAAGAAGGAGAGAATAATAAGTGCATCGGATTACATCTGCTATAATAGGTGGCATTCCCTCATTATGAGTTTACTATGCAAGTACAGTACTTTTACGTTACCCATATTGTCATTCATATTTCCAGGAATATCTTTTGACTGTTTAGTATTGGCTTGCAGTCAATGACCACAAGTCTTCTGCTCTCTGTAGAAAGGTTATTACAGGGTGCCAAGCAGCTAGAAAACACAGTAAGAACGGAAAGCAGGAAATGGAGGTCACGGCAGACAGAATTATCAACCGTCGGCATCATAAAGTGATCTATGGGCAATTGGTGGGTACAGAAGGCCATTGTGAGGCCTCAATCTGTTGTCCTTCGCTTCCCTCTCCGTTGCATACACTGCATATATGTATTGCTCTATATCATGGAGAGATTGGGGGTCCATCTCCCCTGTTTGCAAGTATACATGCTCAATGGGTTGCTTTGGTATCTCAGATAAATGGGTGGACTGGCCATAGACCCTACAGAGAGATTTCCCGATGGGCTGATGCCTCAAGGGCCACCCAAGCCATCCTCTTGGCTGCCAGCCAGGTCCATAAAGATCTGATGCTCTCAGCATGAATTAAAGGGGTATACTGGTAAGTACAAATTATCCCCTATCCATCCTACCTATGGGACCCCCACCGATCACGAGAACGGGGGCCCTGTACCCCTGCAGGCCCCTTGCTGCTCTCCTAAAATGACCCGAATGGCCGGTCGCACATGCTCTATTCATTTCTATGGGAGTTCCGGAGATAGCTGGGCGTTGTACTCTCCGGGACTCCCATAGAAATTAATGGAGCAGCTGAGTGCATGTGTGACCCTATAATTGTGGCAATATTTTGTACTGCACTATTTTATCTGGTTCTGCTGGGGCGGTATTTTGTGCGGCACTACAGTATTCCTGGTCCCGCCTATTTCTGTTGTCCTAGACTTCTGTCAATTTGGACCCACCTACAACATGGGGTCTCTTTTAGGTTTTTTTTTCCAGGGCCACTTGAAGTTCCCAGTCTGCCCCTGCTCCGGTAGACAGTCCATAAGCAGCCACCTTTTTGCAAGAACCATTGAATATAAAGGGGTATTCCAGGATTTGTCATTGATGGCCTAGCCTCATCAATATCTGATCGTGGGGGGGTGGGGGCAACACCCCAACAACCCCTGTCAATCAGCTGTTTCAGCATAGCTTCTGCGCCTGAACTACATTGGTGGCTGGTGTTAGTTACTGCAGTACTGCTCCCATTCAAATCAGTGGGAACAATGCTGCTGCAACCAGTTCCATCCACTACACAATGGATGGAGCTGTATGTTTCCAGCCCCGAAATATACTGAAGCAGCTTCACTGGCAGGGTTCTTGGTGCGTTGGACCCTGTCGGTCAGATATTGGTGGCCTCTCTTGAGGATAGGCCAACACAATTTTAATAACACAATTCTGGAATCCCCCTTTAACGTATGGTTCGACATCAGAACATCACATTTTTTTATGGACTGTCCAAGACTTTATGGATGGTTGTCAACCCTGATTGGAATGTAATGTACCATTAGGAACCAGTCAGATGCTTTCTTTCTGTAGCAATAGAATAGATTTATTAAAGCCAAGCTATTAATCGGGTCAAAAGAATGACACGTGAAAGGGATCTGTCAGCAGCTTAGCATGGTCAAGTCTGTTGACAGATGTCAGTAGAAAGCGGCTGGTTACAAACACACCTTTGGTGGGGCTTTTATTATCAGGAGTAGTGTGAATATGAAGTTTTTTCTACCAGATTCTGCTCCTGCAAGTGTTCTGGAGGTGGAGCTTCATTCTGCATTGAGTTGCTTGAGAGCCCCTCCCCTCTGCTTTGCATGAGAGCTGTAGCGGTCTCCTGGTTGGATGCTGCAGCAGTCACTCAGAGCAGAGGGGAGGGGCTGGGAAGCAGCTCAATGCAGAAAGCACCTCACAGTCAAGCTTTGTGCAGGGCGTTAAAAGTTTTGTAGATCTTGAAGGGGTTAATGGTAGTCGTTACTGGGAAATAATCTGGAGTGAGCGGGGCTGTTTAGGCAGATGCCATTCTTTGTACTGTGTGTTTATTCTGCTGTAAATCAAAGCGCCTACGAGATACTATCAGAGCTGCAGAACAGGTGCAGAGGCCAGCGCTGGCTGCCAACACAAACTGCGCGGCTGGATAATGTGGCTTGAGAGCCATTCACGAGATAACAGTCACCCTGCCAACAAAGAATTAATGTCTGCCTCACGGGCGGGGTTCTTCTTGTCAGCGCCCGGCCCCCCTGCTGACAATCTTAACAATAACTGCGTGCTACAGAAATACCTGGATACCCCTGCAGCAGGTCTCAATTTTTCCGCATTGCTTCATCCTTAAGTTTTCAGGTTTGGGTTCAGCGTTCGGGCTTCCGTTAGCACGGAATATAACAGAATTCTATGACAGAAGGCAAAACGGAAGACTTTATGAGGCATTCTGTTTTGCATTCCGTCATAAAAGAAGTCTATGGGCAGCATAATGGATCCGTCTGGTATCCGTTATGCAGGACAGCAGGGGCAGATTGGCCATAGACCTTACAGGGAAATTTCCCAGTGTGCCGATGCCCAGGGGACCATCTGGGCCCTCCTCTTGGCCGGCCAGCGGAAGTTTCTGGGGATGTATTTTGTGTTGCTGGCAGTATTTTGCAGCAATGGCACGGGACCAAGGTCACCACTGAGGCCACTGATTGGTCAGCAGCAGTAATGTGCATGCAGACAGTCAAACTTCCGGCCCACTAGGGACCGCTTTTGTCGGGAGCTCAGCACTGAACCATGGGTTTTCATTATTGGAGAGCCCCTTAAAGTACCCCAACAATAATTATAAATGGCTCATGGTCGGTGGGGGCCCTGTTACGGATTCTGCGCTGCAGCCCAGGATCCAGACTTCTGCTTTTCATATTATTCACAGCTTGTTATGATCGTGTCTTTTGTGTATTTCATTTCTCCCCTTAAAGCTCGTGAACTCCGGGTATTCATTACCTGTCATCACAGTCACACACGGGCTCCCTATGACAACAAACACGCCATTGTTTGGGTTCGGATGGATATTAGGCAGCGTAAACGATCGTTCTTATTGTCCTGGGTTTGTTGTCAACAGGGGGAACAAGAGGCTTATTGATAGGACTGACTGCAGCATGTTGTGTTATGGGGTCATTATCATGTCCCATGGCAAACATTGTATGACTTATATAGACTGGGGGCAGGACCGGCAGCTATTGTATAAAGCTCTTGAAACGCGTTGCTTGGAGTCAGATGTGACTCTTCACTTATAGGATTGGTATGAATTTTTCACGGCTTCAGTTTACAACCTGAGATGTTCAGTCAACATGAATTAACCTTGGCTACAGGAGTATACAGACCCACAGGGGTTCATTATATCCGCCTGCCTTATCTCATGAAGGGTAAATCAGGTCTTTTCAAGTCACCACATGCCCCCTGAGGTCCGGTAGTTTGCCTTAGTCCTCATGCACTTAATCAGATCCATTTTTGGGGTCTACAAATAGCGGATCTACAAAACACGGATACCGGCTGTGTGCATCCTGCATTTTCCCTTCCGCAGGTTTCAAATACCTATTCTTGTCCACAAAACGCAAATCATTTTTGCCACGGAACGGACATACGGATGCGGACAACACAACACGGTCTGCATCCGATCTGCAAAAAAAGGGGATTGGATGTGGACCAAAAGTACAGTTGTGTGCATGAAGCCTTATGCAGATGCCTACTGTATCAAACAGCTCACTAGATCACAGCTTCTCATGCGTGTAACAAGCAGTAAACAGCAATCTAAGGGTTAACTGCCATTACTCTGCAGTTCTGTGCCAGAAAGATTCTGGACTATCATATGTCAGATTAAAGGAAGGTCACTGAAAGTCATATTTATTCATGAAATGTGGGTTCTCTACTGTAAAGGAATTGGAAAATGACAGGAAGTTAAACCAGTTCAAGACCAGGCCATTTACCCCCCACATTTAAAGAAGAACTCCAGCAAAATTTTTTATTCTCTGACCTATTAGAAAGGTGCATGATATAATCTGTAGTGTAGTGCAATCTTCTCATCAGTTTCTGTATTTGTGAGTTATCCCCTCTCTTCTAATTGTGTAGCTAGGTCATGTGACCAACTCCCTGACCTCCAACTGACCCAGGACAGGAAGCCAGTTACTTCTCTATCCATTACTATGAGACTGAAAGTGAGGCTCCCATAGGAATGCATAGAGAATTAGACTTCCTGTCCACACATAAGATGCTGTGTTATCTGGTGAGTCTGATTGCTGGTCACATGACACAGATGAGTAACATCAGGGAGATATAATTCAAAAATACAGACACTGGTAAGAAAATGACATTCACTACAGATTACATCATGTACATTTCCAGCAGGACATGGAATAAAATTTTTTGCGGGAGTTCTTCTTTCATTTTTTTTTTTCAGTTTATGCGGCTTCAAAGCCACGACTTTTTTTTTTAACATTCAGTTTATTTTTAAATTATTTTTGCGTCTTTTTTCAGTGGCAAATGGGGATTTCTTTTAATGTTATTTTTCTTTCTGTATTTTTTGTTATACTCAGGAAAATATACTATAAATGCTGAACTTTACATTTTTTTTTCAATTATTTTAATAGCAGAAAGTAAGTGCAAATAAAATATTTTTACTTAAAAAGTGTCTCCATTCCACTACTGTTATTTTGATATAAAATACATAGCTTACAGTTGGCAGGGCTAGAGGCTGCGATTTTGGCTAGTGGTGTCTTTCTCTTTTTTTAATTAGTTTATTTATTGATTTATTTAATTTTATCTATATTTATTTATTACATTTATTTAATATATTTTATTTATTTTTATGCATTTATTTTTATTTATTTATTGTATGTTGGTATCTATTTATTTATTTATTTATTTTGATTTATGTATATATGTATGCAATCTGTACATTGTACCCTTGATGAACTCATATAAGACCTTTGAGGGGTATGTAACCTAATTTTTTTTATTGCTGAATTGTTCTATAGCTATTAGCCCCAGTTACATGGGGAATATGGCTTCCGAAACCTCAATGCACAGCTGATCTGGGTCTTGTAAGACGCAGCAATCACATGATCACTGGCTGCTTTCTCTTGCTTTATATATTTATTTATTGTATTTATTTATTTAATTTACAGTATTTATTTTAATTTATTGATTTATTTAAATTATGTCTTTCTTAAACTACTCTGGTACAGTGAAAGCTGCTCTGTGATTGGTTGCTATGGACAACAATGATTGCATTGATATATGAGGCCCATTGTCTCACTTTTTCAAAGTGACTTTTTCAAATTTTATAACTTTTTTTCTATACCATAAGTCAGAATTGCTGCTTATGTCAGGCTGTAATCTGATCCCTGGTGACTAATCCCTTAGTAAAACACGAGCTTCACGTGTATGGTGAACCACAACCTCTTTTCTATTGAAAGTGAAAGAATTTTATACATTTATGAGTTTCTATATGAGAAAAAAACTGCTTTATTTTATTTTTTATCCAAAACAGCGCCCCTCTCGTACATAGAATTTATTGGGGATTGGGACTCAGCCCCTTTCAAGTGAATGTAGCTGAGCTTTAATAGTTGTAATATATCATTATAGTGGTCAGGACTTTGTTTTTCTGATACAGAGCTCCAGAACAGCGCTGCAGTAACCAGCAACATCCACTACGCTATGGAAGCAGCTGATCAGTGGGGTTGCGGGGTATCGGACCCCCATCGATCAGATATTCATGGCCTATCCTGAAGATAACCCTTTTAAAGTTAAAAAATACAATTTTGGATGCCTTCCACCACCACTAGAGGGCGCCTGGAAGCTCACCGCATACTGTTTACACCCAGCAGTCAATAATAACACAGTATTCAGTGAGCTCCCTCTAGTGGTGACTGCAGGCAGACAGAATTTTCAATACTAGCCACATTCACGATATTCTAGGTTGTACAAAATAGTGAGTAAGATATTTCATTACCCGTCTAACACTGACTATCCTTCCTCTACAGATCATGATTTTACAAGGAAGCACCATTATGAATATTAATCCAAGTGCCAACTCACACTCCCATCATCAACCTACCTGGACTGCTCCCTACCCCACATGCGATGGTAATTTTAAGCATTGAGTAGTGTTTTCTAACCTGTAGCTGTTTCAAAACTACTACTCCCAGCCTGCAGCAGTCAAGGCACGCTGGGAATTCTAGTTTTGCAAAAACTGGGGCGCCCTAGTGCCCAGACAAAAGCACACTGTAATGTACAGTGTGTATACTTTATATGGTAGACATATTGTTATGGTCAAAGAAGTGCATTGGAAACTATCATCAAACTGCTGTTGATGGATCTTCTTAGTTCTGCATTATGGTGTTCTGCATTGTCAATCTGACAATGGTAAATTAAAAATTCTGGTAAATTAAAGAGGAGCTGTCACCATTCCTGACACGTCTTTTAGAAACAACTTGCATTCCCCTTGCAATCACAATTCAGGAGCATCTACACTTTTTATGCTATGATGTGCTGTTCCTCTATTATTCCTTCTAGAAGTCGTGAAGGTATTGCTAGCAGTTTGCTATGAAGGTCTAGAAGAGTGTTACTGGGGGTGTGTCCCTGCACAGTCTGACACTAGCAACATTGATTAAATAGTATCAGACTATGCAGCGCCCCCTCCCCCCCTCCCAACTGGTAACACCCAGCTGGACCTGCTAGTAATTCATTCATAACTTCTAGCAGGAATAATAAAGGAATGGCACAACACTGAGCCATAAGAATAGATGCCAAAGACAGATCTGTCTTGTGATGACTATAATGCGGATCCCTAATGGAGCCGCCAACACAGATGTGAACCTTTCCAAACCTGGCGCTGGACTGATTTACAGTCATTGGGGGCAGTCTGCTAAATACTGGGTGGGGCAATGCCGATTTTGCTGTGAATCCATGTAGACCTGGGTGCTGGGTACTTGCCCATGCAATAATTAGAACGACCTAAATTCAGAGTAAGATCATCAATCAGCAGCAGCTAGCCTGCTTACTGACAGTTTCCAAGCAGCAACAGATTTCTTCTTTTCGCTAAATAAAAACCAACAGAAAAACAAGCAAGTACAACCAAAAATACTTGCAGATATATTACAAGGATGCCATATTTGTCCCGTTATGTCTCTATGGCCGTATTAGCTCCTTGGTAGGTGACAAAGCAAAATTGACACACAGCATGGCTGCACTTCCTGTTGTGCAAAAATTGCCGCTATAACTGAATGAAAAAATGGCGAAATCTCTGTGAATAAATAAAATATAATCACCGAATTTTGGCTTCTGTTCTAACTCGGCATTTCCTAATCTATAAAAAATGTTATATTTTGAGTAAAAATTTACTTGAAGTTAGAACATTTTGGGACAGAGAGCATGGAGGATCTACATTTACATAGGTCGTCCCATCTTGACAGCCCCTTCCGTAAAAGAATCCCTGCTGGAGATCGGCTGATTGTAGTGGATGGCGGAAACTCTGGGCAATCAGCCGCCACTGCTGACTGTGGCTGCACACTTTTCCTGCAGCGGCCACTACAGGAGAAATGTGGTATTACATAGGATCAATTCAAATGAATGCTAAAGCACCGTCACGCTAAGTCCTCCAGATCCAGAGCTACTCTCGACTCTTGGTGAAAGGGAGGGTCCTGAGTGGGAGACCCCTAATAGGAACAAAAAGTGTCAACAATGTAATGTATACAGTATCTGTTACGTGGCCATTGTATTCTAATTAGAAATGTAAAAAAAAAAAAACCTTGCGCGTGGGATGAGGAAAACTGCCGAGTGTCTATCCAGCAGGAAGCAATTAATTTTCTGGGTTTAACTCCCTTCACAAACAAAGTTATATGTTTCCAAATTTACCGGTGCCAGGTGCTTCCATAAAATCTCCAGCCTTTGCCAAGAGTCTGTGTATAAGTGCGTGACATGTTCTTCTGTGTCTTGGCTGTCTGCAGGATTCTTCACCGGTCAGTGGCACGACGTGCATCCTCAGTACTGGTCTAAGTATCACGTCTGGGAGTGGCTGCAGCAGTTCGTGGACACCAATCAGTTGGACGCCAGTTGCATCCCTTTCCAGGAGTTTGACATCACCGGGGAACGCCTGTGCAGCATGACCCTGCAGGACTTCACGCAGGCCGCGGGCGCCGCCGGACACATCTTGTACAGCAATGTGCAAAATCTCAAGTGGCACGGTGAGACTCCAGATTGTAAGATGCATGTCAATGTTGGGGGCCAGATCTCCCACCAACTCAAAATCAGCCCCTCCGACCCAGGGGTGCACCTAGCCTTTCTGCTGCCTGAGGCGAAAACTGAAACAGCGCCCCACTTCCCAATGCCAATTTCTTAACCTAACCCCTTCCCTTCAGCTGCCCCCCTCTTGCCCCTACCTGGTGCTGCCTGAGGCGATCGCCTCATCTGGCCTCATTGGTGGCACACCCCTGCCCCCACCTTCACATATGTCTTGCTGGTCCCATGCTCGGTGCTCCAGTTCCTGGTGTTTTTTTTTTTTTTTAGTCTAGCTCTCCAGTTCCTACTGGTTCAATGCCCCATCACCCAGATTTTCTAGCACCCAGGTCCCAATTTCAAGTGGAACAAGTCCCTGGGGTACAACAGTCCCCTAGTATCCTGATGTTTCCTGTTTATTTTTTATTCGATTTATGCATTTTTTTACTCTTTTTATAAACTTTTGTAAGTGCTGGTTTAGGGTAAGAATTATTGAATCTGCTCTCCTTTGCAACAAAAAAAAAAGTCGTCAACCATTTTTTTCTCCAGCTCCTGTGTGTCTCCATGGTTACAGACTACAAACAACCCCTGTGTAGTCTGATCCTCCCTCCCTTTTGTATCCCCCTGGATAGTTCATCAGTATCTGACCAGTGGGGGTTCCACACTTGGGACCCCTGACGGTCAGCTGTCTGAGAAGACACTGGCACTCCTGATTACATTTTTTAACAACAGGTTCCCTACTCAATGGCGGACACGCGGCATCACAACACATGTTTACATGTACATACACCATATATATGCAACACACATAAATACACCATATACACTTCACACACATACCACTCAACTAAGGAGCTCAACTATCGAGTGGGACCGCTCATCTCCAGATGCCGCCGCCAGAGCACCGGATCGGGATTCAGGCGGTAACACGGTTCTCCAACCCGGCTGTAATTTTAACAACCGGACCTGGAGAACCTAAGGGAACTGGCTGGATACCATGCCTGGTTATGCCTGCTCATCGCTGCAGTTGAGCAGGTAAACAATGAAACCGGACCTGGAGAACCTAAGGGAACTGGCTGGATACCATGCCTGGTTATGCCTGCTCATCGCTGCAGTTGAGCAGGTAAACAATGATGGGTTGCACTGGCACGGAGTGCGCCTTCTCTTCAACCAGCTGATTGGTGGGAGTGCCTTGTGTCAGACCCCCACCAATCTGATATTGTCGACCTATCCTGAGGATAGTTCATCAATAAAAAAGAACTTGGAGAACCCCTTTAAGGATAGATAGAAGAGAGTGCGACTGTAGTATGGAGACACATAGGTCTGCATAGGAACTGTATACACATAACGATTTTTTTTTTTACAATAAAGATTATTTAAAAAGTTGATTATTTGCTTTTTTTTCATTTTAGAGGCATTGGAGCAATAATCAATATTTTATAGGGATGGACACAACTTAAAAAAAACAAAAATTGCTTGGTCTTCTACCTTTAAATCTGGGATCACTCTTAGAGCAAAAAAAGAAACAAACCAAGAACCAATGACTCATATTAACACCTCAAAATTCTTCATTTCCTTATTCCCCTGAGTTCGGTTTTACATCTTGGCATTACTCCTTTCCCGTTTTGTAAAACTTCCCCCTTGGCAGCATGTAACATAATAAATACACACGTGCAAGGTGTCAGACCAAGCAGCACAAGCCTGAAAGATCCCCCTGGCAAGATATTTATATCAGGATATGGCGTATGTGGTAGGTAGCCTGACATATGGCAGCCATGAAACATCAGAGTTATTGATAAGGGGAGGGGGGCTAGTCTTCTATAAGTAACTCTTACAGCAGATGTCTGGTTTGGTAAACCCACTCCCAATTACCCCATTAATAAAGGAGATTCCTCTAAAGAGCAAGAATTGCTCTGGACAGCCCAACCCATCAGGGGCAACCTATTGATTTCAATGAGGATTGTGTAATACTTCATTTCTCCTGTGGGGGCACTGTAAGAATATTGAGCACTTGTTGCAAGTTCTCCCACAGATTAAAGCTGATCACTGGAGGGTCTAGTATTGGGATAACCTCCGAGCAGATAATTTAATCTTAATCTTTTTTCATTATGCAGTGATTAAAAAAACGGAAAAAAAACAGATCTGGCGCCCATTGAATTACAATGGTTTTAGTGCCGGATGCGGTTTCTTCATTTTCGATATAATACAACTGGATCCGTTCTGAACATTTGAGCATTTTGCTGTGGCTGTTGAGATCTCAAAACCGTATAGCAATAACGCCAGTGTGAATGCAGCCTTACATCATATAGCACATGACAATCTCTTTCTAACAAAGCTAGAACCAGCCCTGTACCTCACATGGATCCAGAGATCTCCCCATTCATTGCTCCAATTATTCTGCTAGATTTATTTCAAGCAGGCAGCTCAAAGGGCATGTCCTTACCGCAGGGGGAAAGTCCTTTGTGCTGTAGCTGCCACAGCTTCTACCAGACGATATGGCTGATGGCAGTTGAAAATTTAAACTGAGCATGTGTGACCACCTCAGTGAGGTGGACAGAGAAATAAGGAAAAGAACAAACATCAGGTGGCGCTATACAGATAGATTTCAGTGAATAGCTCATTGGCTATATTACATTTTTAATTACAGTACATGCAATTGCAAAAGTATTCAGATGAAAAAATACTATATTTTTTGTGGCACAACCCCTTTAAAGTAAAATGTGGCTCAGATCTCTCTCTCTCTGTTCTCATAGGCCAATATGGAAATCAGGTTCTTCAGTCCCTTAATGTCGTTATTAAGACAGAGCAAACAGGTAACGTTAATTCTTTAATTGGATAATTGTTTTGTTGCATTCATTTGCATATTCTAATGAGAAAGTGGTGGCCATTCAAGTAATTGTCAGTAATGTGCCCAAAAAAAATCACTAATGGGGTGTCTCATGATACCAATCGATCACACAGTCTCCGTGGTCCTAGGTTCTGAAGCCCCCTGTGATCAGTTGCAATCACTGGGCTCAGGCTTGCCATACATTTTGCCTGCAGTGGCCACTACAGGAGGAATGTAGTATTACAGGCCCCATGAATTAGCAAACCTTCTGTTGTGGGTAATATAGAGGGGATTCTCCCCATTTTTTGACATCCCTATGCCTTATTATTACACATAGTAACAGAAATGGTGTCCCCTGTATTTTATGTCTGCTTCATCCTGGGCAATGGATAGAATAGAGTTACCTTTTAATCGTCTGGGTTGTCCATTAGGGGTATTCATTTTTTTTCTGCTCTGGGTGCAAAAACTGATTTACCCCATAGAATAAAAATTGTGATAACTACTAATTGACTTGTGTCTATCTTAGATCCTGGTCCAATTGCTCCCTGGAAAGAAGACCCATTTTTATTTGAAAACAGCTATGATGGTAAGTGAGTGTTACTGCATTTTTAGCCCAGGTGGCCTTAAAGGGGTACTCTAGGATTTTGAAATTGATGGCCAATTCTTAGGATGGACCAACAGTATTACATTGGTGAAGATTCAATGAAGGGACCATAGTGTTCCAAGGAACGCAGCATCACCTTCACTGTTTACTAGGCACAGTGCCATACGTCTCGTACTGACTGTGCCTCGTTATAGCAGCCCAGGCCATTACAGTCAATTGGGAGTTGTATAGGCCATCAATATCAAAGTCCCCAAAAACTTTTTTTTTAAAATATGGAGGAGGCCATTTTGTGCTACTACCGGTGACATCACCAAGGACTGATCCACTCCTATTTAATGGTGGCCATAGATATATAAAAAATTCCCTCCCAGTCCAAATTTGCCTTGCCCCATTGCACTTAGTTTGGTTGCGGAAAACTGGATTAGACAAATTTCCCATGGTAAAAAAACTATTGTTTTTTAGTAGCGTTACCATCAGGATTATTCTTGTTGTTTCAATGCGTCTAAGGCTACTTTCACATTTGTGTTGTTAATTCCGGTGACATCCGGCAGAGGATCTCAAAACTGGATCTGGTTTGATTTTGCACATCAGGATGCATTTGTTCCATTAGGATGCGGTTGTGTGAAATCAAAATCGAAAAAAACCCCTGGTTTTTAGGATGCTAAAAAAAAACCCAGATCCATCACCATTGACTTACATTGTTTTAAGTGCCGGATCTGTTTTTTTTTTTATGCAGCTTGCAGCGGTTTTGTGTCCGGTCACAAAACTGAAAGCTGACGGAACTGAAGAAATCCTGATGCATCCTGAACGGATCTCTTTCCATTCAGAATGCATGAGGATCCTCTGCCGGATCTCAATACCGGAAAACAACAACGCAAGTGTGAAAGTAGCCTAAAAACTTAAATACTAAATCTCCTAGTCTTATAAAGACCTAGATGTTTCCATGGTTACAGACTACAAACAAACCCCGTGTAGTCATACTCTCTGTGATCTGTCCATTACTCAGAAACATATGGTGGGATAACAAGAAGAAGAGGGGAGATGGCCGATGATGTGACTGCAGGATGACTACACAGGGTTTGTTTGTAGTCTGTTACCATGGCAATAACTAGGTTTCCATAGAAGCTGAATATACAATCTGTTAGGAATTTTTTTTTTTTTACACTAATTGCAAAAGCATTTTTTTTTAATCATTGTTTTAATTGTTAATGACAATCTTACTTATCTGTGGCCAACTTTAGCAGTGCACAGGATAAATTTGACTCTGTTTTATGTCCTAGACTTATACGATGGTAAAGCGTTCTGCCGTAATCAGCTCTCGGCGGCTGCAGCTAATCACTATAATACAGGTAAAATTGTTTTGGCATGTAGGTATTATAATTAAATAATTATGTTATGCCAGCAAACAGTAGTGTCCTGTATCCTGATGAAGTCTTCAGGCTTGATGTTTCTCCATCCATCTTGTTGCTGTACATCTTGTTCAACCTTTTGAAGCCTAGTAGTCTTCTCCCATGGGTTGAGGGTTTCTTATGATAAGTCTAACTTTTCTGTCTGATTCTTAAAGGGGTTCTCCAAGTTATATATATTGATGACCTATCCTCAGGCACCCCCGCCCATCAGCTGTTTGAAGAGGAGGCGCGCGCTGTACCAGCGACGCCTCCTCTTCGTTGTTTACATTCTAGCCGTAACATGGGTAGTGGTGAGCAGGTGTAATTACACCTAACCGCCCTATTCATTTTAATGGGAAGGCTCTCATACAAGCGATATGGGATCTGATCTGATATTGATGACCTATCCTGAGGATAGGTCATCAATAAATATAACTTGGAGAACACCTTTAAGCCCCTGTTCATTTTCCCTATTATGACATATTGTCTTCCTAGGGGGGGGAATCCCTCTTCAGGCTTAATGTTTCTCCATCCATCTTGTTGCTGTACATCTTGTTAAACTTTTTGAAGCCTAGTGGTCTTCTCCCATGGGTTGAGGGCTTCTCATCTAACTTTTCTGTCACGTTCTTAAGTCCATGTTCATTTTCCCTATTATGGCATATGATCTTCCTAGAGGGGGAATCCCTCTTCAGGCTTGATGTTTCTCCATCCATCTTGTTGCTATACATCTCTTTCAACTTTTTCAACCCTAGCGGTCTTCTCCCATGAGTTGAGGGCTTCTTATGATGTTCTTAAGCCTCTGTCCATTTTCCCTATTATAACATATGGTCTCCCTAGAGGGGGAATCCCTCTTCAGGCTTGATGTTTCTCCATCCAACTTGTTGCTGTACATCTTGTTCAACTTTTTGAAGCCTAGTGGTCTTCTCCCATGGGTTGAGGGCTTCTTATGATGTGTCTAACTTTTCTGTCTGATTATTCTTAAGCCCCTGTCCATTTTCCCTATTATGGCATATGGTCTTCCTTGGGGGGGGGGGGGGAATTCCTCTTCAGTCTTGATGTTTCTCCATCCATCTTGTTGCTGTACATCTCGTTAAACTTTTTGAAGCCTAGTGGTCTTCTCTCATGGGTTGAGGGCTTCTCATCTAACTTTTCTGTCACGTTCTTAAGTCCCTGTTCATTTTCCCTATTATGGCATATGATCTTCCTAGTGGGGGAATCCCTCTTCAGGCTTGATGTTTCTCCATCCATCTTGTTGCTATACATCTTTCAACTTTTTGAACCCTAGCGGTCTTCTCCCATGGGTTGAGGGCTTCTTATGATGTTCTTAAGCCTCTGTCCATTTTCCCTATTATAACATATGGTCTCCCTAGAGGGGGAATCCCTCTTCAGGCTTGATGTTTCAACATCCAACTTGTTGCTGTACATTTCGTTCAACTTTTTGAACCCTAGTGGTCTTCTCCCATGAGTTGAAGGCTTCTCATGATAAGTCTAACTTTTCTGTCTGATTCTTAAGCCCCTGTCCATTTTTACTATTATGTCATATGGTCTTCCTAGAGGGGGAATCCCAATGGGCTCTGTTTCGGGTCTCCTAGCGTTGATGTTCATGGGTCCCTAGCCAACCATAGAAGGTCTTGGACTGGAAATTTTCAGTTGATATGAAATCTTGGCAGTAATGAAGTACACTAGAGCACTTTTTCAAGGCTCCATTGGCAAAGCGGGCAAATTTTCCCTGGGCAAATTGATCCAGGAGCTGTTTGCCCCCTTGACCATTGGGACCCCGGTTGGGCACTGCCTCAGTGTACTTCATTACTGTCTAGATTTCATTTCCAAAATGAGCAATCAAAATGTTCCCATCGTAGACCTACTGTTTTAAAGAAATAGTTGACACCTGAAACAATAACGCTGTTTTTGCCCCTATGATGTGTGAGAACAGTACAGGTGGAGTGCACTGTATTGCCACACATGTCAAATGACCCTTTGTCTTCTATACGAAAATTTCATCACCATTGCTGGCACCGACCAAACTATAGGACAACAATGCTGTTTTTTGTTTGCTTAGCCTATGCAGAACCTGACGTGAAGAAATCTCAGGACCATCCCCAGAGAACCAGCACAAAGAAACACAGTAAGTATTGTTCACCTGCCAATCATTTATATGGGGTAAGTGATCAGGAATCGGCACAGGAGCCGGGAAACCACCTCCAGCTCGAGTGAACCTTGAACCATGCTCAATAGATCACGATTCTTTGGTCATTCTTCTTGATATTTCCTATCCCAAGGCGGTAATCTAGGCAGATAACATAGAACTTACTGTAAACAGAGAATTCTGATGAATTTTAACACGTTGGACCACATAAGCCGTCACATGCCATACATTGTATAATGGAGTGACTCATGTAAGGAAGTAAAACGAATGGGAAGCCAATGAATTTCTCAATATTTGTATCAATGCTGAGTTCTCACTTGCTTGTTGTCCTTTCAATGGTCCTTGTGTGAGCCACATAATGATAGGAAGTGTGGGAGAGTAGAGAAAACAGAATAGCGCCACTCCTGTTCACGTTCGGTATTGCAGCTCACTTGAATGGGGGCTCCACTGCAAAAAGCAACCAGACCCTTGTGTTGGAAATGGCCACTCTTCATTAAGAGCAGATTCTTAACATATACTTAAGATCTGTACAGGACACCTAACAGTGACTCCACCAGCAGAATAGTGAGTACAGCTCTGGACTATAATACAGGATGCAACTCCAAGGGATGCTTGGAGATTTCAGCTCTGGAGCCTTCACAGTTGCAGTTGCAGCACTAGGCAATAATACCGGCCTTCCAGGACTTGGATAAAGTAATTATATATAAGTTATCACCTAGAATACAATATATATTAGAACAGCTCCAGGACCAGCATCGACCAGGGGGAGCAGCAGGAGCGTAATATGCCTTATGTGTTCATTTTGACTTAATTGACCATAAGAATCTCTGTGCAGACCCCCGTGGGACACATCTGTGGGAGTTTATTCGAGATATCCTGCTTACACCTGAAAAGAACCCTGGCTTAATAAGGTGGGAAGACCGCTCCGAGGGGGTGTTCCGATTCCTCAAGTCCGAGGCAGTGGCACAACTATGGGGAAAGAAGAAGAACAACAGCAGCATGACCTACGAGAAGCTGAGCCGCGCCATGAGGTAACGTCAAAATGAGCTTCACACAGGGTCCCACTTAGGTTGGTTGGTGCTCAGGGTTGTACTTTCTGTTGGTGGCCCCCTTATGAACAAGAGGAACAAGAGGAAGCTCCAGTGTAACCTGCTGTGGCCCACTGATTGTGAGAACCTCGGCTAACAGACCTACAGCGTCAAGTGGAGGTCCACCACAAGTTACACCCCATTGGCTACATGTGACCAAGGTCATGGCGGTCATTATTGCTCTTGGGGCTTTAAGGCACCGACTACTTCATCCATCCCAAGCATCCAAGGGCAAAAATGAGCTAGACAGTTGAGTTAAAGGAACTAATGATTTAGGAGACAAATATGGGGACGAAAGGTTGTGCACCGTTGGAGGGGGGTGTTTGGTCAATCCCCTCTTTGGTGGACCTCTTGGCATACTTACCTGTTTCCCGGTGATTTTGGTTCCCCACATCTTCTCTCCTCGGATGCTCCACACCGCTCCTAGGATGTGCTACATTTTGAAGCCGCTGCAGACAATCGCTAGCGCAATTGCGTCATGTGAACTGGTCACGCAAGAGGAGAAGGTCACCTCTGTGGACAGCAATTGGCTGCAGCAGCGTCAAAACGGAAGTTTACAATATGGAAGCGCAGCAGAGTAGCCGAGACCAGGGAGCCAGGAGCCAGCACTGGGAAGCAGGTAAGTAGGCTTCCCTTTGCAGGTCTGCTCAAGAGGAGGGGTTTGCCCAAACCACCCCAAAGGTGCACAACCCCTTTAAAGAAAGAGGACATGTCACCTTATTAACTACTTGCATTCCCCATGTAATAACAAATCTGAAGCATCTATTCTTATGACTCTGTGTTGTGCCATTCCTTTATTATTCCCTAGTGGTTTTGCAATAAATGATCCAGCTGGGTGTCACCAGTTGGGGGGGTGTCCCTGCACAGTCTGATGCTATGCAATCAGTGCCGCCAGTGACAGACCGTGAAGGAAAATGGCCTTGATGGTCTGATTAGTGGACTATACATTTGCATAAGTGTAGACATTGCTGTAGAGCACCGACAGGTAGTCATGAGAGCCAGGTGCAGCCTTTGGGGATTTTTCTATAATGCTTCTGTCTATTTTAAATTTCCTATTCTGAGTCATGAACAAATATTACATAATTACTGAATGAATGATCCTTCTAATTATCCACACGGCACTGATCTGATGACATGTCGAGGTGCAGTAGACTCTTTTGCAACCCTTATTTCATCCGGTTCCTCCTCCTGCCGCATCTATAATCTAGGTTATCTACATAGTCGTTCCATTATGTCAAGGCCAATTAGCTTGGAAACTCCACGACATGTCCGTCAAGGGCCATGAAAAGTAATGAAGGTCAACTCCACCTGTAAAATACCCACTTTATAAAGATGGGGAATAGAGGGGACAATGTTTTTAAATTTCAAAACAGACTTGTGTCCTGGATTCCTCGTAATGGTTCATGCAGACGACCATATGTATTTTGCAGTCCGCAAATAACGGATCCGCAAAAAATACAGATGACGTCCGTGTGCATTCCGTATTTTGTGGAATGGAACAGCCGGCCCCTAATAGAACAGTCCTATCCTTGTCTGTAATGCAGACAATAATAGGACATGTTCTATTTTTTTGTGGAACAGAAATACGGACATACGGAAACAGAATGTACACGGAGTAACTTCAATTTTTTTTGCGGATCAGACCCCCATGCCTTAGATCAGACCCCAGCGTCAGAACAAATCCACTTACCGCTCCCGCTCCGGATGCCGCGGGCTCCCAGGATCCAGCTCTCTCTTCTTCCTGCCGTCGGCTGTGCTCTGACCTGACACTCACAGCATGAGGTCACAGAGCACCCTCACGTTGTGCGCATTCGCAGAACAGCCGACGGAAGAGGACCAGGAAGCAGTGAGTACAGAGCCCGGGGAGTGCTGAATTCCAGTACTAATGAGTGCTTCCATAATGGAAGCGCTCATTACTATTCGCCCCATAAGACGCCACTCCCCTCATTGTGGCAAGGAAAAAAGTGCGTCTTATGGGGTGAAAAAATACGGTAATTAAAAATTTAGTGCAGTCACTGAGCTATTCAATAAAATGTAACTGTCTAGCGCCACCTGCTGCTTATTCTTATTTCTTGTCCACCTCACTAAGGAGGTCGCACGCGCTCAGTAGTTGCTGCAGTTACAGGGAGAGAACTATAGTGGAAATAACACACACCCTGAGAAAGGGCACACCCCCTGAGCTGCCAGCAATGAATGTGGAGATCTCTGGATCCATGTGAGGTACAGGGCTGGTTCTAGCTTTGTTAGAAAGAGATTATCATGTCCTATACGATGTCTGATTTTCATTTTTTACATCAATCATGGCATTACCCCTTTAAGACACTGCAACGCCAACATTCGATGATGAACTAATGCCCTTTGCCGTTTTCTTATCAGATACTACTACAAGAGAGAGATCTTGGAGCGCGTCGATGGGAGGCGTCTGGTCTATAAGTTCGGGAAGAACGCGCGAGGATGGAAGGAGAACGACAGCTGAAGCCCGCTAATGGAAGACTGCAGACACTGACTAATTTATTTATATGGGGGGCACAAGAAGTCGCGGGGATTAAAGACTTGGCGCCGGTGATGCCACTTCTCTACACTCGGGAGAATGATTATGTACACAGTTTTCTGTGACTTGCAACCTTTTATAGGATTTCGCTGCAATGCATGAGTAGCCCTTGGGAGATTTACACAGATAGTTGGATGTAATAACGCTGGATTGGTTCTGCTTTGTATATAAAGTACGCTATGTAAAGTTTTTTTTTTACAGATTTTGCAATGTCTTTGAAGGCAGCTGCATCATAAAGGGGTTTCCCGGGACCCTGCGGACCCCACAAACCCACCCAACTCTGTAGGTGAAAGTCTGTAATATACTTACTGTATCGAAGTTTCGTGGTCACACAACGATCCTCTCCCGAATATCCAGTTTTCACCAAAGTCATATCCTTTACCAGGTTTCCGGCCTTAGCTATGGATGGGACCAGGGGTGCACCTAGCCTTTCTGCTGCTTGAGGTGAAATCTAAAATGGTGCCCCCCTCCCCTAATGCCAATTTCTTAACCTAACCTCTTTGCCACAATGAAAGCGCTCATTGCCCATGGCCCTTCGGCTGCCCCCCTCTTGCCCGTATCTGGTGCTGCCTGAGGCGATCGCCTCACCTGGCCTCATTGGTGGTGCACCCCTGGACAGGACATCACTTCTTCTGTAGATGGGGCCCAGGGGTGCATCACCAATGAGGCCAGCTGAGGCCATCACCTCAGGCAGCACCAGCCAGGGGCAAGAGGGAGGCAGCAGAAGGGCCATGGGCAGAAGGGAAGGGGTTAGGTTAAGAAATTGGCATTGGGGGGGAGGAGCCGTTTCAGTTTTCGAAAGGCTAGGTGCACCCCTGACAGAGCCACAACTATTCCTCTCCCTGGCACATGCTCCTGAATACACCTCATCTGCACATGCGCCAGGGAGAGGAATAGTTCTGGCCCCATGTCCCAGCCCAAGCAGAAAACCTGGTAAAGGACGTGATGTGGGCAGAAGCAGGATTTTCAGAAGAGGAGAGTCCCATGTGATCAGTCCTACGGCAAGTATATTACAAACTTTTGTGTGATTGAGGCGGGGCCCTCTGGGTCCCAGAAAATCCCTTTAAAGGGGTATTTTGGTTTCAGCAAATAAAGCTTATTGATTGATGGTTTTCAAGATATCTGTTTGCTGTCAGAGAATGAGCGCCTTTGCCATTTAGCAGATGAAAATCCGTCCTGTTCACGTGATGATCACACTAGTGCAGGGCTCGTTCCAGTGACAGCACAGTTGTGTTTTTGAATGAGCACCTGGGCGACCATCACCTGATCAGGACAGACGTCCATCCTCTGGAAATCAACAACAACAAAAGGTTTCCATTCACTGAAAACCAGTCGGAATTGATACACTTTATCTACTGAAACCATAACAGCCCATAAAATATCAAGTTTAAAAGGGCTTCTGGGATTAATGTTTTTTATTTTTAAATTTACTTAAATCATGTATCAAAGGAGCCCAAATAAACCCAAAACTGTGCGACATGTCGTACCTGCTGATGTCACATCCAGGGGTCGTGTGACTTTGTTCGATGGCTCTAGTGCCAGGGCCATGGTCCGGTGATGACTATAGCATCAGTATGGCACCTTTGATACTGAATATACCGTGATTTATATAAAAACACACTTTGTTAGGTAGGCAACGGTGATGATAGCAGTCACGTTACACGGATTGTTACATGTTGTAGATATAGGGGGCACTCATTTAGAGAAAGCAATGGCGTAATGCTGAAAGCAACGAATCAGAGATCAGCTTGAATTTTTTTGTCGTTCAGAGATTCAAAATGATTCTCCAATCTGAACAACCCCCATCTTAGAATGAAAACCTCCTAGTGATCAACTGATCGCTACAGATCCACCTTCCATAGTAGCATAGTTTATAAGACTGAAACAAGCCCTCTTTCCATCCAGTTCGGCCTGTTATCCTGCAAGTTGATCCAGAGGAAGGCAAAAAAAAACCCTGTGAGGTAGAAGCCAATTTTCCTCACTTTAGGGGAAAAAAAATTCCTTCCCGACTCCAATCAGGCATCAGAATAACTCCCTGGATCAACGACCCCTCTCTAGTAACTATAACCTGTAATATTATTACCCTCCAGAAATACATCCAGGCCCCTCCTGATCTCTTATAGTGAACTTACCATCACCACCTCCTCAGGCAGAGAGTTCCATAGTCTCACTGCTCTTACCGTAAAGAATCCTCTTCTATGTTTATGTACAAACCTTCTTTCCTCCAGACGCAGAGGATGTCCCCTCGTCACAGTCCTGGGGATAAATAGATGATGGGAGAGATCTCTGTACTGAGCCCTGATATATTTATACATAGCTATTAGATCGCCCTTTAGTTGTCTTTTTTCTAATGTGAATAACCCTAATTTTGATAATCTTTCTGGGTACTGTAGTCCAATTTTTGCCAAAAATAAATAAAAATGCATGATCCTGACGAGTCCGCCAAATCTGTTATCTACTGTGGCCCACAGAGAGGAGTCCCAAGCAGGAGAGCCCCCACCTTCTGATATCTTTACACTCCAGATTGGACAACCCTTATCACTGTATTCTTATTGGCTTCTTTGGGCAACATGGCCTCTTTACCTCTCACATTTTTTGCCAAGAATAAATATAAAATACATACACGATCCTGACAAATCCGCCAAGTCTGTTCTATACTGTGGCCCATAAGTAGGAGAATCCGCCCCGTCGATATACTCTAGTAAGGCATATATCCCATACGCTTTAAAGCTGGACTCTGATTGGCTGCTTTGGGCAACATGGCCATTTTACCTCTCTCATTTTTGCCAAGAAATATATGGGAATCACATGGACAAAAACATGTCTTTATACCAATGTTTTAATGTATGTATGTTTTTTTATTTACTGTGAATCTGATTACTTTACCTGTTACCGGGCAGAGGTGGTGGCTGCTATTTTTGGGCATTACAAGCTTTATGTCTAATGTTACTGGTGAATTTTTGGGTGGACTTTTACAAAAACAAATTTTTTCCATTAGGGGCCAAATACTGTGAGACGAAATGCTAAAACTCATGGGGTCGTATATTCTCTCCGGCATACAGGTGTAGTATCAGAGTTGCATCCCTCATATATTGTCTAAGGCTAGGGCCCTGGGGTCTTCTATGGTACACACTGAGCTACATGGGTGCTTTTCAATAGCATGGTCTAAAAATCACAGATGACTGACCCCCATTCTTTGGGGCGTACTTTGGGGATGGGACTCACAATTGTGTGAGGAGGATTCCTGAGGATAGGTCCAAACCTTCCTAAAAGTCTAATTTTGGGGCATTCAAGCTCCAACCCCGGGCACACCCCCTATAATGTCCACTACTTTACAGGGCCTACCCATTTTTTGGTTCAGGACAAGCTGAATTTGCCAGGATTGTCATAGCAGGAGCTAGAGGTAATGGCTGGTGGAGATATAGTTGTATGGACATTTGGGTGATTATGTTGCCCCTGCTCATTACCTCTAGCTCCTGCTATAAGTCTTACAACTCCTGGTATTCAGAGAGTCTGATGAAGGTCGGCATACAGGAGACAGACTGCGTGCTAAGGGTGCACTGTCCAGAGGCCCTGTTATCCATATTAGCATAAACGAGGTGTTTCAATCATGTTTAGGAGCTTTCCTGGGAGAGGAGATGGTTCACAATGATGCTGAATCAGGAATCAGGAGTGTGTGGGCACCATGTGGACTCTCTCAGCAATTTCTTTAGCATTAGAAGTAGTTGAATTTCACATTTTGTCTTCTGAAGTGATTATAAATAAATGTCTAATTTGTACCGTATTGTTTATTAATAAAATGAACTTTCAGATTACTTCCTGTATTAATTATCTATGCAAAGTTTTACAAGTCACTTTTTACGTACAAGCTTGGGACAGGAGCACAACAATTCGGCCTCTCTTTGTGGCAGCCATATGTACAGTCATGGCCAAAAGTTTTGAGAATGACACAAATATTATATTTTCACATGATCTGCTGCCCTCTGGTTTTTATGTGTGTTTGTCAGATGTTTTTATCACATACAGAAATATAATTGCAATCATATTATGAGTAACAAAAGCTTATATTGACAGTTAGAATGAGTTAATGCAGCAAGTCAATATTTGCAGTGTTGACCCTTCTTCTTCAGGACCTCTGCAATTCTCCCTGGCATGCTCTCAATCACCTTCTGGACCAAATCCTGACTGATAGCAGTCCATTCTTGCACAATCAATGCTTGCATTTTGTCAGAATTTGTAGGTTTTTGTTTGTCCACCCGTCTCTTGATGATTGACCACAAGTTCTCAATGGGATTAAGATCTGGGGAGTTTCCAGGCCATGGACCCAAAATCTCTATGTTTTGTTCCCTGAGCCATTTAGTTATCACCTTTGCTTTATGGCAAGGTGCTCCATCATGCTGGAAAAGGCATTGTTGATCGCCAAACTGCTCTTGGACGGTTGGGAGAAGTTGCTCTCGGAGGACATTCTGGTACCATTCTTTATTCATGGCTGTGTTTTTAGGCAAGACTGTGAGAGAGCCGATTCCCTTGGCTGAGAAGCAACCCCACACATGAATGGTTTCAGGATGCTTTACAGTTGGCATGAGACAAGACTGGTGGTAGCGCTCACCTCGTCTTCTCCGAATAAGCTGTTTTCCAGATGTCCCAAACAATCGAAAAGGGGATTCATCAGAGAAAATGACTTTCCCCCAGTCCTCAGCAGTCCACTCCCTGTACCTTTTGCAGAATATCAGTCTGTCCCTGATGTTTTTTCTGGAGAGAAGTGGCTTCTTTGCTACCCTCCTTAGCTGGTCCTTTTAAGGCAGGGCTGCAATGATGTTGAAATGTGTTTTGGGGGATAAAGTTCATTTTCTAGGCAAATATTGACTTTGCAAGTAATTGCTGTTAAGCTGATCACTCTTTATAACATTCTGGAGTATATGCAAATTGCCATTATAAAAACTGAAGCAGTAGACTTTGTAAAAATTAATATTTGTATCATTCTCAAAACTTTTGGCCATGACTGTACTCTATCTTGTCTGAATCTCCATGATGAGTGGTTTGACAGGGGCCCATGTTTAGGACATACAAAGGTTTTATCTAGGTTTTTCCTAGATTTTCATATTGATGACCTATCTTCAGGATAGGTCTTTTGCTTGGCCAGCGATGTCACTTTCATTGGTCACATGGTCTAGGCATAGCCAGTTCCATTCAAGTGAATTGGGCTGAGTGAATACCATCAAGTGGATCGCGCTGTGCTTGGTAAGCCGCAAGGAGTCCGCAGTGCTCAATAGAGGTCTGCGGTTCCTCAAACAGCTGACCGACAGGGGTGCCAGGATCTCACACTGATGATCTATCCTCAGGATAAGCCATCAATATCAAAATCCCCCAAAAACCCTTTAAAGCGTACCTACATTTTCAGACAATTTTTCAGAATTAGCTGCCATATGTAAATACATGAGTGATAACACTACACCTGTCCATTATATGATTTGTATCTGGCATTTTTATGTTGCATTTTGCATGTTGCATCTCTAATCCTCAGTTGTCTATGAGCTGGTGGATGGAGACTAGCTGCTCATCATGTCTCCCCTAGAGTACTAATGGAGACAGTAGATTCTGCTCCCTAAGTGTAGAAGCACCACCTAGGACATTATAGAGCAGTACTGAGCAGTATAGACGTGAATAAAGCACTTAAGGTGAGATATAAAACTTAATATTAGCTGCCGAATCATGTCTGTCTCTGCTTGTTTCTCTCTACTCATTTTTATCTGATGAGATATATTACAAAGTTTCTTGTTTTCACCTGCACTATTGATTTATGCATAGTGACCATTTTCCTTCCAGTGGTATTCTGATCAAATAAATATTCTGATCTCCAACTCTCACTGATGAAAGCTCTTGGCTAGTTTCCTCTGTGCTTTCCAACTATTAGTGTTGAGCGAGCATGCCTACGCTCGGGTCTGCTCGGTGTTCGGCCAAACACCAAGTGTACTCGAGCGCAATGCTCGAGTCTCTTCCCCGCACTGTAATATTGATTTGTACGCTAATGCGTAGGCATCGTGCGCTAATGTGTAGGCATTGTGCGCTAATGCGTACAAATTCAGTTAATTAGCATACTTTTACGAGTGAAAGGAGTAAAAGAGGAGAAGTCGCGATTCTGACCTTTTTCTATTAAACCAGACAACCTCTTCCCAGCGGGGGGGTGCCTGGTTTAGTCCCATTGACTAACAATGCAAATGCACCCGAGCATACGAGCACAGAGGTGCTCGCTCAACACTACCAACTATGTGGCTGATGCAAGACATGAAGCCACCATTCTTCCAACAAACTTGTCATTAGTCATGGCTATTCCTCATCTTTTAGTTTGCACAGTGTTTCACTTAATAGACCAGCAGTTTGTTATCCCGTGCTTCTTCCTGTTATAACTAGGGCAAGAAAGTTGCAGTTGTAGCGAGCCATCCTGGATTTAGAGTCTATTTTTCATCCAGTCACTTATATAATTATATACAAGTACTCCCTCCTTTCCTTCATTCCCCATATTGGTAAATCAAGTATGTTACTTCCAGGGTTGGTACCAGGAATAGGTTGAATAGGCAACCACCCAGGGCACCATTGAGCAGGAGCATCACAATTTTTGGATTTTAAAATGAAAGCATTACTAAATATCCTTGCATGAACGAGAGGACATCATATAGTATCTGCTAAGTCCGTAGGGTCCCTTGAACACATGAAGTGCCTATTGGTGAGAGTTAGAGACATCCAGCAGGCCATTCCAGTAAAGAACAGCTTTCTGGAGATATGTTGAAATTGACATTGCCCACCGGACCCCCTTGATTATAATGGGAACCGGCCGAGATCCAGCTGCTCCTCGTCATATATGCCGGGATTCGGCCAAGAAAAAGTTACTGCAAGCCATGGTTTTGGGGAGCTGCTGGATCTCCACCAATTTCCATTTTAGTCAATGGGGTCCAGAGGGCAGACGGCACTAACTGGCTCTGCCGGATCCAGAGAACTTCAGCTGGCTGTTCTCTATCGGAACAGCCAATGAGATGTCTCCTGATGCCGGTGTGAAAGTAGCCTAACAGCTATCATTTCAGGTTCAGGGACCAAGGGTAGAGGTTCCCATGAAACTGATTTCTTGACCACCAAGAGAGTTTGTCCACCCCTGTTTACTCCTATGTTTATTTCTCTATAGCATTGCTGATTTCGAACAAAAGTGGAAGGCAACTAGTTAGGTATGCCCACCTGACAACCCGCATACTATGAGTGCAACCTGAGACATATAATGCCCAAGGAACACACACACAGCTGTCATGGCCTCTTCATTTGGGGAGGAACTGGTCAGTTACAGACTTTGTATGACCAACGAAGAGGATTGGAGGAAGAAAAGTGACAACTGCTTTGAATAAATTCGCAGTTCCCTAAGGGGTTGTCACCTTTCAATCCCCATTAGCCATCCTAATTATCTGTTACTATAAGGAGGAAGGATGTTAGATAACCACTGACCCTTATTATGCAGTAGACTTATTAGAATTAGAACGCCGGCCCGACACTTGTGGAGACACATCCTTTGGAGCTAAGTTTACAGGGCAACTCAATGGGGTGTATTTTTTTAAAATAAAAAATAAGCGTCAGCCACGTCATAAGGAAGTAGTTTCCATATTGCCTCATATGGGTAGAACTGCAAATCAGTCACTAGACAAGTATTGTGAGACACGTGAGCATTAGAAAAAGCAGCAAGGACACGTGAAATGTAGTAACACAACACATACGTCTGGAATATATTACTCATGCATGCCAAACTGTGTTTACTTTGCTAATCATCTTCGGATCATAAGTTCAGATGAAAAAGTCAGGATCTAGAGAAGAAGGTCAAATCTAAATAATGTAGTCGATGGGAACCTTCTACTTCATGTTCTACTTCATAGAGTCGATCTTTGAAGGAAAACTTCTTCCAAAAATTGTAAAGTTTCTGCTATTGAAAGTCTACGAGGAGAACATTAGAAGCTCATTGGAAAAAAATAAGATAGAAGTTGTCTTGCCTTTAATACATTGTCTTTACAGGGTCCATTAGAATCAACATTCTTTGTTAAAAGAAAAATCACAAAATGCACTAACACAGTAGATGCAAATATTATATATCAACTAAGCCCTCATTCTGATATGACAAAGTCTGAGATACTTAGCCAATATATTTTGATCAAAACACATTTGTGCCTGCCTACCAGCGACAAGTTGATCTCAGTCGACTTTGGGTGTTGCACATTGTGGGAACCATGCTCTGTGTGTGAGTGTGATCCTTTGTTCTGGGCTTGCAGGAGTGGGGCGATGCGTTGGCACCTGCCTAGGGCGCCACATTGCTACCTTTCTGATTGTTACTAATGGGTGCTTCCATCGTGGAAGTGCTCATTAATACACTAAAGCTGCGAGCCAGGGAGTTGTGAGTGTATCTTTTATCACTCACCTCTCCCTGCTCTTCTTCCAGCAGCCGAGCTGTGTCCTGACTTCCTACAGAATCAGGTCAGACATAGACGTGCCTTCTGACCTGATGCTGTGCAGACATCAGAGCGGCAAGAAGAGACGAGCTGCAGAGTGGAGGAGCTGTCCGGAGCTGGAGAGGTCTGATCTGAGGTCTGCAGAGATCTGAGGAAGGGGACAGGAGGGAGCAATGGCGGGCACATGACTATTGAGCTCTGTAGAGATCTGAGGAAGGGGGTGGGCATCAATATTGGGGTCTGTTCTGAGGTTTGCAGGCATCTGAGAAAGGGAGCAGGCATATGAATATTGGGGGTCAAATCTGAGGTCTGCAAGTATCTGAGGGAAGGGGGCACATGAATATTGGGGTCTGATCTCAGGTCTACAAGCATCTGAGGAAGGGAGGGGGGTACATTTGGTTCTTATCTGTGGTCTGCAGACATTGGAGGGAGGAGGGCAGATCTGTATTCAGTGCTGGTCTGAGGTCTGCAGAGATCTGAGGGGGGGGGGGGGCACATGAATTTATGGTCTGATCTGAGTTACAGGGAGCCACATTAATTTGGGGCTTTATCTGAGGTCTGCATTTAAGGGAAGGGGGTTATAGGGGGTCACATGAATTTGTGTTCTGTATTAATTTGGGCTCCTATCTGGGGTTTGTATGAATTTGGAGATAATCTGGAATCTGTATTAATTTTAAGGTCCGTCAGGAGATCTGTATTAATTTTGAGAACTGGTCTGGGGTTTGATGCCAAAAGTTTGCTTTCGATCCTATCATTTTTTAGTTCTGTAGCCATGTCCTTTGACTCTTTTATTTTGGCAGTGCAATAATTGGGGGCATTTAGCAGCACTGTCGGTACATTAATGTGGGCACACAGGGCAGCAGTGGGCACAGTATTGGTGGAAGCTACAAGATGGGCGTGTTAAAGGGGCAGCTGGATGGGGGGGGTTTCTTTGCTATAGAGGGCAGGGATGGAGTGCAAAAACAATGAGTGAAGTCAGAGGTGTAACCTAATCTCCTGGGCCCTGATGTAAAATCTGTAACAGCCCCCCATCTATCAAGTGTCATTTATTAATCATGGTGTCTTCTGATATAGCAAAGGGGGCTGTACACTCGTGCGCTCCTGCAAGTCCAGAATAGAGGATCACACTCACACACAGAGCATGATTCCCGCAATGGACTTGCTTGTGTGAAACAGCTCTAACAAGAAGCAGCACATTATACATGAAGGGTCTGCTCTCCTTAATGTAGATGCCAATGGCATAGGTAGGTTTAGAGTAGGACCTGCCTGACTGAGATCACCTTGTCGTTGGGAGGTGGGCACAGATGTGTTTTGATCAAAATATACTGGCTGAGAGTCTCAGATCAGATCCCAATATTGATGTGCCCCCCTCCCTCCCTCCCTTAGATCTCTACAGACCTCAATATTCCATTGCTCCCTCCCGTCCCCTCCTTCAGATCTCTGCAGACCTCAAATCAGACCTCTCTAGCTCTGGACAGCTCCTCCACTCTGCAGGTCGTTTCTTCTTGCCGCTCTCATGTCTGCACAGCGTCAGGTCAGAAGGCACGTCTATGTCTGACCTGACTGTAGGAAGTCAGGGGGCTGCCTGGTTGAAATTATGGGTATGTCTGGGTTCAGCTCTGAACTCCAACAACCCCTTTAACCCTATGGCAATGTGTCCATCCAAATCTTTACTACTTACATTAGTGAAGATGGGGGGCAGAAAGAGCGGTGTAACATAGTACTGCAGCATCAGACTACGCAGGGTTTGTTTGTAGTCTGTAACCATGGAGACACATTGGTCTGCATAGGAACTATACAAGATGGTAGGATATTTTTAATGAAAACTACTTGCCACGTTTTTTTTAATGTTTTTAGATGTAATAAAAAAAGGATGTATACATATCCTTAAACTTTTTATGGTGGAATTTTCTTTTCACTCCAATATTACAAACTCCCTGTAATTGTGAAATAAACGGGAATTTTTAAGTCAATTTTTCTGGCTGGTGTAATGTGAGACAAATTCATATTTACCAACAATGTACCTGGTATATTCGGGGCTTCTAAGTCCCACCCGGGGAACGCCCCAAACCCATCTGAAACGGCCATAAGCCTTGTACACTTTCAGCCTGGGACTGTTCAAAGAAAGTCCCTGAAATTTCTAGACTGTTGGACACTATGCAAATGTATTAAATATTGCACATTGATAAATTTGGTGAATCTTTAAACACTTTTTTCTAGAGATGTTAGCCCAGATTTCTTTACTCCACCTTCCAACTGGAGTCAAATTGTACCACACCTAGTTTCTTACCCCCTTTTTAAAACTGAAGTGGGTAGTTTAAAAATTCTAAATGTTGAAATTTTTTCTCAAGTAAACTTTTTTGCCTATTTTGCCACTTTTTGAAGCTAGAATTCCAGACAGGGGCTCAGTGATCACACCCCATTCCTGCATACATGACCACTGAGGCTCGTGATTGCCTGCCATAGTCATGACATTGGGAATGGAACAGCAGCCCTTTCAGTCTGGGGGGGAAGGGAAACAGTGTGGACGGGAGTCGGGGTACTGGAAAGGTCAGACTTTCGAAATGTGAGTAATTTTTTTATACACTCCCCATCTGTAATTAATTCTGATCTGAGGCCGAAAATATTTGTATAATGGCCTTTCAAAGTTTTGAGCACCCCACCACTTGGAGCAGGGGTGTGGTGAATATCATGTGATGCCCCTGAGAGCTACTGAATGGTTTACAAAAACCTACAGTATACGGCAAATTATTTTTTCCATTACCTTGATGGGGACTGTAGATGACCAATTAGTGGGTACCATAGCGCTCTCTAGATAAGGTGTAATATATAAATGAGCCACTTCTGGTGATGGTTTCTGTTTTAGGCTGTTCACTCTATTAACTGGAAGAGAAAAACTTGTTTATAAGCCCAGGGAGAGCGGCGAGTAAAGTTCAGTCAGTAATGTTCCTGTAATTTACTCGGTTTATTGCTCTGATCATATGATTATCTGCTGGAAATTGCCAGGTCAGCTCTGATCTTAGATATCATATCGGGGAGACGAAACAGCCAGCAGACGAAACCCTCATGACGAGATAAGGGTATCTGGTTTCAAGGCTACGACGGGCAAGGATTCTTACAGATGTGCTATTCAGAAGACCCATAATAATCAACCCAGACATTTTATTCCTGCCACGTAAAGCGATATAGTACAGAGCTAGGTGATTATATCTGATACGATGTGAATAAAATAATCTTAAAAAGCATTTTTCACACCAGAAAAAGCATAATAGGTTTTGGTTTCTGCAGATCACTTCTTGGCTATGCTGTATAGACTAGGACAGAATGAGCAGAGTCATCTCATTATCATTAGAGGTCTAGGTAATGTTTTATACTAGATAAGGCTGGATAGTAACACTATATCTTTAAATTCATAAAACATTCCCTTTAAGTAGGTGTACTTGCCAACTGGGACTGGTCTTAGAGATAGGGAGGACATGAGAAGGAGGAGGAGTCCGACACATTTAAAGGTATAGGAAGATAAGAATCATTTGTCATGGAGATAACACCCACTAATTACTACAGTGTAGAAACTATACTGTAACAATGAATGTATACGATAGCACAAAGCCTTTCACAAAGCCTTCATTTTCATTTTTTTTTTTCTTAGAGGGTTTCTTTAAGGAAAGTCTAGCATAAAATTTTATATAATTTTTTAATAAACTTTAATAAATAGAACAGAATCTCTGTCTGTACATCATTCTGTTTTTGTACAGTACAGAAGCTGTATGTGACCCAGAAAGCCCAAGGATATAGCGTGCCGTCTGCTCAATCTTTCTTTCCAAATCTGTTGACTTTGTACAACGCCAACGTGAGACTCCAGGCTGACAAACACAGAGAGGAAGAAGCAAATATTTAATATGAAATTGATGTTGTCATCTCTTTCCAAAAAGAAGAAGGTTGTTTCTTATAAACCTGAGGACGCAGGTGGTTGCTGCAGGACTGTGTATGGATAGCGCCTTCAACTGGAAACATTGAGGCCGGAATGGTCAGTGTCCAGAGATAACATCCAGGTCCTGGTGCTCGAAGAGGCCTGGAAGCTTCATTATCCCTCTGTGGGTCTTGATATCGGTGGTCAGTTACAACATACCAAAAAGTTGCCCGTCCAAGCCCAATACTTGAGTTCTATCCCAAACCTCGTAAAAAAGAAAGACCCTCTGGCCGGAACCTTCACAAATAATCAACTTCCATTTTAAATGGGACCAACATGATTAGGGGTCCCTCTATTACTAGGCCCCAAAGTGGCCTCCTCATAGCCCATAAAAGGGCTTGATTATTGAGGGGGCAAAGCCACAGATTTTTGTTTTGCAGAATTTACATGACGTGGACATAACCATAGTCTTCTGGATGTAGAATGGTAAAGGGGTTGTCTCACTTCAGAAAATTGCATTTATCATGTAGAGAAAGTTAATAAAGCACTTACTAATGTATTGTGATTGTCCATTTTGCCTCCTTTGCTGGCTTCATTCATTTTTCCATCACATTATACATGGCTTGTTTCCAGGGGTTATGGTCATCACTGCAGCGCAAACACGAGGTGGCCGGAATGGGAGCTACTTTGCATGCATGCATATATGGGCCCCACGGGTAAAATGTGATGGAAACATGAATCAACCCAGCAAAGGAGGCAATATGGACAATCACAATACATTAGTAAGAGCCTTGTATTAACTTTCTCTACATGATAAGTCTAAAGTTTAAGTCTAAAGCTGGCCATACAGATTAGTCTAAAGTTGATCAACATAGACGATTTCAACCAAAACAAATGTTCGTTGGTTGGAATTTAAGAACAAATGATCATTTTAGCCGACTAATGACAAACCATCTTCTGAAAGAACATTCCCAGAAAGAATTTTCATCTATCACCCAGTTTCACTGAATATGTCTGGCCAGTTTGACCAAATGTAATGGCCAATAAGGACCAAAATGTGTATGACCGTGTCCAGTGGCATACATAGAGAAGTTAGGGCCCCATAGCAAGAATCAAACCAGCCCCCAACACAGGACAGAAGGGTTTCTGCCTAAACCCCTTTCAATGACCCTTGGGCCATTTTTCCACTGCCTCATTTGCAAAAAGTTGTTCCTTTAGAGGGTAGAGTCCTGACCAAGTTTTCACCTCCAGAAGAAGAGGAGATGATCCCAACTAAGACTGGGCCCCATAGCTATAGCATGGTCTGCCACTATGGTAGTTACGCCCCTGACCGCGTCTGTGAAAAGAACATTCACAAGATGATTGTTCAACCATCAACCAACTTCTATCTAATGTGTATATTCACCTAAAAAAAAACTTCTTAAGGTGCATTTACATGGCCCGAGAATGGGGCAGATTATGGGGAACGATAATCTTGGGCAATCAAATGTGCCACTGATCACTTGAGGAACGAGCGAAACACTTATTCATCGGGTGATCATGACGTTCATGCAGGCATCACCGATTATGGCTTCTGCGCAGCGGATCATGTGGTCTAAACAGAGATCTGCTGCTCAGAAACCATGATTCTGTACGAGGACAAGGGATCGCATGTAGATGCAACGGTCTCCTTCACTGACCGAGCAGCCGACTGTAAATCCAGCTTGAGATCTTACTGATGATGTGTCCTGTGCATACAATGATAATAACAAAGATTATAATGCAGTTAAATGTAGGCGTGCACATGTTCTTAGTAGATGAAGGCTCCCCTCTTGTGGGCCTGAGGAAACCCAGTCCAACAATTAATGTGAGCCACCATGGCTATCCATTATGCTGGTCATGTGGATCATTGAGTGGATCAAACAGAACTTTTTGCTGGAAGCTTGAATGACCTGAGATGAATGAAATGGAAGGAAAAGACGTGGACAACTAGTAGCAAGATGATTAAATGCAAAACGCAAACGCATCATATAGAAGCCTTAAAAGGTCCATTCTAGAGAAGGACATTCAGGAGGAACCCTTCTCACATAGTTATCAGCTGACCATATGATGTGTATACCTTCACCAGACACCAAATATTACATCATTCCGATCTGGTTAATGTCATATTTGATATCTGATATTCGGTTCATATAGAGGACTTGAGCTTCTCTATAATTGTTTTGAAGTAAAACCTCTCGATACTAGGTGGACCTTCTCATTTACATAATTGTGGTTGGATACCTAACCAGCTACTTTATTTTTTGACATATATATGGGATGGTTAATCCATTCACACTTACTCATTGTATTCTAAAAGCTTTATAAACCGGGATGAGCATTTTGTAATCCTGAGAGTTATGCATGACTTACCAAACCGGCTGGATGGGGTAAGAGTGCCCATCATGTTGGCACATAGTCCTGACAGTTTTTTCATCAGTTGGCCATGGCGGGTGCTATTATGAAGCTTTGTCCATGATATAATAATATTTGAAAGGGTTGTAGGTATTGAATTTGGCCACTCCTTTTTCATAAATTTCAAGGGTATCTGTCATCAGTTTATGCCCCCCCCCCTTCCTTCTCCAGAGGATAGATCATCAGTAAAAAGATCTCAGAAAACCACTTTAAAGAATCCCTCAACAACTTGAACCAGCCCCTTTTGGAGGAGTCTTTGGTATGGCTAATACGAGATACTTTCTTCCTACTGGCAACGGGCTCATTTGCATATTTTGTGTCCCATGGAGCATTGCCTGTAAGTTCATACACCAGCTGGGTCTCTTCAATGAGGACCAGTACCCTGACACACATACTCTTAAAGTGTTAAGGCTCGCTTTACTGTTGGAGGCTCAGATGGCACTTCTACCATACTTAAACCCCTAAGCCTCTCCCTTCGAGGAGAGACCAGACTAGTTGTCGAAGCTCCGTGCCAACACCTTGGGTGGCAGCCTAGTTAATGGCTGGAGCACAGATTTGGCTGGGGGGTGCCTGGGCGTACTCCCGGCTTCGGCAGGGAGTCGCCTGTTTTGTTTCGTTCCCTTGCCGTCTGGCTCCGAGGGACTAGGAAAGGTATTTGTGGGGCTTTTCTCCTTTGGGAAAGGTCCTGCGATGGACCGTAACCTTGTGGACATTTTTGTGTGGCACACCGCATGATTTTGTTGCATGGGTGTAGATAGCATGCTCCTTGGGCTTTTAAAAAAAAATTAAAAATTTGGGAGAATAGTGGACTATGCAACATTATTGTATGCCATTGAAATGTTGGACACCATAATGGGATCCATTATGAGTCACAGGGTCTCTTTGGGCGCGGTTGGTATCCATGATACTTTTTGTATCTACTGCCACCAAAAGATGTGACTTGATGGTGCCCTGCAGAGCAGTCCGATGCTTATCGTCTTATTTTTTCACAATTTGGAGTAAATAAGACCAGCAGTGGGAATAAGCTGCAATACCAGGCACAACCTATGAACAGAAGTGGCACTCTTCCTGGATAGGAACAGACCCTTTTTCCCATACTTCAACCGCTTTAAACTGCTTCCTACAAAGTAAGACTTGGAGAACAAGAAACTCATACTGAGACTGACGACTAAGATGCCCAAAGGCCCAAGCTGTGTTTTGGATGACACAGCGAAACTTTAATGAGTCATGCTCCTGATGAATAAATGATGAAAATAGGCAATGAATACTTCACCATTGCCAATTATAAACTTGATTTCAAGAAATTATATATAACAAGCGATACTCACAGAAATGGACTATAAACATGGCAGGTGCAAAGTGAATGTAACTCAAAGACTAAAAACACATAGAAAGAGCGCCTCCCCTCCCCCATAGAGTGACAGAGGATAATGAAATAGGGTTTCCAGAGGCTAAGGCAAATGATGTAAAATCCACAGGTTAGGAAAAAAATCTGGACTACGAGTTCCTCCAGACTCTTTGGTGCTTTGCTCCGGTGTCTTTGTCCCCCGTGGATCAGCTGTCAACTACAGTGGGACTATCTCAGTAGGTAGCAGCCTGGTGGTTCCCCTGCACTGAAGACCAGATCCCTGTGTTGGAGTTAAAGGGTGAAAACTAGGGGACTGTCAGGATAAAACTATTAGATATAGTCCAAAGTCAAACTGGTTAGTTAGTACAGTGATCCACACCCATTGACCATTACAATGGGGTTGTCTAGTTTCAAAAACTAATCTTCATAACGGATCTTCTATTCTGGATCCTCATCTTCTGGGCAGAGTCCAGAGTGGTTAACAAACAGTGTCTGTATCTGTGGAGGACCTGTAATGTCCTGTATTTGAATTACCATGGTATTATGTTTCATTTCCCCTGGACACTTACTGCCAGGTTTTCCCACATATAACAGCTGATCACGGAGGGTACAGACATGGACAGCCCACTTTCCCTACCTACTTGTAGTACAAGCCCTAGATAGCAAGACCGCAACTGGTCAACAGTCCCTATACTACTAAAGTGCAGAGACACACAAACAACAACAAACAAAACAACACAAAACAGGGTTGTACGTAAGTGGGTCAGAACCAGACAGGCTTTGCAGTACCAAACGAGAAACAGAGAGTGGTCAGAAGACAAGCCGGGGTCAGAGGAACGAGCAATCCAAAAAGCAAGGAACCAGGAACACAGATAGTGAGTCAGAGACTATGACTGGTATATGGCCAGGAAGTGATTTAAATAGAGCGCTGAGTCCCAGGATCAGAACCTGACAGATCATGACTTGGCGCTCCATTAGTCAGAACACAGCACACAAAAATAGAGCTGCTGAGCAATCATCCCATTGCTAGTCTCCTCCAGCACACGCCCCCTGTGGGGAGAAAGAGCATTGCATCCTGCTGCTAAGCATGCTTGAGTGTCACCAGGGGGCGTGGCTAGCAGTGCGTCTCTTCCCGCCCTGAAGCTGGAGATCTCACCGCTGGAGCTCAGACAGGTAAGGTTTTGACAATAATAATAAGTATTTTTTCCTACACTATGACTTTGCACACACCACTGTAACTCTAACTTATCTACTTCTAAAGAGAGCATGCACCTTGAAGAGGCGGTCCTTTTTTGTGAGGAGGGTAACTCAATGAGAAGCTGATTACTGGTACTGCAATATGGGCCCCACCGGCACACGTTCGTGTGCATGAGCCCTTAGAGAGAGGCTACTGCTTTGATAAAATATTGTCTGCAAGCAATTTTTTTTAAACAGATGGATATTAGAAATTGTTCTACGTCCTACTGTCTAGACAAATAAATATAATTTTTAAAACTGGAATACCTCTGTAACTATAATGATATCAGTTTAGGGGCTAACAATAAGGATAATTCTACCAAACTTTTGTTGTTGATCAGGACTTCAAAAATACGAAAGATGAAAAAACTTGACTATATCCAAAAGCTTGACCATAACTATTTCTAAGGATAAAAATCAGAGCACTAATAGTGGCAATAGCCACTATTTTTGGGTGAATTAAAAAAATCAAAAATCAAAACAAGTCTACAAAAAATTAGACAATAACTACCTCTGGGGACAAAAATATGATAACTCTGTTGACAGTTGATCAAAACCTTTTACAGTGTCAAGAATCAGAACATCACTAATTTTGAGGGCTAGAGTCAGGACAATTCTACCAAAAACTTGACGCTAGCCGTTTCTGGGGCCAAGGATTAGAACAATGTTACCAAAAACTAGACCAAGAATCAGGATAATACAACTAAAAACCTGGCAAAAACCTTTTGTACGACCAAGCATTGGATAATTCTGCCCAAAAAAATTATAACAATGATTTTTAGGGTCAAGAATCAGAATAATTCTACCAGAAACCTAACTATAACCATTTATGTGGTCAAGAGTTAGGACAAAACTTGACTTGACAAAAACTTGACCACAGCCAAATTCTAAGAAACAGGTCAATTCTAAAACAATCTAAGACCAAATCTAATATCAAGTTCTGAGGATGAGAATTAGGATAACCCGAAGCCTGACCATTACCATTTCCAGGGCCGAGAATCAGGACAATTCTGGCAAAAACCTGAACTACAATATCTTTTACTAGAATCATCGACCATGAGAAAAACTTGACCATAACCAAAAATGTCAACCATTTTAGGTCCAAAAGTCAGAACGATTCTAAAAAAGCTTGGCCATACAAATTTCAGAATCACAATAATTGTACAAAGAAAGTTCTTAGGAGAATTATTCTCTTAATTATAACTATGGTTATTTTTGGAGTCAAGAATCAGAACAAGTGTACCACAAACCCGAGCATAATTATTTTTAGAGCTACATGAAATGTGACTGTAACCACTTCTGGTGCCAAGAATTAAAAACTTTACCTTGCAGATTTTTGTGGTTAAAAATTTAGAGCAATTCTATAAAAACAAACTTGACCATAACTGTTTTTAGGGCCAAGAACGGAGGCAACTGAGTGTTTTTATAAACCTCCTCTGTTTTGAGTTCATAGTGTTACCACGAAGGTAATATTATGGATATCCTCCCCGCCGAAGGCCATCTGGACTGGAGCCAATCCCACCGACTATGCACAGGGGAAAATTCATTAAAAAAAACATGTTTAGCCGACAAGCCTCAACAATTAAAAATGCATAGTTAGTTATTAAAAAATAAATGAGGGCCCGGATATGATAAGGTCCAGCGTTCTATCGATCCACTAAATAAATCTATCCTTTGGATTGTCACAGAGCCCTGCACCTTCTAAGACAAAGAGCTGTTATCGAGCTCACAGATTGAAAAGCTAAGTCCATATCAAACAGTGACAGATGGTATTAATATAATTAGACCCAAGCGCCAATGTCAACCCGTTCGAGGGACAGCTCCCGGCCAGCCGCTTGTAAATTAAAGCCATAATTAAAGGTTGTTATTGTGTATTAGTAAAAGTGATGTGTAGGACTCAAGCCATTGGAGGGGTTTTTAAAGGAGTTGTCCAGGCTTTTACTATTGGTGACCTATCCTCAGGATAGGTCATCAATATCAGATCAGCGAGGGTCCGACACCTGACATCCCCGCCGATCAGTGGTATAAGGAGAGGGCGCGCACAGTACACACTTGCTGTCTCCCTTCTCTCTTCCTGTCAGCTGCTGCTGTCTATGGTCTTTGCCATAGACAGCAGAGGTGAACAAGAAGAGAGATGGAAGACGGTACGTGCGCACTGCACATGCCGTCTTCTCATACAGCTGATCGTGGGGGTGTCGGGTGTCGGACTCCCGCCGATCTGATATTGATGACTTATCCTAAGCCCGGAAAACACCTTTAAGGGACAATGGGGGCTACAAGGGGCACTGCTGTAAGGAGCCCAGGTATTTAACATGGTAAGAAGCCCTCAATCATACAGGAGTTTATGTTAGAACATATGGCACCATGTAAATATTTCGGAATGCAATGATTTCCACACTTTACACCAATAATTTAGGATGGAGTGCATGATCATTTTTGCAACCAATTTTTATAATGTCCCGGTGCATTGAAAATGAATAATGCAGCAATGTTGCAAATAGACTTTATTAAAAACCTTCTGCCGTTTTGTGTATACAGTTCCTATGCTGGCTGATGCATCTTCATGTCTCCTGAAAAGCAAATCTACCTAGTTAAAACTTATATGAAAGCACAGGATGTTTCTATGCATGTCTTGGTGGACTTGGCGGTCAGCACTGGCGTACTTGCAATAGAGGCAGAGCATGCGACTGCTATGGGGCCCGGGGAGTGGGGGGGGGCCCTCACAGAACTTGCTCTTCTCTTCCATGTGTGAAAACACTACATTTTCACGTAGGTGCCACAAGGGGGAGCTCAATGCAAAGAGATTATTACAGCTTCCATGGTAGTTGTATTAATTCCTATCCACTGAGCTCCCCCTAGTGGTGGCTTCAGGCAGCTAGCTTTGTAATAGAAGAGAAGCAGGAGATTTTATCGATGTACTTTTGCCAATTTTCCGGTGCAAATACATTGAGAAATATGCTGTATAGAATAAGCATCATATATCTGAAGCATATAAAATTCGGATAAAGTGGGTGAGGCCAAAGGCAACATTTTTTTACAATTTGTTTTGATTAAAATTTCTTCCACTTGATTAAAAAAAAGCGACGTAAATTTGTCAGAAATCTAGGGCGTTGCCCTTGTTCTGCATTGCTTGGGAGTAATCGATGCACTTACAGTGGGAAACTAGGTGCAGGAGGCCCATACTAAGATTTACTATGGGGCCCTATGAGATCTGTGTACGCCCCTGCTGGTCAGGGCTCTACTAAAGGTGATCTTATTAAAGGGGTTATCCCATGAATAATGTAAAAAATGAAAATCAGACATCATATAGTACATGACAACCTCTTTCTAACAAAGCTAGAACCAGCCCTGTACCTCACATGGATCCAGAGATCTCCCCATTCATTGCTCTGTTAGATTTATATCAAGCTGATAGCTCGGGGAGTGTCTTTTCTGCTGCAGCTCAGGGGGCGTGTCCATGTTCTCCCTATCACAACTCAGGAGGCGTGTCTCAGCTCTCCCTATCACAGCTCAGGAGGCGTGTCTCAGCTCTCCCTATCACAACTCAGGGAGCGTGTCTCAGCTCTCCCTATCACAGCTCAGGGGGCGTGTCTCAGCTCTCCCTATCACAACTCAGGAGGCAGTTGAAGAATGAAACTGACCATGTGCGGCCTTCTCAGAGAGCAGGTCAAAGAAATAAGAAATTAAATGGTACTGTACAGATACATTTTACTAAATATCTCAGTATCTACACAAAATTTTTAATTACATGCAATTACAAAAGTATTCAGATCCAGGAGCTGGTTTGAAAACTGTAGAATATTTTTCGTGGGACAACCCCTTTAAGGTATCTTACTCCCAAGAGCTTAAAAAATAATTTAAATGAAGACTTTACATGTCAATCATCAGATTTCCTTATCTTGTACCGAAGTCGAGTGACCTGAAGTTTCTTCTCCCTGTTACCTTATAGCAGTACATTATGGAAGCTCACAGCATAGCCGACAACAGGGTGGAGTTGAACTGCTGACTGTTGCCAAGAGCAACCAGGTGAATTTTAAAATGAACTAAGGATAAAAATATATAAAAATACATAAAAAGGCTAAAACTGGCATAAAAACAGTAAACTACTCAACTTTTCATCTAGATGTAAAATAAGCTGTGACATTTTGTTGGATGTGGAATTCATCCTCAGGCAGTGAAAGGGTTACAGGGCTTTATTGAAAGAGCATCTATATGATGTTAATTTAAAGCACATACCTCCGGTGGCTCCTATGTCCCCCCCCCCTGTTTACTTATACATGGCTGTGTACAGTACTCTGTGTTCTCTGGCTATATGAAGTGAGCTTTACATGGCCCACGTCCAAACCACAGGTTGCACAACCTCACACAACTGAAAATGACAACATGGACATGACGGTTCTGTGTGGAGGCCAAAAGGGGCCACCATCTGGGGATACAGCCTCTCACCCCATTGAGCTCAATATGACCCCCCCCCCATGGACTGATCCTCCCTCGATCATGAATTTGTTGGATCCTGCTAATTTTCCCATTGATAAGCGTCAGCTGCAGCGTCTGGTAGCTGCTTATCTCTTTTTTGAGTAAGCTTATTTATGTTGCAGCCCATCAGGATAAGGGCTCATGCGCACGACTGTATGTATTTTGCGGTCTGCAAAAAATGGATTTGCAAAAAAAAAACCTGTAACGGACACGGAAAGAAAATACAATTGTTTGCATGAGCCTTTACTATCACACTATGGTTGGCTTAGGACCAGCACTACATGACTTTTCCAACCAGAATATAATTAATTAGAAAATTTAAAGGAACATTCCAGGCAAAAGTGAGATGAACAGGATCTCGGCGGGAGGTTGGGGATTATTGGGCGATCCTTGATTAAGACAGAAGTCATGCACCACTCCTCCAGTCCCTGCAATTGGCTTAGCACACAGTATCAGTTTTCCAGGTTCCTTTGAAAAGGTTGTCCCTTGAAAAATACATTTTTCAAACCAGCACCTGGATCTGAATAGGTTTGTAATTGCATGTAATTAAACATTTTGTATAGCCACTGAGTTATTCAATAAAATGTATCTGTATAGCGCCACCTGCTGTTTGTTCTTTTCCTTACTTCTCTGTCTACCTCAGTAACATTGCTGAGGTGGTTGCACATGCTCAGTTTCATCCTTCAACTGCCACCGGCGGGATCTACACTTAGAAGCTGTTTCAGTTAGGCCTCATTCAGACGACTGTATATTTGCGGGTCCGCATTATTGCGGACCCGCAAATATACGGGGACCACACGGCATGTGTTCCGCAGCGCTCGGAACACACGCCGTGCGGCCCCATTGAAAATGCCTATACTTGTCCGTGCGTACGGACAAGTATAGGACATGTTCTATCTTTTTATGCGGAGCCGCGGCACAGAGCTATCTCCGTGCCGCGGCTGTGCGCTCCCATAGAGGTGAATGGGGCTGCATGTATTCCGCAATTTTGCGGAATACATATGGCCCCATTCATACGGTCGTGTGAATGGGGCCTTACAGTTACAGAGAGAGAGCGAGAGCTGCAACAGAAAGGACATCTCCCTGAGCTGTGATAAGGAGAGAGCTGCAGCAGAAAAGTCACACCTCCTGATCTGAGATAGGGAGAGAGCTGCAGTGGAAAAAGACAAGCCCCCTGAGCTGTGATAGGGAGAGAGCTGCAGCAGAAAGGTCACACCTCCTGATCTGTGATAGGGAGAGAGCTACAGCAGAAAGAACATGCCCCCTGAGCTGTGATGGGGAGAGAGCTGCAGCAGAAAAAAAACACGCCCGGAGCTGTGATAGGTAGAGAAACGCAGCAAAAAGGACACCCTCCCCTGAACAGTGATAGGGGGAGAGCTGCATCAAAAAGGATACGCCCCCTGAACTGTCATAGGGAGAGAGCTGCAACAGAAAGGGCATGTTCCTTGAAGTGTGATAGAGAGAGAGCTGCAGCATAAAGGTCACGCCCCCTGAGAATGGACACTACCCCTGAGCTGCAGCCCAAAGCGCTCGCGTAATGTCTTGTTCTAGACTGGGACTGAAAATGTAACAATTAATGGAACTATATTCGAAATAATGTTCTGAAATTTTACAACACAGACAAAAATGTAAAAGAACTTTGCCCTTTAAGAGATTTTGGCTCTATAATGGTGCCATAGGGTCTTGTATCAGTGCTTGGGGCACTAGAAGCCTTTGAGTGGATTTTTACTTTGATGCATATTAATTGTATTTTATCATTTTTTTGTCTTTTTTTGCTGCTGTATAACTATTGTAACTGATACAAAATATTTTTTAAACCAGTTGAACCTGCTTAATGGGATTTCTATACAGGTCGTCCAGTCAGAAACATCATTTCAATTACCCTATTATTATGAATTAAATCCCGCTTTTGGGACCTCCGTCAATTTGGATGGTAAGAGCGCCTGTCCCTGGAGGACCTCCAATGTACGTGTACATACAATACACAGAAAGCACAGAAAGCACCTTGAATTGACAGCATGCAGTTCTTCATTTCACCTGTGGGGGCACTGCAGAGATACTAAACTCTCGCTCTTGAGATTATGAGCTGATTACTGGGGCTTTCAACACAGTTCTCAAGTGACTCTTAAGATTGTCAATAGTGGAAAATGCCTTTAAATGTTAACGTGTAACATATAGGAAACCAATACGTGCTTATTACAGGGAAATTCTCTCTTGGAGACGCCCATGACCGATATTATTTGATCACAATAATAATAATAATTATAAGTAAAATCCCCTGGATTCAAGCTTAATTTTATTACTACATTAGGTGCAATTTTTGACTTAAAGTGATATTCCCATCTGGACATTTATGGGATATTCTTTTGAAATGCTATGAATATCCACTATGTCCTGGTCCCACCTAAGGGACCCACTCCTATCCCCAAAAATGGCACATGCTACAGTGAACAGAGAGGTGGTCAGAGGCGGATTGGCCATAAACCTTACAGGGAAATTTCCCGGTGGGCCGATGCCCAGGGGGCTGCCTGGGCCCTCCTCACAGCCGCCAGTGGAAGTTTTTGGGGATGTATTTTGTGCTGCTGGCAGTATTTTGTGATGCACTGTGGTATTTGGCTCTGTTGGGGCGGTATAATGTGCCACAATATGGTATTACTGGTCCTGCCTTCCATCAATTTGGATCCGAATACAAAACAGGGGCCACTTTAAAGGGTTATTCCCATCTTAGACAATGATGGCATATCGCTAGGATATGCCCCCATTGTCTTATAGGTGTGGGTCCCACTGCTGGAACCCGCACCTATATCGAGAAGGGAGCCCCAAAAGTGAATGACGGTGCACTGGGCATGCTCTCTTCATTCATTTCTATTGGGCTGCCGAAAATAGCTGAGCGCTGGCTCGGCTATTTCTGTCAGCTACTTTGAAAGGAGCGGTGCGCTCCCATTCATTTCTATCGGAGCAGCGAGGAGCTCTCACAGGGGTCCGGGGTCCTCCAGGTGCAGCGATATGCCCCCACTGTCTAAGATGGGAATATCCCTTTAAGTACCGTGGTCGCCCATGTGTGGCTCTCTCCAGTCACTGCTATGAACTGCAGTGAACATGCACGTCCACCCCTCCATTCAAAGAGAGGAACACAGGCCCTCCATTCTTTGACTAGCGCAAGGCCCAGCTGATCATATGCATATTCCTCATCCTGTCCTACCCTGCGGAGACCAGATATGTGTTGCTAGGGGGAAAAAAAATACTTTAAATAAAATTCTAGTCACCACTAGAGGGAGCTTACTGCAGACTTTAACTCAATTATAAAACAGTATGCGGGGATCTCCCCCTAGTGGTGATTGGAGGCAGACAGAATTTTATCATTTAGATACATGTCTATCCAGTGGATTTGGAGTTCTACATGAGTAAAAAGAGCTCCGATCACCATTTACACTCTCAGACATACACCTGAAACAGCCATCTGCCAAAATAAGCGGCTGCGAGACTGCTCTACCCAGAAGGCTGCAGGTTCCTCTATTCTCTGCGTGACTAATTGTTTGTTCCACTGCTAATCCATTCAGTTAATTCGCATGCATTGTCCCGGTGTGTGTTTGCAGAAGTTCTCAGGGTTCTGCAAAATTACCATCCCCAGTTCAATTTTCTCTCTGCGCGCCTTTGTGCGAGCTCCTGCAGATTAGCTAAATGCTCAGCTAATTGAGCTTTTAAGGGCGCGTAATCACAGTGATCCAAAATTCCTAATAACAGCCTATGGATACAGAGCACGCGTCAGGGTTAAAGGACTTATTAGCAAGACAAAAGGGTAACACAGAAGAGGGCGGCGCAGGTATTGTGAAACGCTGATCCTGCAGGCTTGACTCCAGCTGAGCGTCACGTGTGCGTGCCTTTAAATCTGTCTTTAGAAATCAAGGCTGGCCTCTGTCAGTTTTGGTGCATCTGCGGAGGCATCAGGACTTGAGCTATATCCCTGGGATCAGAACAAGGCTTGGCTGCTCTTCACGTGGAGCCTGAAGAAGATATTTCTGGCAGTGAACACCTATGGCCGAGTTCACATCTGCGCTTTTAACTCCAGCATTCTGTTTCGGCAGAGGAATAGACTGTCGGAGGTCACTGTAACCAGTGCAGTCACTGTAATGGGTGGAGATCTAGACGCTTTCCGGCAGAGGAACGGACTGCTGGAGGTCACCGTATCCAGTGCGGTCACTGTAATGGGATCTGGCGGGGATCCAGATGCTTTCCAGCACATATGCCGCCTTTCTGCTTGTAGTATTTTTTTACCCGACCGAACGCCGGCAGGTACGCCGGATACAGTGAATTCCGTCAGTTTGTTCGTCCACCGGAACGAACAGACTGCTGGAGTCATAAGCACAGATGTAAACCTTTAAAGCATAGCACATACCTATATTACTACACAGCTAGCCCACATCCCCGCTCCAGCTGTCTGTATAGGCCAGTGGTGCCCAACCATTTTTCGTCTGAGGGCCGCACTAGACATGGTATAAATTTTGCGGGCCAGAACCAGGTAGCTTTGCCAGAAAGAAATGCAAACACTGTAAGGGGGCACGTGTGAGAATTACTACTGTGAAGGGGCAAATATCTGGGCATTTTTACTGTAAACGGGGCACATCTGGGCATTACTACTGTGAAGGGGGTGCATGTGAGCATTACCACTGTGAAGGGGGCACATCTGGACATTACACCACTGTGAAGGGGGCACACAGGGGCGGATTGAGAACTTAAAGTGGCCCTGGAAAAAATACTAAGAGTGGCCCCATTTTGTAGTCAGGTCCAAATTGATGGAAGGCAGGGCCAACAATGCCATATTGTGGAACATTATACCACCCCAACAGAGCCAAATACCACAGTCCATCACAAAATACTGCCAGCAGCACAAAATACATCCCCAAAAATTTCCACTGACCGGCCGTGAGGAGGGCCCAGTCCCTGTAAGGTCTATGGCCAATCCGCCCCTGGGGGCACATCTGGGCATTACACCACTGTGAAGGGGGCACACATGGGCACCAGACATAGTAATCACATATTCCCAGCACTTCCCAGCACTACCACACCTCGCCAGTCATATCCTCCATAGACCTCCTGCTCCTATCTGACTCGTCCTCACCTTCTCCTTCGACGTGCTCTGATGCCTGAGTCCAGAGGGGAGTCTGTACGGGCAGATATGGGGAGATGGGTCTCCATTTGCTGCAAAACTAATAATAGCACTGCCCCACAGTATAATAAGGAATGGTGGCCCAGGCGCGTCTCTTCTGCAACTGTGCACAAGCTCCGCCTCCGGTCACTGCACGGGCCACATGACACAGCTTCACGGGCCAGATGTGGCCAGCGGGCCGTAGGTTGGGCATCACTGGTATAGGCAATGCACTGTGGTTATGACACTAGGTGGTGCTGTGTTAAAGGGCCCTGTGGCCATCTGGCGGGAGGCAGCAAAGACTTTGGGCCAAATTTATTAAGATGGGCGTTTCATATGCCAGTCTTAAAATGCTGGAATAAATCGCGCCAAATGTTGGACACCTCCTAATAAATGCATTTTTAGGCTGTCCCAAAGATAGAAAATTAAATTTACGCTACTTTTTTATCACCAATTTCTGTCTTTAGAACTGATAAGGTTTCTAAGCACGTCCCCTCTTGCATAATCCCTGCCTACTTTAGCCAATTTTCGGACTGTTAAAGGGGTTTTCGGGGGCTCAAATCAATATCAGATCAGTGGGGGTCCAGCTCCTGGAACCCCTGCTGATCAACAGTTTGAAGGGGCCACAGCGAGCGCTGCAACCTCCTGATCGTATACCAAGCAGAGTGCCATACATAGTGTAGTGGCCGTGCTCGGTATTGCAGCTCAGTGTCATTTACTTGGGAACGGGACTTCGCTGCAGAAAGGCCATGCCCCCGATGAGAGTGACATCACTGGCCGAAGCAGAGGCTTCTAAGCGGTGCGAGCGGTTCATTACTGACTGTAAAACAGTAATATAATAATAAAATAATGTAACACGCATCCATAATTTTCATGGAGGGGGGGCATCAAGTTAGGACTCATTTGTATAATAGTTTTAGAGTGCAATGTCTATATAGGCAATATGGGTGTCATTCATTACACAGCTTTCCCAGGTACTAATAGAATTAAAAGGAATATGTCACCAGAAAAAACTATTGTTTAAATTAAGTTTTTATATTTAATATATTTTTAAAGAATGTGTCATGACGTTATTTTTAATTTTCTATATAAATATATAATTCCTGCAGTTTTCACACTAAGCCTAATAATAGGCACCACTTCTTGGTCTGTATAGATCACTTTGTTGTAGTTATCTGCTTATCTGTCATTCTAATCCTGCCTGTACTGATATCACCTCTGTGTATAGATAAGACAGGATCCACCATTCACAATAGGGGATTGCCAGAGCTTATCTATTCCTTCCTTGTACAATGACCTCTGCACAGAAGTCAATGAGGTCCCCTCCTGACCATTGTGTCTATGGACCATGGAGCTACTGTAAAGCAATTTTTTTAAGGCTTTCTAAATGCTGTTAAGAACAGCTCAGGCAAGATGGCCGCCCCCATAATCCTGTTCAGGAAACAATAAAAAAAAAATAAAAAAATAAAAACAGATTAGAAAAAAAGATATGCTGCTATCTGGTCTGAGTAGAACCGTGACAATGTGATAACTTGGGGGCGAAGAGGAAATTTTCTGCCCTACAAAGAATAGTTTTGATCTAGATGTCAGATATTGCAACGAAAATTCAAATTATTTTTCTAAACCAATAAAAAAAATGACATGACATTCAATAACGATGTATACATCAGGACAGAAAAATATTTCAGGAATTACAAATGAGGAAATGTCAGCAAGTGGAGGACTGACATGTCACCTTCCAGATAAGACCTTCCTACAACACGAAAGTATTCAGACACTGTTACTTTTTTGCCCATTTTATGTTGCGGCCTTGTGTTAAAAATTCAAGTCCCCCCCCCATCATTCTGTACTAAATACCCCAAAATGGGAAAGTGAAAACATAATTTTTGAATTTTTTTGCAAATTTATTAAAAAAAGAAAAACTAAAATTTAGTATGGACATAATAAGTATTCAGACCCTTTGCCATGACACTTGACATTTAGCTTTAAGGCCAACCCATTTCTCTGGATCATCTCTGAGATGTTTCTACACCTTGATTGGAGTCAATTCAGTTGATTGGACATGATTTGGAAAGACGCAGCCCTGTCTGCATAAGGTCTCACAGCTGACAATACTTAAAGGGGTTATCCCACGAATAATGTAAAAAATGAAAATTAGACATCATATAGGACATGACAACCTCTTTGTAACAAAGCTAGAACCAGCCCTGCACCTCACATGGACCCAGAGATCTCCACATTTATAGCTCTGCTAGATTTATATCAAGCTGACAGCTCAAGGAGAGCGTCCTTTCTGCTGCAGCTAAGGGGGCGTGTCCATGTTCTACCTATCACAGCTCAGGAGACAGTTAAAAGTTGAAACTGAGCATGTGCGGCCTGCTCAGTGAATAGGTCAAAGAAATAAGAAATTAAGTGGTCCTATACACATACATTTTATTGAATAACTCAGTAGCTATACTAAATTTTTAATGACATGCAATTACAAAAGTATTCAGATCCAGGTGCTGGTTTGAAAACTGTAGAATATTTTTCGTGGGACAACCCCTTTAAAAGAGCAAAAACCAAGCCATGAGGAGGAAAGAACTGCCTGTAGAGCTCAGAGACAGGACTGTGTGGAGGCAGAGATCTGGAGAATGGGACAAGAAAGTATCTGCTGCACTGAAAGTTCCCTAGAGCACAGTGGCCTCTATAAATCTTATATGGAAGAAGTTTGGAAAAAACAGGACACTTCCTATGAGCTGGCTGCCCCATCAAACTAAGTAATTGGGGGAGAAGGGTCTTGGTAAGGGAAGTGACTACTGGTCACTCCAAAGATCCTGTATGCAGATGGAAGAAACTTCCAGAAGGTCAACCATCACTGCAGAACTCCACCAAATCTGGCCTTTATGGCAGAGTGGCCAAGAAGAAGCCTCTCCTTAGTAAAACACATGAAAACTGACAGGAGTTTGCAAAAAATCACTTAAAGGACTCTCAAACTGTGAGAAACAAGATTCTCTGGACTGATGGAACCAAGATTTAACTTTCTGGCCTCAGTTCTAAGCATCATATATGGAGGAAACCAGGCCCTGTTCATCACCTGCCCAATACCATCCCTACAATGAAGCATGGTGGTGGCAGCTTCATGCTGGGGGGAGAGGGAGACTGGTCCTGGTTGAAGGAAAGCTGAATGGAACAAAGTACAGAGATATTCTTAATGAAAACCTGATCCAGAGTGCTCTGGACCTCAGACTGGGCTGAAGGTGCACCGTCCAACAAGACAACGACCCTAAGCACATAGATAAGACAACACAGGAGCGGCTCAGGGACAACTCTTTGAATGTCCTTGAGTGCCCCAGCCAGAGCCCTGACCTGAACTGAATCAAAAATCTCTGGAGAGACCTGAAAATGGCCGTCCACCGAAGGCCCCCATCCAACCTGACAGAGAAGAACGGCAGATAATCCCCAAATCCAGGTGTATAAACCTTGTGGCCTCAACCCCAAGAAGACCGGAGGCTGGAATCACTGCCAAAGGGTCTTCAACTAAGTCTTGAGTAAAGGGGCTGAATACTTATGTCAATGTGAGATTTTGGTTTTAACTTTTTTTTAAAAAAATTGGCAAAAATTTCTAACATTTTGTTCTCACTTCTCGTTATGAGGTACTGAGTGCAGAATGATGAGGAAAAACTTGATTTTTTAAATTATTTTATCACAAGGAGCCATATTACAAAATGTGAAACATGTGAAAGGGTCTGAAGACTTTCTAAATGCATAGCAGGAACCCAAGCAAGGTAAGAAAATGGCATGACTACTATGAGCGGCAACTGCTCTACAGAATAATGTTAAGAAAAACCAGCCCGACGTGTCACCTGTAGGCGGTGAACCCGCACAACCAGTGCAGTGACTTTACTTAGAGGGGTTGTCTTATGATAGACAACCCCTTTACTATGGGTATCATGGGACAACCGCCAACACACTGAACAAATCCATTGTGCAACCTACAATTAGAAGGTGCCACATGGAGGACACGGCACAGTCTTGCATGGGCAGGGAGCTGCGCCAGTGTCAGTCACAGAGGATAATCTGCATGAATACGGCCATCAGAGATGGCTCTGAAGTCATTCAAAAAATTCATCTGCTGGAGTTTGACATCCTCGTCAGAAGCTTAGGCTGCTGTAAACACCATGCTTACACTGCTGCTCTGCTTGTTAAGATTGGTTGCTTTGTCAAGCCACAAGCCCATCAACGGCTGGTGCTCACCAGGATGTCAATGCATGGAGAGTTGATTGGAATTATGGAAAGTACAGAATGATTATAAACTGCTGGGTCTCACATAAGGCGTAGCATGAAGGTCCTGGGTCTCGATGCAGAATCTGTAACAGGCGCCCAACTACACCATCAGAAAAGGAGCCATCAGAAAAGGCCCCAGGGACAGATTAGCAATGTGCCTCACTGGGAAAAATGCCGTCGTCATCTTGGTGACCCGTGGTCCAGATATGAATGCCACCTCTGTCCTCCTCCACTGCATGGACTGAGTATAATGGGTCTCAAAAAAGGGGGAACCAGATCTTCTATCAGCTATGTCCATAGTCACAGCCAAGTTTTCTTAATCGTCACAAAGCATCCAAAAAAAATGAAGCAAACAATGAAGAATCTCCTACCATTTTGTGTCTACAGCTCCTATACTGATCTGTGTCTCCATGGTAACAGACTACAAACAAGCCCTGTGTAGTCTGACCCACAGACATACTCCTCCCTTCCAGCTTTCCCCCACTTTTTGCTAACGTGCATTTGGCAGCTTAGGCTACTTTCACTCTAGCGTTTACATTTTCCTGTAATGAGTTCCCTCATAGGGTCTCAGTACCGGAGAAAAACGCTTCCGTTTTGTCCCCATTCATTGTCAATGGGGACAAAATGTGACTGAACAGAACGGAGTGCTCCAAAATGTATTCCGTTCCGTTCTCATACCGGAGAGCAGCATGCTGCTGTTTGCTTTCCGTCCTGGGGTGCAGAACAAGACGGATCCGTCATGAACCACAATGCAAGTCAATGGGACGGATCCGTTTTCTCTGACACAATAGAAAACAGATCCATCCCTCGTTGACTTTCATTGTGGTTCATGATGGATCCGTCTTGGCTATGTTAAAGATAATACAATCGGATCCGTTCATAACAGATGCAGACGGTTGTATTATCAGTAATGGAAGCGTTTTTGCTGAACCCTGCCGGATCCAGCAAAAACGCTAGTGTGAAAGTAGCCTAACAAGACATTGAGGACGGATGGATCAGACTACACAGGGGCTTATTTATGTAGTCTGTTACTATGGAGACGTAACTGTATCTGTATAGGAGCTGTAGACATAAAAATCATAAGAAGTTATTAATCAAGACCTATCAGATCGTCGCTTTGTTTTTCATTTCAGATACATTGAGACTAAAAAAAAAATAGTTGTGGATGATTTTTAGCGTTTGTCCGAATCCTCGCGAGGACAATTGCACAGCAGCGCATCCATTGTTCCGTGTTTGCTGTATGCAAAGTATTGAAGGAAATATTTTAAATACAATAGAAAACCTTTGGATCATTACACAATAAACCCAAAATCTTAAAGGGGTTCTCCCAATATTTTAGAAATTAAAAATACTTAAATATTACTTTATTATAAATATATTCCCAAATACCTCTCATTAGTCATAACGCCTCGTTTTGTCTCGGGAGCAATCATTAGGAGAAATAAAATGGCCGCCGTCCTATTAGTACACACAGAACCTGTCATAATCACACAGCAGGACAAGTTACTTCACAGCACTGAGGTAAAGAGCTGCCTCATCCTCCTCTCTGCTCTGCCTGTCAGGGATTATGATCCTGAATACAGATGATAAGATCTTCAGCAGAATCTCTGTAGGAATGGAGTTCATGAGGAGACATGAAGGACAGAGCGGAGGTGGGGATGTAGCTGATGAGCAGGAGAAACCCTACTAGGAAGCTGTAATTGGATTGATCCTGCTGATTACAATGAGACCTGTCTTGTTAAAAAAAGACTTTTATTCCTTATGCAAATGAGTCCATCAGTGCACTGAGGGGCGTGGCCAGTACTGGAAAGTAGAGGAGATGAGGTGCACCGAAGGGTAAAACTCTGCCCCTCGGCGCACTGAAACGGGCATATAGAAAAGTCTTTGCAACCGATTTTCAAAAGACAGATATCATTTTAATCATCAGGATCAACCCTTCCAGACAGTGTGTCTTTGCTCTAATAGGGTTGATCCTGATGGCAGGTACTCTTTAAAGCAAGGATGCTCAACCTGCGCCCCTCCAGCTGTTGTAAAACTACAACTCCCACCATGCCCTGCTTTAGGCTTATAGCTGTAGGCTGTCTGGGCATGCTGGGAGTTGTAGTTTTGCAACAGCTGGAGGGCCGCAGGTTGGGCACCCCTGCTTTAAAGGAAGCTAAACCATAAAAAAAAAAAACTTATTAGGGAATCCTGAGTTCAGAGTGAGCTGTCCACTTAGGATCCTCATCTATTGGTCTAAGACAGTGATACTCAACCTGCCACCCTCCAGCTGTTGCAAAACTACAACTCCCAGTATGCCTGCAGAGCCTACAGCTATTAGGGCATGCTGGGAGTTGTAGTTTTGCAACAGCTGGATGGCCGCAGGTTGATCATCCCTGGTCTAAGAAAGACTGCAAGAGCATCTCTTCCTCTGGAGCACCTGGCATAGCCGAGCATGACAAAGCCAGTCCATTGATTTAGGGCTCATTCACATGACCGTATGTATATTGCGGTCCGCAAATGACGGATCTGCACAGAAAAAAAAACGTAAAACATTCATGAGACATCTGTGTTACATTGTTTTTTTTTTTTTGCACATCCATTTTAACAATGCCTGAATAGGACATGTTCTATATTTTTGCACAACGGAGTCATTTATGTTTTTTTTTTTTTGCTGCCCCCTTTGAAATTAATAGTGCCGTATACAGGCAGAAAAACAGAACGGACACGGGCAAAAAATACATTGGTGTGCATGAGCCCTTAACTGGAACTTGTGCAATGCTTCATTTCTCCTGTGGTGGCGCTGCAGAAAAACCGAACGCTTGCTACAGACGATCGCTGGGGAGCATCCTGGTCCAGACGCTTTTAACCCCCTTAATGTTTGAGCTTTAAAACCTTTAACCTTTTACAGGTGATTTACGAATTGATGAGCAGAAGCTCTGTAAATTTAATTTCCCCTTCTTTACAACAGTCATATTTATGCAAATCCCAAAGTACATATTTGCTTGCAGCAAAAAAAATAAAATATGGTGAGCATCATTACAAATATGTGAGATACGATCTGCACGGAGCGCTACGCTGCTGTCAGTGAAAGCTAAGTCCTGGCGATTAACGCTCCTCATCTTCCAGGAAACCATTGACATAAATAAAAACCAGATTGGAGGCCAAAGCTGTGCTGCTCTGCCCCCTGCTGGTGCGTGTCTGCAGCTTCACCATTTTTCTACAGGTGTGAGAGTAAGGCCTCATGAACACAAATGTATTTTATTTCCGTGTCCTTTCTGTTTTTCTTCCGGACCGTATGCGGAACCATTCATTTCAATTGGTCCTCAAAAAAACGGAATTTACTCCGTGTGCATTTCGTTCCTGTATGTCCGTATTTCCGTTACGCAAAAAAATAGAACATGTCCTATTATTGCCCGCATTACGGACTAGGATTTGACTGTTCTATTAGGGGCCGGCTGTTACGTTCCAGAAAATACAGAATGCACACGGACGTCACCTGTATTTTTTGCGGATTCGTTTTTTGCGGACCGCAAAATACGTACGGTGACGGTCGTGTGCATAAAGGCCTTACATAGAGCCGTCTATATCACAAAGTTGTGGACATTTGTGACAAATGTAAAAAGGGGTTCCGAGATTTTCATATTGATGGCCTATCCTAAGGATGGGTCATCAATAACCGGTTGTGGTGGTCCGACACTTGGCACTGCTACCAATTAGCTGATTAAAGCAGTCGTGGTGCTCCGGTGAGCACTGCAGCCTCTTTATATCCTAAAAAGGACAGCGCCGTACATTGTATAGTGGCTGTGCTTGGTATTGCAGCCCAGACCCATTCACTTCAGAATGGGACTGAGCAGCACCTAGGCCAGTGATGGCTAACCTCCGGCACTCCAGCTGTGGTGAAACTACGACTCCCAGCATGCTTCATTCATTTGTATGGAGTTCTGAGAACAGCCAAGCAAGTGTACATCTTAAGAGTCATAGATTTACAACAGCTGGAGAGCTGGAGGTTAGCCCTAAGCCATGTGTCCAATGAATGTGACCTAGGAAGTCTCTGGTAAACTCTAAAGCCTCTTTAAACAGCTGATCGCCAGGGAGACAACCCCCAGAGATCATATATTGATGACTCATCCTGAGGATAAGCTATCAATATCAAAATCCTGGACAACCCTTTAAGCAACATACTGTTGCCACCTAGTGGGTGAAAAGTGCATAAATTCTATTTGCTTAGAGTAGAGTGGAGAGTCGGCTTGCATGCAGCATTTTGTGTCCAGCTGGTTCTCCACTTGTCTGCCGGAATGTACATGGATCTCCGCTGGACCCCATCCAGCAGTGCCGGATCTGGTGAATACCAGCAGGCTGTTCTCTGCTGGAATTCACACCAGAGGTTTAAAACTAGCCTAACTCATTCTGTAATTAAAGGGGCTGTCTGATGAAGACATACGGACTGAGTGCCACTAGAAGGCTTACAAGCAGCGCCTTATGATGCTGCACGAGGGGGACGGGGGGCTTTGCCCAACCAGGGAATAAATGGAGAGGGGTCGGTGCAGGTGCACGGCTCTATCAATGCTCTTCCATTCAACTCTATGCCCGAGATTAGCAGAGCAATGTATTCATCTACCTCCGCAGTCCCATAGGCAGCACACATGCAGGACTATCACTCCATTGAAATGGGGGGGGGGGGACACAGGGGTCTCATTTCTGTGATCAGAAGGAGCCCCAGCTGTTGGACCCCTGCCGATAAGACGTTTATCCCCCTATCATGTAAGTTCACTTTTTGCACCATGGAATTTGATGCAAATCTGCAACAAGTTCTTTGGGGTTTTGGGGGATTTTACTACTGATGACCTATCCTCAGTATCTGATAGGTGGGGGTCCAACACCCAGGTCCCCTGCCGATTAGCTATTTGAGAAAACACCAGCGCTCCCGTGAGCGCCGTGGCCTTCTCTTAGCTTTTCCTAGACCAGTGACGTCACGTTTATCAATCACGTGGCCTAGGAGCGGCTCAGGCCTATTCAAGTGAATGAGTCTGAGCGTGATACCAAGCATGGCCACTATACAATGTACGGCGCTGTGCGTGGTGAGCTGGGAGAAGGTAGCGGCGCTCACAGGAGTGCTGGTACCTTCTCAAACAGCTGATTGGCGAGGGTCCCGGGTTGTCGGACTCCCACCAATCAGATACTGATGACCTATCCTGAGGTTAGGTCATCAGTAGTAAAATCCCGGAAAACCCCTTTAAGCCTCATTCACCCATCAGTTTTCCTTGTATGTGTACTCTATGGCCAGAGCTAAGGTGTACATCCCATAGAGGCAGACTATGCAGCTGCTATGGGGCCCTTGAAGAGAGGGGGCCCAGCGCTGGTTGAAACCCATCCCCCTCAAGAGGAACAACATTCCCGCTGGTCATAGAGAGAGGGAACGAACACCATCTTCTGTATTTGGTGTCAAAACCTGGCATCATAACGGGGGCCCAGTCTGTTCTCTTTTGCGGGGCCCCGCTTCTATATACACCACTAATTTTAATGAAAGGCGCTCTCATTCGCCACGTTTCGCCCCTCTCTAATATTTGCATCCCTCTGCAGCAGGATATGCTGGATGCCTTGGAGGGACGTGAGGGATCAGGAAGTATTTGTTACTATTATAAACACATTTTTACGAAGGTTAATTGTTGGAATCACTTGTTTCCTCTCTGTCCGGGGCCAGGTGACATTAGCCTATGTAAATGTTTGGCTGTTGAGCAAATTTTGGAGCTGCCAGCTGTGTCCCGGACGCTAGCCATGTGTCAGAGGGGCTGCGGGTTGGGGAGCCAGGGCCAAATATGTGCAATATTTGCTAGGAGAATACTTTGTATTGTTGGTTATGGAGGTAGAATGCGACAGGGGATACGGTTTTGCAATCAAAGTTGTGTCACATGTTGTGTAATGTTACATCACCAGAGCTGAAAATTTAACAAGACTTAGAGAAGCATAGGCCATTGTAGAATTCTGTGCAATTATGAGTGCTCTGCCATCTTGGCTCCTTCTTCACCTCTGATATGTAGTCCTCTAATGCAGACTAGATTCCCCATGATGCCTTTGGCCTACTAGAGACTGAGGGAGTCAAGTCTTATCACACAGCATTTGGAGCCGCACGTTCAAGTTTTTTGATGCAGCTTTTTTAAGCCGAAAACCAGGAGGTGATTGAAAAATGTGGACAAAAAGTTATATCAGCCCTTTAAGAGGTCGTCTCACTTCAGTAAGTGGCATTTATCATGTACAGAACATTAATACCAGGCACTTACTAATGTATTGTTATTATCCATGTTGCCTCCTTTGCTGGCTGGATTCATTTTTCGATCACATTATACACTGCTCGTGTCCATGGTTACAGACCATCCTGCAATCCATCAGTGGTGGTTGTGCTTGCATACTATAGGGAAAACGTCAGCCTCTCTGGTGGCCGGGACCGTGGGAGCGCACATAGGCTGGTGCTTTTTCCTATAGTGTGCAAGCACGACCACCACTGATGGATTGCAGGGTGGTCGTAACCATGGACGCGAGCAGTGTATAATGTGATCGAAAAAATGAATCCAGCAGAAAAGGAAGCAATATGGAGAATAACAATACATTAGTAAGTGGTAAGTAACTTTCCCTACATGATAAATGTCACTTACTGATGTGAGAGGACCCCTTTAATCATTTCTCTGCTGTTATCATCCATCAGTGGCGCGGCCTTCCTCAGCTCACCAAGCACAGCGCTGTACGCTTAGGCCGAGTGACTGATGAATGTGACACCACTGGCCTAGGAAAAGCTGTGAGAAGACAGCATCATTACTGCGAGCGCCAGTACCTTCTCAAACAGCTGATCGGAAGGGTTTCCCGGGTGTCGGATCCCAACCAATCAGACATTGACCCCCTTAAAGGGGTTATCCAATTTCTGAAACAGCCTCCTTTCCCCCATGCACCAGGCCCCCTCACAGGTAATATACTTATCCGCTCCTCGCCCCACCACCGCTGCTGCTGCTTCTCCCTGCATACGGATGTAAACATCCGATGTTGGGGGGGAGCAGCCAATGGCAGGCGGAGACGAGCCTCCCTAGGGCCACCCACGATGCTAGGGAGGCTCCTCCCCGACATTGGATGGTTTCATCTGTGTGCAGGGAGAAGCAGCAGTGGCAGTGCGGGGACAAGGAGCGTGGTAAGTATATTACCTGTGAGGGGACCGGCACATGGGGGTGATGTTTCAGAAATTGGATAACCCCTTTAAATGGTGAGGAACTGGTGCACAAAGTATATTACAAAACGACATAACCCTTCATCGTATAGTGATTACGGCTGTGTTCACACAAGCATTACTCGTAACCCTGTAGCCTCTGAACTTAACACACAGTTCCATGAATGTGGGGACAGCTTCTAACAGCCATGAAAATGAAATAAAAAGTGATCAAAAAGTCATACACACCCCAGAAAGGTATAAATGTAAAATTCAGATCGCCCCGCAAAAAATGAGCCCCCATACAGCTCTGTACACATAAATACCAAAAAGTTATAGGGGTAAAAATATGACAAAAATTCCCCGCCCCCCAAATTTAGAATTATTTTATCACTATCAAAACGCAAGAAAAACTGTACATATTAGGTATCGCAGGATTCGTACTGACCTGTAGAATGAAAGTAACTGGTCAGTTTTAATGATTATCGAACGCCGTAAATAAAAAACCTGTAAAACTGTGGCGGAATTGTTGTTTTTTTTTTGCAATTTTACCCGATTTGGAATTTTTTTCACTACATCATATGCAATATTAAATGCTGGCGTTGGAAAGTACAACTTGTCCCACAAAAAACAGGCCCTCACACAGCTACGTGAACAGAAAAATCAGAAAAATAAAAAAAAGTTATGGCTGTGTGAAGGCAGGGAGCGCAAAACGAAAACGGAAAGGCTGAAAGGGTTAATATAGGCCTATTTCTGGATACTAAATGACCCCCTAAGTCCTCTGTTCCGAGCACCAGGGGTATAGATATAGGGGGGCACAGAATTACCATTTGTACTCACACCCTGGTTCCCACATTGGAAGGATCATAAATGGCGCATGTTACTGGGGATCCTGGTACAGATCTTACACTGGGGCTCGGTTTGCTTTCGCAGTTTGGTGAGACCACAATGGCAGCTGTATGTGTCGTCCTCAGTCTGGTCTGAAATATGTTGTGCAGGAAGTGCCACCTATCTCCTCGCCCTCCTGTCAATGTTCCTTGCGTTGTTGACATTGCGAGACCAATTACACCTCAGCTCCGGTTTGTATTGTTGGGTGGAGGTGACAGGTTGGGAACGATTTATAGAGGAGCAGAGTCTGTGCCAAAACTCAGAGCCACTATAGACTTGACTCGGGGCCAAGCAGAGTCCGAAAACAAAACCCAGACGACTGTCACATTCAGAGATGTAGTGATGGAAAAGCAGAAATGTATTAAAAAAAAATAAAAATAAATAAAAAACGTAAAACAGCCAATACCTTCCTTTTAGGATCTGTCACGACGTCTTGTCTAAGATTATAAAATATGGTCCATTTCTTACAAAAACAGCGCCACATCTGTGCAGGTAACGGATTTTACCGCTGATTTTGCTGTGGACTTGCACGAACCCATAGCAAATCTGCAGCATAACGTGCACGCCGCCGCTCTGAAGACCCCAGTCATGCACTATGCTCCAACAAAGCCACGATGTCTGAACGCGGCCTAAAGACACCCATAACGTACCTCTTTCTTACCATAGAGGCGAGGGCCCAGAGAGATTATAAATGTTAAAGGGGTCGTCTCACTTCAGTAAGCGGCGTTTATCAGGTAGAGAAAGTTACTACAAGGCACTTACTAATGTATTGTGATTGTTCATATTGCCTTCTTTCCTGGCCGGATTCATTTTTCCATCACATTATACACCCCTTGTTTCCATGGTTACAGACCACCCTGCAATCCATCAGTGGTGGTCGTGCTTGCACACTATAGGAAAAAGCACCAGCCTATGTGCGCTCCCACGGTCCCGGCCACCAGAGAGGCTGACGCTTTTTCCTATGGTGTGCAAGCACGACCACCGCTGATGGATTGCAGGGTGGTGGTAACCATGGAAACGAGCAGTGTATAATGGGATGGAAAAATGAATGAAGCCAGCAAAGGAAGCAATATGGAGAATCACAATACATTAGTAAGGGGCTTGTATTAAGTTTCTCTACATGATAAATGCCACTTGCTGAAGTGAGACGACCCCTTTAAAGCAAAAATCTGGAAAAAAATGTAACTGTATGCATCTTATAAAATTATAAGCAAAAAGTCTTATATTTAAATAACCATAAAAGCTAAGAACATAATAATTTAAGGTTCAATTTGCACCAAACCCCCCCCCCCAACACACCTTGTATACAATAATGCATCACTTAATATGTACTAAGAAAACTCCAGGTAATGGTTTACTCTCATATAAACTGCTAAGCACACAACGCGAGCACTAAGACAACACAAGTGTCCAAATAACAAAACCGTCCATGAGTGCACGATATTAGTCACTGTGTAAATACAGGCGGCAGGATATTAATTAGAGGAGCTGTATTTTCCAACACATCCTGTGATATACGGGGTGAACGTCCCAGATATTCGGCAGTATGCAGGGGTTCATATCGGGAGCAGGTAAACTGAGCCCCCTTTTCCCAGGATTCCGCCCAAGAGACACTTGATTTTTACCAGTCAATGCCCTAGACCAGTGATGCCAACCTGTGGCCCTTCAGGTGTTTCAAAACTACAACTCCCAGCACGCCTGGACGGCCTACAGCTATTAGGGCATGGTGGGAGTTGTAATTTTGCAACAGCTATAGGGCCGCAGGTTGAGCATCCTTGCCCTAGACCAGGCATCCCCGAACTGCGGCCCTCCAGATGTTGCAAAACTACAACTCACAGCATGCCCGGACGGCCTACAGCTATCAGCCTACAGCAGGGCATGGTGGGAGTTGTAGTTTTACAACAGCTGGAGGGCGGCAGTTTGGGGATGCCTGCCCTAGACCATCAGGAAATGTAAAATTATCTCCTTCACTACCTTAGACCACCAGGGAATTTACAGTTTAGGCGAGTGTCAGAAGCGTGTGTTCACTCCGGGAAATGCGCTCCGCGGTGGAGTGTTATTTCCCGGCTTGAACTCTGCTCCTAAGATGGGACCTCACAGAGTTATAATGATTTATAATGCTGTGTGTCCCTGCCCGACCTCCGCTGTAATGAATTGTAAAGACGGCACGTTAGTACAATTCATTATAGTTGATGGGGACACGCAGCATTATAAATCATTATAACCCCGTGAGGACCCATCACGAGAGCAGAATTCAGATGGCTGCACCACGGAGTTTGATTCCCAGAGTGAACTCTCTTGCCTGTGGTCGCCTTACCCTTTTACTACCCTAGACCCCCAAGGATTCTGAAATTTCAAGGCATACTGACAAAGGCTGGTGAGAGGATAGGTCATACTTTGCTGTTGCCCAGGGGCTTCAGGAGGGCAGAGCTGGCACCCCAGTCAGTCAGTCTGTCTATCCACATGCACCATTTTTTTTTCAACAATATATATAACAATTTTGCAATTTAAAAATCCTCCATTCTGTGTATAAAGCTGCTGTGCAGACTTGTATGTCTCCATGGTAACAGACTACAAACAAACCCTGTGTAGTCTGTTCCGGCTCTAATGTGCTATTCTCTGCCATTTTCTCCTTCTCGCTGATCTACTGTTTGTAGCTGACATTCTCATTGACCTTTATAGCATTCCTTAGCGTCACTAGGTTTATCTTCCAGAAACGGTGCCGCACCTATCCGTGGATTTTGTGCGGTATTGTAGATTCGCCCCATTCATTTCAATGGAGCTACGCTGCATTAACAGACCTAACCCATGTACAGGTGTGGTGCCAAAAAACATGGCTCATTTTTAGGAGAAGTGGACAGTGTTTTTATAATTCTGCATAACCCCTTTATCCTGCCATATTGGATAACATGACACAGAGCATTTCCCCCCCCAAAACCCACTTGTGGGCCGACCAGCCGGATCGCTATATGTGGGCTGAATTATACTCAATATCCATGGCAAAGCTGAGTGACGAGTCCAGTGAGGGCTGGAATGGCAGCCATATTGAATGTCACTGATATTTAGGATGCACTATTATGTGATGAATGGCAACTAGGGTGTGGGGAAACCATGCACGTTTCATGCTGGCAAGCGTGGCCAAAAACCGCACTGGTCAGTGGCTGGTTCCCCTTGAGAATTGAGAGTACACCCTTACCTTAACCTTTTTAGGAGGTGGGTGTTCTTTAAAAGGGATTCTCCGAGTTATATATATTGATGACTTATCCTCAGGTTAGGTCATCAATATCAGATCGGCGGGGGTCCGACGCCCAGCACCTCTGCCGATCAGCTGTTTGAAGAGGAGGCGTGCGCAGTATCAGCGCTGCCTCCTCTTCACGGTCTACATGCTGGCCGACACGGGAGTAGTGGTGAGTAGGTGTAATTACACCTCACCGCCCCATTCATTTCTATGGGAAGAATCGCTCCCATACAAGTCTATGGAAGCGATTCTTCCCATTGAAATGAATGGGATGGTTAGGTGTAATTACACCTACTCACCACTAGCATGTAAACAGTGAAGAGGAGGCAGCACTGATACGATGCGCACCTCCTCTTCAAACAGCTGATCCTCAGGATAGGTCATCAATATCAGATCGATCTGATATTGATGACTGAGAATAGGTTATCAATATATATAACTCGGAGAACCCCTTTAAGGTGATTTTTGCAGTCCTAGCTGAGAGCAGGGTATGACAGAGGGAGATAAGTGGAGCCCTGTGATATACGGGTTTATATGAGTTGGAGCAGGATGTCTGAGTAATGGCTCATGCACATCAATGCATTTTTTTTTTTTTTATGTGTCCGTTCCGTTTTTTCTTGTGGCCCATATGCAGAACCATTCACTTCAATAGGGCCGCAAAAAACAGATGTGTGCATTCCATGTCCGTATGGCTGTTCCGCAAAAAAAAAAAAAAAACAACACGTCCTATTATTGCCCAACTTACGGACAAGGACAGAACTGTTTTTTAAGGGGTCGGCCGTTCTGTTTTGCAAAATGTGGAATGCACACGGCCTTCATCCGTGCTTGCGGACTGCAAAACATCCAACGGTCCTAAGGGCTCATGCAGACGAACGTGAGGGCTCTGTGCCCATGCTGCGGACCACAAATAGTAGTCCACAATGCACAGACACTGGCAGTGTGCACTCCGTGGTGCGGATGTGTACCCACTGACTTGACATCTGGCCAAAGATAGGACATGTCTTGTCTTTTGCGGCACAGAGACATGGACCCGAAAGTCCACGATAGCGCTTTGTAGTGCTTCCGATCCGTGCCTCCGCAAAAGACTTGACATGTCATATCTTTGGCCGTATCTTGCACATTGCGGTGTGCCCGTATATAGTAGACCTGCCGTTTGCAGTCCACAATACGGACACAAAGCCCCTAAGGTTCATGTGCATGAGCCCTAAAAAGCAGAGTAAATTGTGCCAGGACTCCTAGGAGAGAATAAGTCCATATGACCCCGCCCACACATGATGATTGACAGCCTTCTCTGTATATACAGGGAGAGCGGTCAGTCACTGTGTATAGGGTAATCAGGACTCTCACTGTCTCTCCTAGGAGTCCTGCCAGGATTTACTCTGCCCTATACTCAGAAATCTTGCCCCAAATCATATAAATGTATACATCTCAGATAGGACGGCAGAACTTACCTGACCGGGATCACTTTAAATGAATTTCAATGTAAGTAGTAGTTCAGAACCTCTACTTTTAGACGTCCAAGCGGTCCGGGGTGGTAACGTCCCTTGGCTGAGGTAGTTTATTAGGACACAGGGGCTCAATGAAGTCACGCGTCTATAGAATAGCACTCTACATATAGACGGCTGCCGGACATAATGCTATGTACTATATGCACTATATGCAGGCGGCAAAACCAACATCCACACCTCCTCCATAGTTTATTAAAAAGGTCACTGGCCGGGGCTCAGGACACAACATTAGGTGCTATTGGTGGTTGTTACTAACGAATGGATTAAGACGAACGAGGCCAGGTTAGAAATGACTACTAAAATCACAGTGAGAGATGACCAGTGTAAGGGACGCCACAGTTCTCCGATTTCCTGTGCTAGGACTGACGCGGTGGAGTCGTCCTTCAAGGAGATTTACACAATTCCATTTTCTTCTGCAGGAAGAGCGGCGGGGTCCAGGCCAAGTTGTTTCATCTGCACCGCAATGTCAAACAGGTAATCGTAACACTCGCACCTGGAAGAGAGACAAGCCAAGGTTAGAGGGGAGACCGTCAACCCTAGAGCCTGCAGACCGGAAAAGGTTAAAGGGGTATTCCCATCTCACAGATGTAGTTTGTATAGTTAGATAACGCCATACCAGTATTATTAATAATAGAATGTATTTATATAAAATGTACCATTTAGAAGATTTGCCTATTTGTATATCCATTGTCCCACACACATCAGTCAGGCCGTTGCCCCTAGTTACGGTCACCGAGGCCTTGTAGTAGTGGTGGCTGACTTGCTCCTGTTCAAACCCGCTCTGAGGTAACTGCTGTATTGTGAATACACATTACATGAGCATGCGGAGACACATCTTAGGGTTGTAGCGTTTTTGTCTGCTCTTCCAAAACGCAGAGAAACGGATCCTGTTCCAAGATCAATTCATCTCTATGGAGCAGGATCCGTTTATAAAGTCTGCTTTTTGGACGGATCCTGACCATTGCGTTGTGGACTGGTAGTGTCCAAAACGCAGATGTGAAAGTCCCCTAAGATGTGTCTCCGCATGCTCATGTAATGTGCGTTCACAATACAGCAGTTACCTCAGAGCGGGTTTTGAACAGGAGCAAGCCGGCCACCACTACTACAAGGCCTCGGTGATCGTAACCAGGGGCAACGGCCTGACTGATGTGTGTGGGACAATGGATATACAAATAGGCAAATCTTCTAAATGGTACATTTTATATAAATACATTCTATTATTAATAATACTGGTATGGCGTTATCTAACTATACAAACTACATCTGTGAGATGGGAATACCCCTTTAAATCCTTGAAGACCAAGCACATTTTTGTATTTTTGTTGTTTTTTCCTCCGCAAATTGCAAGAGCCATAATTTTTTAAGTTTTCCATTCAGTCAAAATTTGGATTTAGGAGACACACACGTATACATACATAGTCTTTGCTTTCTCCCAGGTGTCTCCCCAGACGTAGACTCCGTGACGTCGGACCAGCACAGCGCAGGAATCTGGATACTCATCCATGGCTCTCGCCATTCGTTCTTTAAGGTCTTTTTCTTCGGGAGTATTCTCTACGATGGGAACCACCAGCATGTCATCGTATCTAGGAGAGGAGCAAAAACACATTTCATAAAGGCAATTTACTATCTGCCTCCCTAGGGACAGCGGATCTGTCGTTACCTGTAATATCCCCCACTGCTGCACTTCCTAATTCCTTTAATCATTTCTTGGTGTGTGATCTGGAATTCCTTCCCTGGAAATAGCAGTGTGGCCAGGACCGCAGCCTTAGAGTGAGTATGGATCACAGCTCCAGCACCTAGAAGAACAAGGCGGCCAAGTGACAATAGCGCAGGAGTTCTAGATATGATACGTGTTACACAGTTACATAAAGGAGATTCCAAGCAGTTATTTAGCATAGCCTATCAGTGAGCTGACAAAGTTACTAGTCATACCTAGTGGCATAAGGCCCTATTCACACGACCGTATCAGTTTTGTGGTCTGCAAAACACAGATACCAGACGTGTGCGTCCTGCACATTCCGCCCAATGACTATTCTTGTCCCCAAACGGACAGGAATAGAACATGCATCTTTGTTTTTGGCAGGGCCACAAACGGACATCACACGCATCTTTTGCAACCCCCTTGAAATGATTCGCATCCGAGTCTGCATCTGATTCACAAAATACGTGGATTGGATGCAGACCAAAAATACGGTCACGTGAAAAGGGCCTTAAAGGGGTTGTCTCACTTCAGTAAGTGACATTTATCATGTAGAGAAAGTTACTAGAAGGCACTTACTAATGTATTGTGATTTTGTGATTGTTCATATTGCTTCCTTTCCTGGCTGGATTCATTTTTCTATCACATTATACACACTGCTCGTTTCCATGGTTACAGACCACCCTGTAATCCATCAGTGGTGGTCGTGCTTGCACACTATAGGAAAAAGCACCAGCCTATGTGAGCTCCCAAGGTCCCGGCCACCAGAGAGGCTGATGCTTTTTCCCTATAGTGTGCAAGCACGACCACCACTGATGGATTACAGGGTGGTCTGTAACCATGGAAACGAGCAGTGTATAATGTGATGGAAAAATTAATCCAGCCAGGAAAGGAAGCAACATGGAGAATCACAATACATTAGTAAGTGCCTTCTAGTAACTTTCTCTACATGATAAATGTCACTTACTGAAGTGAGACAACCCCTTTAAAGGGGTTTTTCAGGGTTTTAATATTGATGACCTATCCTATCAGATTGGAGGGGGTCTAACACCCCTGCCGATCAGCAGTATGGGGAGAAGGCACACGCCATGCTGTCTTTGGCAAACAGGAAGAGAGACAAGAGATGGCGCGCGTGCCTTCTCTTCATACAGCTGATTGACGGGGGTGCTGGGTGTCGGACCCCCGCCGATCTGATATTGATGACCTATCCTGAGGAGAGGTCATCAATACTAAAAGCCTGGAAAGCTCCTTTAATCAGCAGTATACCTAAACACATGAAACTTTGTATTATATAATATTAGGGGGAAAATCCCATTCACATGCAGTGGAAAAAACCTGCTCGCAATTCAGGGCTTGCTGCAGATATTGTAGTTACTGCAGCGCCGTCCACTACACAATGGCCAGCACCGGAACTACAAGGTAACAGCTGATTAGGTGGGGTGCAGGGTGTCGGAGCCTCTCCAATATGATATCGATGTCCTATCCTCAGTACAGGCCATCAAGGTCTAAATCCTGGACAACCCCTTTAATGGAAAGTTACTGTACGTGATTACCCTCATCATTGGGATCAGACTTTTAGGACATATCGAGTCATTATAAGAACTACTTTCTTAGTTTTCACACAAAGGAGTCGTATTTTTGATAAGGTTTTAAATGGATTCATGTGCCATACCTCTCATGGTGTACGCGTTCATGAACAGAGGGGTGCACTGACTTTTCTTCAGGTTCTTGTAAGGCGGGGGGCAGCTGATGTCCCGCTCATCAATATCGCAGATAAACAGGTCGTCCGGCTGCAGGAAGAGATCAGTCAGATCTTAGTGGGTGACCGTATACAATCATCATCATCATCACTGGTTCATCTGTTTATCTAGGGGGCTTCAAAAGTTCCTTTAGAGACTTAAAGGGTTACTCCCGTCTTGTGAAGGTGATGGCATATCGCTGAGAAACGTTAATATTTCATGATCAGCAGGTGTCAGACCTTTGGGACAAGTGAGTTTATAGGGGTCCACATCTATCTTATGTACATGGCCGACTTTAGATGTGGAACTACTTTTCCCAGCAAGTCCTGGTAGTTGGTGATAATATCAGCAGAGGGGTCCACCACCCGCTGCCAGGGATCTCGCCATCTCCTGGTTACTGCTCTGCCCACACTGAGATGACGCCATTGTGACGCTGATCACGTTAACAGAAGAAGCGTCTATGCAAATTTCATGGCTGGAAGCTGCGCCGTTGAACTGAACCTGTCACCCTGTATTAATGTTGTCACCCTCTAACATTGTGCCGGTTATATTTATACTTGTCCTCTGCCGGATGCGCTGCCGGCATCGTACGCAAAAGAGAACAAAGCCGTGATCAGTTGGTGATTTAAGGGTAAAAAAAAAAAAAAAGTTACATCGAGGAAAAAAAACAAACAAAACCTTAGGCCCCATTCACACGACCGTATGTACATTTCCGCATCTTATCCGCATTTTTGCGGATAAGATGCGGAACCATATGGACCCATTCATTTTTCCATAGGAAAAAAAAATGCGGAATGCACACCGTGTGCATTCTGCATCCCACGGAATTCTCCCGCAAAAAAAAATGAAACATGTCCTATACTTGGCCGCAAAATCACGTCCGTAGCCCCATTAAAGGGGTTGTCCCACGAAAAATATTCTACAGTTTCCAAACCAGCACCTGGATCTGAATACTTTTGTAATTGCATGTCATTAAAAATTCTGTATAGCTACTGAGTTATTCAGTAACATGTATCTGTATAGGACCACTTAATTTCTTATTTCTTTGACCTGCTCACTGAGAAGGCCGCACATGCTCAGTTTCATCTTTCAGCTGCCTCCTGAGCTGTGATAGGGAGAGCTGAGACACGCCCCCTGAGCTGTGATAGGGAGAGCTGAGACACGCCCCCTGAGCTGCAGCAGAAAAGATACTCCCCTTGAGCTGTCAGCTTGATATAAATCTAGCAGATCAATGAATGAGGAGATCTCTGGATCCATGTGAGGTACAGGGCTGGTTCTAGCTTTGTTAGAAAGAGGTTGTCATGTACTATATGATGTCTGATTTTAATTTTTTACATTATTCGTGGAATAATCCCTTTAAAGTCAATGGGTCCGCAAAATTGCGGAACACTACGGAAGACTTTCCATAGGTCTTCCGTTCCGTTTTTATACAGATCATGGAATACATACGGTCGTGTGAATGGGGCCTTTTTTTATCACTTTTATCAGAATTATCACTAGAAAGTAAATTGTACATTTTTTATTCTTACATAGAGCATTGATGTTTATTTTTACAGCTAATAAAGTTTGCTTCATTTTGACTCTGGTCGTAGAAAAAAAAAAAAAAAACTGACAACAGTAAAGTGAAAATCCATGGTTACACCGGGCACCATGCCTTATAGAGCTAGCTGAGCAGAATGTAATGATAAGTTGGTTCATAATCCATATGCAAATGAACATTTAAGTGCACCGAGGGCTGGCCTATGCCACTCTGGGCACTTTTTCTCGCCCTGCTTTTTCTGCTTCTTGATTTATAGGACCAGGCGATATGACTTACTTCCAGCAGCCACCACTAGAGGGAGCTCACTGAATACAGAGTCATTATAATCTGTTATTGTCAGGGAAAACTACCGGTTGTACAGTTTCCTTTGTATCTTGTAGACGGCAGATGTAATACACGTACAGAATAAGGGTGTATTCAGATTTAGCGCTTGTGCTGCGGTTCTTGCGGCACGGTATAAACGTTATACGTTTTTACTGCCGTGTACGACGGCTAACACAGGTTAACCTGTGGCAAGTAAATATGCATGCGGTCTTTGCCGCATGGTAAAAAGCGCGTCACAACTGCTAGATGTCTGAACGCAGCCTGAGAGACGCTCTTCGTTAGTGGATCTCCACTCTGCCTGTTAGAGATGCGAGTCTGGATATAACGTCCATATGTCCTAACAGAGCGTATGGACAAGGGTTGTATAGAGAAGACAGCCCCCTTTTGTCATAGAGGCTCAGGACCCTCCTCTATTAGGGCTCATGTACACAAACGTATTTTCTTTCTGTGTCCGACCTTATGTGGAACCATTCATTTCATTTAAAAAATAAAAAAAAACACAAAAAAAACGGAAGTTACTCCCTGTATATTCCGTTTCCATATTTCCGTGCCGCAATAAAATAGCATTACGGACAAGGATAGGACTGTTCTATTAGGGGCCAGCTGTTCAGTTCCACAAGATATGGAATGCACATGGACGTCATCTGTATTTTTTAGGGATCCTTTTTTGTGGACCGTGTGCATGAGCCCTAAATCAAAGGACCACAGGACACAGCAGGCTCTCACTATGAGAACTCCACACAACCTTGTATTATAAGGTCATCCATTCATTCACATTGCTGCAGCTGAAATGTGCGGCTGCCCCCACTTTAGGAAGTCGGTCGTACCAACCGCGATCACTGGGGGGGGTGGGTTTGCTGTTTATTGTCTTCTATTGATTCTATTTACCTGAATCCTTTCTTTTTGGACTCCAGAGGGTGCGATGTAAATTTCATCCCTGGGAACACACACACAAAAAAGGAGGTTACAGGGTATTCTGGTCATAAGTAATTATTCCTATCCACAGGACAGGGGATAACTAACAGATCGGCGGGGGTCCACCGATTCATTTCTATGGGAGTGCCGGAGATAGCCGAGTGCTGTACTTTCCCAACCAGCCTCTCTGTTCACGTCAGGGGGGCTCCACAGGTTACGAGACCCCTTTTTTCATGATCGGCAGGAGTCCCAGTGGTAGAACCCCCACCGATCTGATAGTTATATAGGGTACAGCTTTCTATAACTGGAATATCCCTTTAAGATTAAAATTAACAAATAGGTGTAAGCACACAGTAGGTCTGCACTGGAGCTGCATACATAAAACGGTAGGAAATTACGATGTCAGTATCACAGACAGTGGGGGCATATCACTAGGATATGCCCTCATTATCTTTTAGGTGCGGGTCCTAACTCTGGGACCCTCACCTATATTGAGAACGGAGCCCTGAAAGTGGTGGAGGGCACACTGCGCATGCAGGGCCGCCAAAAATAGCCAAGCCAGCGTCAAACCCATAGAAGTGAATGGGAGCGGTGGCCGATCATGCGCAGTGCACTCCCATTCACTTCTATGGGGAGCCGGCTTGGTGGTGGCCGGACCAGAGTCCTCCAGCCACCACTTTGCGAGGTTCCGTTCCCGATATAGGTGCAGGTCCCAGAGGTGGGACCCACACCTATAAGACAATGGGGGCGTATCTGTCACGCTCTGGTGTGGGGGGAAAAGCCACACCGAGCGTATGAGGGATGGGAACAGACAAAACCAGGGAACCGGTCACCTCCTGCAGGGGACCCTGAGACTAGGCCCTGGCTGACTACAAGTATGAACAATCCTTGGTAGGAAAGTTCATACACAGGAACCTAATCTAAATGCACCCTAGAAAACCCTGCAGTCTAGTGACACAAGAGAGTAAACCCGTTCCTCCAAGCGTAAGGAGGAACAGGAGACTCCAAAAGGAAAACAACAAGAGGAACAGAAGAAACTTAACTTAAGCAGATAACTAAGCAACTGGATCTCAGCCGAGATCCACACCACTCTCAACCAGGTAGGCAGAAGATACAAACCGCAAGGGATACTGGGAGAGGAAGGGGTAAATAGGAGAAAGCTAATTGCCAAGCGGCAACAGCTGAGGGGAAGGGGTGTGGTGAACAGCACCCAAACAAAGGAAATAGCCTGTCAGAGATGTCACTTAGAAAGCCGCGCAGAACGTCTGATTCCAGACGCAAGCCTACTCGTGACAGTATCCTAGCCATAGGCCCCCATTGTCCATAATGAGACAACCCCTTAAATGAACACAATCGATCGTGATTTCAGAGGGAAGACCACAACTTACTCGTATTTAATGCTGATGCCGCCCCCGGTTCCGGTCACCCATCCTAAGTTATAGAACTGTCGGCAGAGCTCCGGGATCAGGTTTCGTGGGTGTCCTTTCTCCTAGAAGGAAGAAGCCAAGACACAAAGACCATTAGATACTGAGGCGGCAGTCTGGCCCTTCAGTCATTTCATTACTTTTGTACAATTCACGGCGCGGCGGACTCTTTCTCTTGCTGTAAAAAAAAAAAAAAATTGGCGCATTTTAGGTCTCCACTTTGCTGCGCCCTTTTTCCATTATAACCCTGGAGGTAGGTGTTAAAAGCTGAAAAATAATCCACGAAATTTGATACGCTGTTTTTTTTGCTTCATACATTTCTCTGAAGTTACAATGGATTAATATTTCCAAGACCTCTGCTTGCTGTCAATGAATGGACTATTGGCATCAAATACTACAATGCTATAGATACATCTGTAATGAATCCGTGACAATAAGCCATTCTGCAGCGTGTGAACAGTTGTGTAAACCCCTAAGTCCTGTACTCGGCTGTCTCCAGAACTCCTATAGAAATGAATGGAGCCGCTTTTGACATACAGGGGTAAAAAAAAAAAAAAAAAAAGTTTGCAGAGTACCACTACCCTGGTATGTGAAGCTTTATCTCTGATCTCCTGACCCTGTAAACGCTTATTTAACCCCTTCACTACTGACGTCATACTCATGCGTGCAGCAGACGACATAGCCGGCAGTTTGAAACAGCAGAGGCCCTCGGCTAATGTCCACGACTGGCAATAATGCAGCTGGCGATCATTACGGCCTTTAGACGCCGTGTTAAAGTGTGATCATTGGCATATAAATACGGAAAAACCCGGAAGCAGGCCGACATCCCCGTACAGCGATCAGGGATGCTGGTCATTAAAGGGGTCGTCTCACTTCAGTAAATGGCATTTATCATGTAGAGAAAGTTAATACAAGCCACTTACTAATGTATTGTGATTGTCCATGTTGCCTCCTCTGCTGCCTGGATTCATTTTTCCATCTCTTTATACTCTGCTTGTTTTTTACGGTTACGACCACCCTGTAATCCAGCAGCGGTGGTCGTGCTGACACACTATAGGAAAAAGCACTCCCACGGTCCCGGCCACCAGAAAGGCCAGCGCTTTTTCCTATAGTGTGCAAGCACCACCACCGCTGCTGGATTACAGGGTGGCCGTAACCATGGAAACGAGCAGTGTGTAATGTTATGGAAAAATGAATCCAGCCAGTAAAGGAAGCAATATGGACAATCACAATACATTAGTAAGGGGCTTGTATCCACTTTCTCTACATGATAAATGCCATTTGCTGAAGAGAGACAAATCCTTTCATTCTAATACGCTGAGTCTCTCTGAAGAGATCCAGCGTATTACAGCTGCAGTTTCTATGTTGGCCAGCAGGTGGCAGGCCTGCTGGCCAACTTCTTGAAAAAAAAACAAACAAACTAGTGGACATTGCAGCCTCCTAGAGGGGCTACAAAAAAAATATAATAATAACATACATAATACATTAATTAAAAAAATATAAACATCATGGGCATCACCAACTCCCCTACTATTAAAATATTTTTTCCAACGCGGCAAATGGCATGATGGAAAAAAAAAGTATCAAAATGGCCGATTTGCCATTTTTTCCCTGCTTCTTTTACCCCCAAAAAATTTAATAAAATGTGACTAAAATGACACACACTCTCCAAAATGGTATCAATAAAAACTACATATCATCCCGGAAAAACTATAAAAAAAAAAAAAAAGAAAAAAAAAAAGTTGTAACTTTTTTTTCAGTATTTAAACATATAAAACCTATACATATGTGGTATCGTTGTAATCGTACTGACCCAGGGAATGTAGGGCACAGGTCAGTTTTGCTGCATATGGAACGGCGTAGGGACAAAACCTGTAAAACTTGGCATGGAAGCTAACCATGGGGACCTCAACTGCCACCTCCACTTAAAGTAGAATTTCTGCAAAATTTTTTATTCTCTGACCTGTTAGAAAGCTGCATGATATCATCTGTAGTGAAGGTAATCTTCTTATCAGAGACTGTAATTGTGAGTTATCCCCTCTCTTCTTATTGTAGCTGTGTCATGTGACCAACTCCCTGACCTCCAACTGACCCAGGACAGGAAGCCAGTCACTGCTCTATTTATTCCTATGAAACTCAGAGTGAGGCTCCCATAGGAATACATAGAGAAATAGACTTCCTGTCCACACATAAGATGCTGTGTCAGTTGGTGAGTCTGATTGCTGGTCACATGACACAGATGAGAAGCATCAGGGAGATATAACTCACAGATACAGACAGTGGTAAGAAAATGACATTCACTACAGATTACATCATGTACATTTCTAGCAGGACATGGAATAACATTTTTTGCAGGAGTTCTACTTTAATATTTCAACTCTATCCAGCTGGCTGACAATCCGTTTACAGGGGGTGGTCCACTCTCATAAAGTGATGGCTGGGAGATACCCTGACTTTATGATTAGTGGGGGGGATCTGGCGGAGCGGCGATTCAGCACTGCAGCCCCCTCGTCATCCGCTGTGCAAGAAACTGCAGTTGGTGAATGGGGTTGAGCAGTAGGTGACCACTGTAAGGGGGACGCAGCAGTACCTTCATTCTGGTGGGAGTCCGGCATCAATCCTAGTGACAGGCCATGAAATTGAGAGATGGAAATATCCCTTTAGAGGGGTTCTCTGGGCTTTCTTGAAAAGCTTGCTGTGTGCTGACCTGAATCCAATCAGTACTTACCCCTCCGTTGCCGTCTCTGCTGCAGGATCTTCTGCTGAGGTCTTGACCCTTCCTGTTCAGCTGCATATTCTGTACAGACTCAGGAACATAAACCTGAGTTGAATCACATGACTGCTGCGGAGACAGCGGCAAGATGGAGGGGTAGGTACTGAGCAGATCGTCTTACTTCCACAGGTGAGTACAAGGCAAGATTTTTATAAGAAAGCCCGGAGAACCCCTTTAAAGGGCATCTGTCAGCAGTTTTGTACCTATGACACTGGCTGACCTGTTACATGTGCACTTGGCAGCTGAAGACATCTGTGTTGGTCCCATGTTCATATGTGTCCGCATTGTTGAGAAAAATGATGTTTTATTATATGCAAATGAGCCTTTAGGAGCAACGGGGGCGTTACCATTACACCTAGAGGCTCTGCTCTCTCTGCAACTGCCGCACCCTCTGCACTTTGATTTACAGGGTCAGACAGTGTAATAGTGATACCGCCTGGCCCTGTGAATCACAGTGCAGAGGGACGCGGCAATATCAGAGAGCAGAGCCTCCAGGTGTAATGGTAACGCCCCCTTTGCTCCTAGAGGCTCATTTGCATATAGTAAAACATAATTTTTCTCAGCAATGCGGACACATATGAACATGGGACCAACACAGATGCCTTCAGCTGCCAAGTGCACATGTAACAGGTCAGCCAGTGTCATAAGTACAAAACTGCTGACAGATGCCCTTTAAGTGACGTCAGATCTCCACAAGAGCTTGTCACTCCTCGGCCATGTCTACCGTCGCTAAACGACCATCCTTCTACATTCGGTTGGCCACTCAGATGCCAGAATTGGCCCCTAGTAAAATAAAATCACTGCGTAAATCAACATTTTTTACCGTTCTTGATAGGAATTGCAGTTTATATCATTGCGACTCACGACATATAAAATCCAGGCGCAGTCACAGTCATACCTTACCTTGGCGTTGTCGGTCTGATTGCAGTTATCCCCGTTGCAGTAATACATGTCTCCCAGGCTTGTGCTGTGCTGAGCCCTGATCTCACTGTTCACTGCCTGTGATAATGAGCTTGCTGAGGGATTGCAGTGGATATTACACGCCAGGGCTGCCTGTGCTGCTTCTAACCTATGTTGTGCTGTGTTATCTGGTGCAGACCTGCCCCAGGTCCTGAAGAAAAGCAGTCCCTGCTGCTAAGTATAAAAGCTGAGCACCTACTAGCTGCACATTGATGACCTAACCTTAAACAAAAGCACACAAGAGGCGCCACACAATATTACCTCCATGTCTCCAGAGCCCCTTTGCGGGGTTTTCCCCCAGTATACATTACACGCGGTCTCCGACAAAATGGCGGCCGCGCATAGACTGCCCTTGGGACGACGGGAGACACGTTTAGATTGCTCGTGGTAGACGCGTCTTTCCCTCTAGTGTTTGAAATCGTATTTGTTTTTCTAAAATAACTCACTTTGAGTAAATTATAACTCAAAAAGTACGAAGTTTAAACAGGGTTAAATATTAACAGCTGCCTGTGGGCGGGGGTGTTGTTTTGTGAACGGCAGCCATTTTGTATGAGATTATAGTCAGTCAGGCGCGGTGGTGGGCAGCCCCTGTCAGGGACCTGCGGGTGGTGGTGCAGGAAGATGGCGGCCTCCTTGAGACTTGGCTGCCAAGGGATCGTCAGGTCATTTGTCGCGGGTCTCAGGGGTCGTGGTCGGGGAGGTGCTTTCAGGCTTCTTCACACGACTGAAAGGCAATGGGGTAAGAAGGCGCCTTGACAGAAAAAAAAGTTGTCATGCTTTGAGCTGTCAGGCAGTCATAGCAAGCAGTGACTGTCAGGGTGCTGCTGGGGCTTGTAGTTCCACAGCAGGAGGTGCACGGAATTGTATTATGTGGCTGCAGGCACCTTGGGCTCACTGTGCTCAGGAATAGTTGCCCATGGCAACCAATAAGGTCACTGCTTTCATTCTGCAATGGGGCCTTTGAGAGGTGAGAGCTGGAATCTGATTGGTTGCTATGGCACCTGCCCCGCACATACTGCCTGGTGTGTTTTGCTCTGGTTGCTGTGCAGGAAATCTTCACAACTGGAACCTATAAGACATAAAAGAGAGTAAATGTGTCGGGGGTGAAGTCCTGACCCAGTCCCCGACACTCCCTAGTGATGAGGACAGCGCAGAAGCATCCGTGCGACAAAATATTGTCTTGCAACTATTTTTACGCCAAAAGCTGGCTTAAAAAATCTTCGTAAATGTTTTTCTTGGATCGATGTCCGAGAAACCAGATCGGATGTTCGCTCTGCCGCATTCACCGCGGTGTATACATCAACAGCATACGGGCCTGAGCCGTGTGAACCAGCCCTTCGGTTGCGCACAGACTTCGCGGTGTCCACGTGCGGCAGAATCCCGCCAGTAGCCATAACCTTCAAAATTGTGCAGCCATTGGTCGCCACATGTCTGGCGGTGTGCAGGGGCAGCCGCGTTTTCTCCCACCTTTTTGGTGTATTCGCATTGTTGCCAAAAGTTTTGAATTTGCCAGGTACATTCTAAATTTTCTGAGACATTCCCGGCAAATTCAGCTTGTCCCGGTTCTAAAAACCGAAATCTACCAATGAAAAAGTATGGCAAGTGTGTATTCGGGCGGTTTGGTTACAAATTCCTTGTTTCATTCTTTGTATGTCATTGCTGCACAGTACGTCGCAAAAAATTACATATAGTGCAGGCGCTATATTAACGTGTGGCGAGTTAACGCTGTGTCCGTTTTTGCAGATGTGAAGCCGCACTTACAAAAAAAAATATTAGGTTAATTGTAATATCGCCTCCTGTCGGTGATGCCCCGCCCATTCGTTTATAGACCACGCCCTCAAACAACCAGGCATAGTGCCTATGGCCCCTTAGTTAGACCCCCCATGTGACAGACGTCTTTTTCCTTCTAGAGCAGGGGTCAGCAACCCCCGGCACTCCAGCTGTGGTGAAACTACAACTCCCAGCATGCTCCATTCACTTCTATAGGAGTTCTGACAACAGCCAAGCAAGTGTGCACACTGGGAGTCGTAGTCTCACCGCAGCAGGAGTGGAGGTTGCTGATCCCTGTTCTAGAGCTTCATAGTGAATCTGCTTCTGCCAAGCAAATGAATCGTTCTCCTCCGCCAGAATACGTCCTGTCTACAGAGCGAGGAGGTCGCTGGGGGTCAACAATTAAAGGGCATCTGTCAGCAGTTTTGTACCTATGACACTGGCTGACCTGTTACATGTGCACTCGGCAGCTGAAGACATCTGTGTTGGTCCCATGTTCATATGTGTCCGCATTGCTGAGAAATATGATGTTTTAATATATGCAAATGAGCTTTTAGGAGCAACAGGGGCGTTACCATTACTCCTAGATTCTCTGCTGTTTCTGCAACTGCCGTGCCCTCTGTACTGTGATTGACAGGACCACCGTAATCACGTTTACACTGCCTCGTCCTGTCAATCAAAGTGCAGAGGGTGCGGCAGTTGCAGAAAGAGCAGAGCCTCTAGGGGGGATATTTTAGATATCAGAAAACTCCTTTAAGGCTACTTTCACACTAGCGTTTTAAAATTCCGGTATTGAGTTCCGTCACAGGGGCTTAATACCGGAATAAAACGCTTCAGTTTTGCCCTCATTCATTGTCAATGGGGACAAAACTGAACTGAAGACAACGGAGGCTCCTGAAAGCATTCTGTTCAGTCTTCAGACCGGAGAACAAACCGCAGCATGTTGCGGTTTGCTCTCCGGTCCAGGCATCCGCACCAAGACGGATCCGGAATGACCCCCAATGCAAGTCAATGGGGGAGGATCCGTCTGGTGTGACCACAATGGTAACTGGATCCGCCCTCCATTGACTTTCAATGGAGGTCATGACGGATCCGTCACCACATACACACAATACACACATACAGACATACACATACACATAAACATACACAGACATATATACATACAAATACAGGTCGGCGCGCACAGATGACGATTCCACCAGGCACCCAGCAGAGGGCGCTGTGGGGAATCGTCACCTGTGCGAGCGGTCCTGCTCCTCCGGTGCTCCGAAGACCTGCCAGGAGCATGTAAGTATGTATGTGTATTTGTCTGTATATATGTGTGTGTGTGTGTATATGGACAGTGTGACATGTGTGGGGCCGGAGCACGGTTCCGGCTCCACACATGTCGCTGCAGCAGTCCTGATCCGGCAGCACCCTTCACCTGCCGGACCAGGCCTGCCGCTAATGTGAAAGTAGCCTTATAATGCATCGACTTCCAGCACCGCTGCTGATCAGGTTGAGGTGTCCTTACAGGCACAGTGCCATATGCTTAGTAGTGGTTGTGTCTGGTATTGCAGCTCACACCGTCTCCCTGGGACTGAACTTCTAAGAGCCTGGTTAACAATGAATGGGACGCGCTCCTCAGCCCCTACAGTTAGCCGATTGGCGGCGACACTATAAGTCAGGCTTCCACCTTAAGGAAAACCCTTTTAATTTCATTTTATACTATGATGCGGGATGCATAAAGCTTACTGCATTTCTCTTGCTTACACGTTGGCTTAATGTCGCCACCTAGTGGACAGTTAACATAAAAGAAAAAAAAACTTTAAACACAATGTGTGATCAGGCCGTCATTTAAATCTGTCGTTTCTCCACGAGGCTTGTACGGTTTTCTTTCCTTGCTTTGCGTCCTGTTGTTACATACGTGTTATGTCCTCGCTGACGTTTCCTTCTTTGTAGCTCTCTCCGGTTGCATTACGATGATTGCATCTATAATATCAGGGGACCCCATTGTGCAGCTGTTGTGGGTACAGATGTGGGATGTGGCATTGGCTGTAGATATGCCCTGAATGTCTGAGATGAGACAACCCCTCTAAGGTCTCATACACACAGTTGTATGCCACCCACAGGGACTCGGTCCTAAAGGTGTATCCATATACTGTGGATAATCTGTGACCGTATGACCGCACCGTGTGAGGAACACCCGAAAAGAAGCTTCCCGACCCCTCTGAATAAGCTCCGAATGAATAAAGCTAAACTACGTCATGTGCTTACCGCATACTCCGCCCCTTCTCTACGTCTTGGCATTGAAATGACTCAGAAGGTAATACCACTGTTAAAGGGGTCCTCCAGGCTATGGATATTGATGACCTATCCTCAGGCCGGGTCATCAATATCAGATCGATGGGGGGTCTAACACCTGGCACCCGCGCTGCGCCCTCTCCAATGTTTACCGGCAGGCAGTCTCTGCAGGGTAGTCGCAGCCGTTCCTCCCATTGAAGTGAACGGGCGAGGAGGAGGCAGCGCTTGCCGAGCTCTGATCTGCGGGGGTGCAGGGAGTCCTATCTCAAGAATGGGGCCCTGATGTGAATGAAGACCACGCTGTACGTTTGTGGCGTGCTCTCCATTCACTTCAGGACCCCATTCTTACAAAAGGAGCCGGGTACAGAGGTGGGACCTGCCATAAATACCCCAGATGGGAGGACCCCTTTAACCCCCTAACTGTTCTGCCAGAGTGGAGCTCCAGCAGCGGGAAAAGTAGCTAACTGGAGGGGGGAGGGCTGCATTAGATGGCGATATGTCCTGAATGGTAGCAGCTAGAAACATGCAACTGGTCTTGTTTGAAAGCAGGCATTCCAAGCTTTCACACAATACAAATAAAAAGACAGCAATATGTTCGATAGAATTCAGGATGCTGTGAATGCAGCTGAAAATGAAAGTGAAAACAGGTTTTGCTCGCAACTTTTAACGACTTGATTTCTAACAGTGATTTCTCCTCTGTTGCTTGGACTTTAGCTGTCATTTGGTCTTGTATGAAAGCCTGGACTGTGAGCTTTCAGACAAGACCAGTTGCATGTTTCTAGCTGCTACCATTGAGGCGATATCCCCATCTAAAGCAGCCCTCCCCCCTCCAGGTAGCTACTTATCACACTGCCCAAGCTGGACTCAGGCAGAACAGTTAGGTGGTTAAAGGGGTTTTCCAGGACTGGAATATGGATGACCTGTCATCAGTATCTGATCGATGGGGGTCCGACTACTGGCGATCATTTCTGCGGCACTCCAGTGAGCTCTGCGGCCAGTGAAGTCATGTTCATCTGTCTCATGGCAAGTGAATGGCCTGGGCTGCAATACCAAGCCCAGCCACTATACAATGTACGGCGCTGTGCTCGGTATGCTGTGAGGAGGCCGTGGCGCTCACCAGAAAACCCCTTCGTGAAATATGAAAAGTGTTTTGGCTTATGGCCTTTTTGAGGTTTGTGACGTTATCTGGTTATAGCATTTTTATTCTAAGACTTCTCTAGAGGACTTCAGAACATAGCACTGTGTGAAGGAGGCCTAAAGGCGTCTCAGAAATATCACCCCCTACCTGTCCGTGGGACATGTCTGGTATTGCAATTCAGCTCTATTCAACTGGCAGAAAGGCGAGGTGCAGTTTCTGTAATCCTGTAGCGCCTCTTTATCACCACTAGATGGCGCAGCCGGACCAGTGATGAGATTCCCAGTGATGAGATTCCCCTGCCTGTCTTACCTTACGCCTGCAGGGAATGTGATTTAATGAGGTCAGTCCTCAGTAGGTTGCCAAAAAAAATGAAGTGGTGATGACACTGTCAGCTAGCCAGACCTTTCATCTGTGCACATGAAGCGTGCAATTCCCAGCCGGCACACTGTGCCAGAACCTCACCTGTACCCAGCAAGAGTCTGGCTTACATTCACTTTATTTAGACGTTTTTTTTTTGTATGATTTTTAATTAATTTATGCACCGTTTTTTGGATTTTCTCCCTTTTTCTTAGATATAACCCATTAGGACCAGTATGTAGATAATTTTTTTTTTACCTAGTCTTAAGCCTGCGCCGTCCCTTCATTCATAGACAGTGGAACTCACACTGACGGAGTGTAAAACCGTACCCGGCCGCATCACCGCGTTCTCCTGCATCCACCTGACGTGTTCAGCCATTCATTCACCTGCCAGCCGCGAGCTTAACCTTTCCCTGCTCGTTGATGTTTGCCGTTTCCCGCCTTAAAGGCACAGCACCGTTATAAATGGTCGCTGGTCTAAAAATGTGGCCGGGGATTTAAAGGGAACGACAAGATTTCTAAAAATTTTTGATGTTCTTTTTGTAATCAATAATCTAAAGTGAATGGCCCTGAAAAGGTCCTGTAATATCACTGTTTAATTCAATATATTAAACAAAGTCCAGATTTTTGGCAGTTTTCACCCTCTGACACTTCCTGTTCTGTAGAGATCACTTGTCGGCAGTCCAATCAGCTGTCTGCAGCTCTGCTCCCGGTCAACCTACCCTTAGGCAAGTCCTAGAAAACCCCTTTATGTGAATGTGGCTCCCTGCAAAGACGCCAACTGCTTAAAGGGCATCTGTCAGCAGTTTTGTCCCTATGACACTGGCTGACCTGTTACATGTGCACTTGGCGGCTGAAGACATCTGTGTTGGTCCCATGTTCATATGTGCCCGCATTGCTGAGAAAAATTATGTTTTATTATATGCAAATGAGCCTCTAGGAGCAACGGGGGTGTTACCATTACACCTAGAGGCTCTGCTCTCTCTGCAACTGCTGCACCCTCTGTACTTTGATTGACAGGGCCAGACACAGAGCGTGATCACACCTGGTCCTGTCAAAGTGCAGAGCCTCTAGGTGTAATGGTAACGCCCCCGTTGCTCCTAGACGCTCATTTGCATATATTAAAACATCATATTTCTCAGCAATGCGGACACATATGAACATGGGACCAACACAGATGCCTTCAGCTGCCAAGTGCACATGTAACAGGTCAGCCAGTGTCATAGGTACAAAACTGCTGACAGATGCCATTTAAGCAGTTGGCAAAGGGGTTTTCTAGGACTTGCCTATTGAAGACCTATCCTGAGGGTAGGTTGACCAATAGCAGAGCTGCAGTACCAGGCATGACCACTACACAGTGTATGGAGCTATGTAGATGTGGCGGCGGGGGTGCCAGGATTTGGACCCCCACTGATCGGACATTGCCTGACGAAAGGATAGGTAATAGTAAGGGCTGATTCACACGACTGCTCTCAGTCTGATGGATACGGTCCGTGTGTCGGCCTCATCTCCCGGACCAACCTGACTGGTGGTTTATGGTGCAGTCAGTTCCTATCTGATTGTGGCTCTACTGTACTCACATGATGATATGAGCATAGCGTATTAGACCCACAATCAGATAGGAACTGACGGCACCATAAATCACTAGGAATCAGTCGGGTTGGTTGGTCCGGGAGATGAGGCCGACATGGACCGTATCAACCAGACGAGAGCGGTCGTGTGAATCAGCCCTGAGTTGTGGAACACCCCTTTAAATCGAGCTGTGCTACAGTTCTCTGCGCATCCGTGACCCCGCTGTGAATGGATACAGCGCTAAGTCAGCTTTGTGGTCCTTCATTCTCAGAATCATGGGGGTCCCAGAAGTCACACCCACTCTGATCACAAAAAAGAGACTATCCCTTTAAAATGTTCGGGCTGGGCTGCACAGCAACAGTGAGCTCCAGATAATTCTGCAATGCACGCATCGTAAAAAATCGCAATGTTCGGATTATTACCGTAATAGCAGTAATATTGTACAACTACATCTCCAACGAGAGTCACCTAACACTCATTTCCAAATGTAAGGGGGGGTTGTGACCATCAGGGGTCAACGACATGGAGGACACGCGTCAGGTACAGTGCAGGTCATACGGCATGTGCCGATCCGAGGAGATCCTGTGACCTGCTGCGACTGGTTACGTATAATCCTCATCATCCAATTACACAGTTGTTGTGAGCAGGTGTAACACTTGGCACGCTCCACACAGGGCCGCGTAGTCCACATGGGGGAGGGTCCTGCACAGGGGACTGTCCGCCAAGTTAACGCTCCCTCAGGAAAGATCAATCCCGTTATCTTGGTCTGATGCCAAGCAGAAGGGTGACGCGGGTCACTTTTATAGGAAAAGGTTTTATTTTCCCCATTGAGATGACTGTAGGTGCATTGTAATTTACAGGACGGTCAATGCTGTTCTTCTCTGTTATCAGCCATTTTTTAGGTTGTACTGATAGGACCGCCTCCTCATAGAGGGAAGGATGTCAATCACTGATAGGACCGCCTCCTCATAGAGAGAAGGATGTCAATCACTGATAGGACCGTCTCCTCAAAGAGGGAAGGATGTCAATCACTGATAGGACCGCCTCCTCATAGAGGGAAGGATGTCAATCACTGATAGGACCGCCTCCTCATAGAGGGAAGGATGTCAATCACTGATAGGACCGCCTCCTCATAGAGAGAAGGATGTCAATCACTGATAGGACCTCCTCCTCATAGAGAGAAGGATGTCAATCACTGATAGGACCGCCTCCTCATAGAGGGAAGGATGTCAATCACTGATAGGACCGCCTACTCATAAAGGGAAGGATGTCAATCACTGATAGGACCGCCTCCTCATAGAGGGAAGGATGTCAATCACTGATAGGACCGCCTCCTCATAGAGGGAAGGATGTCAGTCACTGATAGGACCGCCTCCTCATAGAGGGAAGGATGTCAGTCACTGATAGGACCGCCTCCTCATAGAGGGAAGGATGTCAGTCACTGATAGGACCGCCTCCTCATAGAGGGAAGGCTGTCAATCACTGATAGGACCTCCTCCTCATAGAGGAAAGGCTGTCAATCACTGATAGGACCGCCTCCTCATAGAGAGAAGGATGTCAATCACTGATAGGACCGCCTCCTCATAGAGGGAAGGATGTCAATCACTGATAGGACCGCCTCCTTATAGAGAGAAGGATGTCAATCACTGATAGGACCGCCTTCTCATAGAGGGAAGGATGTCAATCACTGATAGGACCGCCTACTCATAAAGGGAAGGATGTCAATCACTGATAGGACCTCCTCCTCATAGAGAGAAGGATGTCAATCACTGATAGGACCGCCTCCTCATAGAGGGAAGGATGTCAATCACTGATAGGACCGCCTTCTCATAGAGGGAAGGATGTCAATCACTGATAGGACCGCCTACTCATAAAGGGAAGGATGTCAATCACTGATAGGACCTCCTCCTCATAGAGAGAAGGATGTCAATCACTGATAGGACCTCCTCCTCATAGAGGGAAGGATGTCAATCACTGATAGGACCGCCTCCTCATAGAGAGAAGGATGTCAATCACTGATAGGACCTCCTCCTCATAGAGAGAAGGATGTCAATCACTGATAGGACCTCCTCCTCATAAAGGGAAGGATGTCAATCACTGATAGGACCGCCTCCTCATAGAGAGAAGGATGTCAATCACTGATAGGACCGCCTCCTCATAGAGGGAAGGATGTCAGTCACTGATAGGACCGCCTCCTCATAGAGGGAAGGATGTCAGTCACTGATAGGACCGCCTCCTCATAGAGGGAAGGATGTCAGTCACTGATAGGACCGCCTCCTCATAGAGAGAAGGATGTCAGTCACTGATAGGACCGCCTCCTCTTAGAGAGAAGGATGTCAGTCACTGATAGGACCGCCTCCTCATAGAGGGAAGGATGTCAGTCACTGATAGGACCGCCTCCTCATAGAGAGAAGGATGTCAATCACTGATAGGACCGCCTCCTCATAGAGAGAAGGATGTCAATCACTGATAGGACCGCCTCCTCATAGAGGGAAGGATATCAGTCACTGATAGGACCGCCTCCTCATAGAGAGAAGGATGTCAATCACTGATAGGACCGCCTCCTCATAGAGGGAAGGATGTCAACCATGATATAATCGGCATTTTTCCCTTCACCAGGTTTAATGTCCTGGCTGATCGGGGTGTATAGGCGTGTGGATATGAACACGTTGCTCTGGGCAGGGTGAAGGGTGATGTTTCTGATGATGTCCATCTGTCTTGCAGGGGCGCCATCTGTTCAGGTCTTTATGCCAGCGCTGTCTCCCACCATGGAAGAAGGAAACATTGTGAAATGGCTGAAGAAGGAAGGTGAGAAGAAGCACTAATGTTCACTTCAATCGGGCCGAGCCGCTCCTAGGTCACGTGACCGATGAACGTGACGTCACTGGCCTAGGAAAAGCTGAGAGAAGGCCGCGGTGCTGCTGCGAATACTGCTGCCTTCTCAAACTGCTGATCAGCGGGGGTCTTGGGTGTCGGACCTCCACCAATCAGATATTGATGACCTATCCTTCCTCTCGGAAAACCCCTTTAATGTTCATCTCCTGGACGACCCCCTTTAATGCTTTTATGGATCTCGCTTGACGCAGAGTCGTCTGCATTTTGAGATAAAATGACATCATTACTACGACTCCTGGGAGACCTCAGTTTGTCCCTATGGAAGGAAAGTTGCAGAACCCCTTGCAAAAAAATCTGCTATTCTGGATGGTAATGGTGCGATTGTACCCCCGATCTCAGGGGACAGTCTAAGGGGGAGAACAAGGTATTTCTCCAAATTTGCTGTTTCTCTCGTCAGTTAGCGTAATCCTTCGGATTAACCTGCAGTCCCATGTAAAACCACAGCAATCATATAGTGACAGATAAAGCAAGTGTGGATCTGTGAACCACCAACAGGGGGCGCTGTAACATAAAGCATTCAGGATGCTCTTGTTTTGCCAGTTTTTTTTTTTTTTTTCTGAGTACATTTTAACCCTTTCCAGCCAGGTTTGCGTTCTACACAAAGGCCAAAAATCGAGAGATGCGGAAATGATCAGTGGGGTAGTTATACAAGAAAAGATATTTTATTCCCGTTAGGCCGGCGGCGATCTTTCCCAACCCAACAGCTACATGCTCGGTTACTGTGTTTTCAGTGGGAAGCGAGGAGTGACAGCTGCTTATCTTAGTGGAAAATAAAAGGGTCAGAGGAACACTATCTCTCCCAACTCCTCAACACACATGCATGCTCAGCCTGGCCGAGCATGCGTGTGTTCTGGATGAGTAGAGAGCAAATGGAAAGATCAGTTGAATTCGAAGAGCCCAGTCCTTCTCTCCCTTGACATCTACCGGCTAGGGGTGGGGAAGGTTGGAGTCGGAGGCCCTGATACACATTAGATGCTTGATCAGTCTTCCTGAAATTGGCACAATTGGTGATTAAGAGGTTTTTTTTTATTTTTTTTTTCTAGAAATGCTGTCACATTAATATTGGTTTGTACCTGTTCCTCCACAGGTGAGATGGTGAACGCAGGAGACGCCCTGTGCGAGATCGAGACCGATAAGGCCGTGGTCACCATGGAATCTAGTGATGATGGAGTTCTAGCTAAGATTATGGTAAGAGTCCCCTGTAGATTTTTATCAGAAGAGTCCTCTGAAAATTCGCAGGTCACATGATATCCCGCTGCTGGAAACCGCAGTGATCAGCTCTGATCTGCAGAGAAACCTGGTAACAAGCGTTTAATTTACTTGCAGCGCCACCACAGGAGAAGCGAAGCATTACACCGTGTACATTAAAGAGGTTGTCTCACTTTAGCAAATAGCATTTATTGTGATTCTCCATATTGCTTCCTTTTCCGCCATATTATACACTGCTCGTTTCCATGGTTACGACCACCCTGCAATCTATCAGCAGTGGTTGTGTTTGCACACTATAGGGAAAAAGCGTCGGCCTCTTTGGTGGCCGGGACCACGGGAGCGCACATGGGCTGGTGCTTTTTCCTACAGTGTGCAAGTACAACCACCACCGATGGATTGCAGGGTGGTCGTAACCATGGAAACAAGCAGTGGATAATGTGATGGAAAAATGAATCCAGCCAGCAAAGGAGGCAATATGGAGAATCACAATACATTAGTAAGTGGCCTTCCTCTACATGATAAATGCCACTTACAACCCCTTTAAGTCCCTTCTATTGACGTTGCTGCGTGAGGGACCCAAGCAGCAAGAAGGGAACACCCCTTTAAAAGCTAGGTTTGAGCCTTGCCCCCTTTTGCGACTACTGCTCAGGCTTTGACCTGTTTCTTTGTTTTCCGTGAACGTGATATTTCTGCGCCCCGCCGTGTTAGCTCTGCTACATCACAATAGGGAGGCCTCAAGGCTTGAAATGCAGCTTCCAGACATTGCACATCTGAGGTCTAATATTCCGGGCAGAGCGCAGACAAAGGTAATAATGTAAGATAACATTGCTGATACGCTCGGAGCTCCCAGCGTGAAGACGTGAGGGGGGGTTCGGATTACGTGGCTGGTGTGAGGAGCCGCTCAGCTCCGTATTCCTCATCCCCGCTTATGTCTTGCGTCCTCTTATCCGTATAATGCCCCTTTCTGCAGAGTATACAACTATTTAAATCCCATTCTGCACACACTAGCCGGCTCAAAACTATCGACGGCGGCCCTAAGCGTCTTAACGCCTTCAAGGCATGAGGAACATGTGATATATTGTCCTGCCAAACCGGGGATAGCCGCGGGGAGGAATGCGTAATGAGCTGCGGGCTGCGTACCGCCATACATAACAAAGCTTTATAACCCACGTTATAACTGGACACAGAGGGGCTGCCCGGAGTTGGGTTGTAGTTTTTATTTTTTTATGGCGGTGAGGTGCGGTATGCAGTATGTCTGCCATTCGCTTTTTTTTATTTTTTCCATCCCCACCTTTTACGAGCTAGAACTTTGGGGCACGTTTATTAAGACCGACGTTTTAGACACCAGTCTTACTAAAGACCTATAGCTGGCGGTGGATCCGCAGAAGTTATCTTCTAAATGTAAGACCGCTTCCCGGCTATAGCATGGCAAATATGCTGAGAGGCGGATGGACAAATATCGCGGCGCGTAGCGGTTTTTGTTCGCCCGCTTCTCTGCATATTTCAGGCAGCGCATGGCTGTACACGGTAGTTACGGATCCAGAAGGCTGTTCCCCTGCCGGAACGAGTAACGTCAGTGTGAAACAGGCCTTAAAGGGGTCATCTCACTTCAGTAAGTGGCATTTATCATGTAGAGGAAGTTAATACAAGGCACTTACTAATGTATTGTGATTGTCCATATTGCTTCCTTTGCTGGCTGGATTCATTTTTCCATCACATTATACACTGCTCGTTTCCATGGTTACAGACCACCCTGCAATCCGTCAGTGGTGGTCGTGCTTGCACACTATAGGAAAAGGCACCAGCCTCTCTGGTGGCCAAGATTGTGGGAGTGCACATGTGCTGGTGCAAGCACGACCATCACTGATGGATTGTACGGTGGTCATAACCATGGAAACGAGCAGTGTGTATAATGTGATAGAAAAATTAATCCAGCCAGCAGAGGAAGCAATATGGAGAATCACAATACATTAGTAAGTGGCTTGTATTAACTTTCTCTACATGATAAATGCCACTTACTGAAGTGAGAGGACCCCTTTAAGAGGTTGAAGGGGTTGTCCGGGGCTACAAAAACATGGCCTCTTTTGTTCCAGAAATGGCAAGACACCTGTCCATAGGTTGCACTGAAGTGAATAGGACTGAGCAGTAATATCACACACGACCTGTTTCTGGTAAATCCCTTTAAAGAGGTTTTCTGGGCGTAGGATATTGAGGGCCTATCCTCAGGTATGCGGTATAGCTTCATTACAGCACCTCCTTCAACCATCCTGAACATAAGGAGGCCGTGGGGTGCATTAAAAAGCCTTTCCTGAACCGCTCTGTATGTATGGGGGGGAGGAGAGAAATTGATGTTTTTTTCTTGGATAGAAAGCAGATCTTTAAGGAGAGAAGTTAATTATTCATGAGGACGTACCTGTCCCTGCGCCGTGTGCAACGTGGCGGTGTTAGGCGTCCTCGCTCCCTCACTTCATGTGACCTCCATGTCCTTGCCCGGTATTGACACTGGGAATCCTGACGCCCTCCTGGGATGGGAGGCGGTCGTCCTGTTGTTTGACACCTGATGAAATATTTAGTATAAAGGCTTAACGTTGGCGCGGTGAGCGCCCACCCAGGGTGTAAGCCGAGCTGTAAATGGAAGCTAGGAAAAATCTGTCCATATCTGATCTTAAAGGAGAAGGACGGGGAGGAGGCGTCCATTATACAGACTATCTCTTATTACTACAGTAATAGTCACATGACAGCCTGTGGGTTATCATTCCGTCTATATACTTATCATTCTGCCTTTAAGTCCGTCTATCCTTCCTCCTGTTTATCCATGCTTCCATTCATTTATTTTTGCTTCTGTCCATCAGTCTATCCTTTCGTCCCTCCATCTTTTTTTCACTCCGTTTGTCTATCCGCCCAACCGTCCCTGCCTCCATCGTTCCCTCCGTCTCTCCCACCTTCATTCATTCCTTCCTTCACGCCGTCGGTTGGTCGGTCCTTCCTTCCCTTCCCTCCCTCGGTCCTTCCTTCCCTTCCCTCCCTCGGTCCTTCCTTCCCTTCCCTCCCTCGGTCCTTCCTTCCCTTCCGCCCTTCGGTCCTTCCTTCCCTTCCCTTCCCTCCCTCGGTCCTTCCTCCCCTCCCTTCCCTTCCCTCCCTCGGTCCTTCCTCCCCTCCCTTCCTTTCCCTCCTTCGGTCCTTCCTTCCTTCCTTCCTTCCCCCCTTCCCTTCCCTCCCTCGGTCCTTCCTTCCTTCCTTCCCCCTTCCCTTCCCTCCCTCGCGTCCTTCCTTCCTCCCTTCCCTTCCCTCCCTCGGTCCCTTCCTTCCTCCCTTCCCTTCCCTCCTCGGTCCTTCCTTCCTCCCTTCCCTTCCCTCCCTCCGGTCTTCCTTCCTTCCTCCCTTCCCTTCCCTCCCTCGGTCCTTCCTTCCTTCCTCCCTTCCCTTCCCTCCCTCGGTCCTTCCTTCCTTTCCTCCCTTCCCTTCCCTTCCCGTCCTTCCTTCCTTTCCCTTCCCTCCCTCGGTCCTTCCTTCCTTCTCCCTTCCCTTCCCTCCCTCGGTCCTTCCTTCCTCCTCCCTTCCCTCCCTCGGTCCTTCCTTCCTTCCTCCCTTCCCTCCCTCCCTCGGTCCTTCCTTCCTTCCTCCCTTCCTCCCTCCCTCGGTCCTTCCTTCCTTCTCCCTTCCCTCCCCTCCCTCGGTCCTTCCTTCCTTCCTCCTTCCCTCCCTCCCTCGGTCCTTCCTTCCTTCCTCCTCCCTTCCCTCCCTCGGTCCTTCCTTCCTTCCTCCCTTCCCTCCCTCCTCGGTCCTTCCTTCCTTCCTCCCTTCCCTCCCCTCCCTCGGTCCTTCCTTCCTTCCTCCCTTCCCTCCCTCCCTCGGTCCTTCCTTCCTTCCTCCCTTCCCTTCCCTCCCTCGGTCCTTCCTTCCTTCCTCCCTTCCCTTCCCTCCCTCGGTCCTTCCTCCCTTCCCCTCGTCCTTCCCCTTCCCTCCCTCGGTCCTTCCTTCCTCCTCCCTTCTCCTTCCTCCCTCGGTCCCTCCTCCCTTCCCTTCCCTCCCTCGGTCCTTCCTCCTCCCTTCCCTCCCTCGGTCCTTCCTCCCTTCCCTCCCTCGGTCCTTCCTCCCTCCTCCCTCCCTTCCCTTCCTCCCTTCCCTCCCTCGGTCCTTCCTCCCTTCCCTCCCCTCGGTCCTTCCTCCCTCCTCCCTCCCTCGGTCCTTCCTCCCTTCCCTCCCTCGGTCCTTCCTCCCTTCCCTCCCTCCCCGGTCCCTCCCTTCCCTTCCCTCCTGGTCCTTCCTCCCTTCCCTCCCTCGGTCCTTCCTCCCTTCCCTCCCTCGGGTCCTTCCTCCCTTCCCCTCCCCCGTCCTTCCTCCCTTCCCTCCCTTCCTCCCTCCCTCGGTCCTTCCCTCCCTTCCCTCCCTCGTCCTTCCTCCCTTCCCTCCCTCGGTCCTTCCTCCCTTCCCTCCCTCGGTCCTTCCTTCCTTCCCTCCCTTCCCTCCCTCGGTCCTTCCTCCCTTCCCTCCCCTCCCGCCTGTCGGTTGGTTGGTTGGTCCTTCCTCCCTTCCCTCCCCTCCCGCTGTCGGTTGGTTGGTTGGTCCTTCCTCCCTTCCCTCCCCTCCCGCTGTCGGTTGGTTGGTTGGTCCTTCCTCCCTTCCCTCCCCTCCCGCTGTCGGTTGGTTGGTTGGTCCTTCCTCCCTTCCCTCCCCTCCCGCTGTCGGTTGGTTGGTTGGTCCTTCCTCCCTTCCCTCCCCTCCCGCTGTCGGTTGGTTGGTTGGTCCTTCCTCCCTTCCCTCCCCTCCCGCTGTCGGTTGGTTGGTTGGTCCTTCCTCCCTTCCCTCCCCTCCCGCTGTTGGTTGGTTGGTTGGTCCTTCCTCCCTTCCCTCCCGCTGTTGGTTGGTTGGTCCTTCCTCCCTTCCCTCCCCTCCCGCTGTCGGTTGGTTGGTCCTTCCTCTCTTCCCTCCCGCTGTCGGTTGGTTGGTCCTTCCTCCCTTCCCTCCCCTCCCGCTGTTGGTTGGTTGGTCCTTCCTCCCTTCCCTCCGAAGGTCTCTAATAAGATTCCGACCACCATGAGTCTACTGCTGAAACCTCCAGCAATCGATTGTAATGAGAGAGGGATTCTGTGACTAACTGAACTGAAGGATGGTGCAGCTCCCATTGAAATGAATGTCAGGTCTGTGCAGGAACTTGCTGGGTCCCCTGAGGACGTCATGCTGTTTGTAGCTGTTCTCTGCTGTAACTAATAATTGGGGGTCCTGATTGGGGGGACCCCCTTTTGCGTCTCCCAATTCCATAATAGAGGGACCTTTCTCATTGAGCTCATAACATAATGTGCAAGACTTTGGCATGTTGTGTCCCCTAGTGGCCAGGCAGTATATTACGGGGGCCCTGGGTATGAGGTGAGTTATAAGCAGACAGGCTATGGGATAGATCTGGCGGTTTTACACTGACGGCCTCTTTTTAATGCGCGGTTCCTCTGGTTTTATAATTCATGTCCCTGTAATGAAAGCTACAGATCTTACTGGGTTCGCTCAGCCTTCACCGTGACATTTCTTCATATTGTGCCGCCGATCCGACCATCCGTCTTCCATAGGAACCGTTTAAAAATGCATGTCCCTTATTAAATTATTAAATCTTCTGTAGCCGCTCGCAGCAGTAAATGGACCCGCCACTTCGGATGATTTCCTATTGTGAAATACAATCGGGGATCCGGTACTTCTCTGTCCAGATAGTGAAGCCGTCAAAGGTCCATTGTCGAGCAGCAGTTTGTTCTCCAGAGCTGCTCTTCCAGCTTTAACAGGAGAAGTAGTAACCGTAGACAGCCTTCTTTTCACACAGTCACCTACCTCCATACAGGTTTCTTGCACTCTTCCTCCCCTCCATCTTTGTTGGTCTTCTGTATGTTAAAGAGATCTTCCCATAATTAAAGGGGGAAGGGAAAAAGTAGGGAAGTGGGAAAAGTAGCTAACTGGAGGGGGGAGGGCTGCTTAAGATGATGCTACCTCCTGAATGGTAGCAGATAGAAACATGGTCTTGTTTGAAAGCAGACATTCCAGGCTTTCAGAAAATATCGAAATCAAGATGTTGTGAATGCAGCTGAAAGTGAAAGCAGGTTTTACCCTCGATTATTGTCCACTTGATTTCTAACAGTGATTTCTCCTCTGTTTCTTGGACTTTCGCTGTCATTTTGTTTGAAAGCCTGGACTGTCAGCTTTGAAACAAGACCAGCTGCATGTTTCTAGCTGCTACCATGGAGGAGATATCACCATCTAAAGCAGCCTGCCCCCCTCCAGTTAGCTAATTTTCACACTGCCCGAGCTGGACTCGGGCAAAACAATTAGGTGGTTAAGATGGCAGTGATGGCTAACCTCCGGCGCTCCAGCTGTGGTAAAGCTACGACTCCCAAGATGCACACTTCCTTGCCTGTTCTCAGAACTCCATAGAATTGAATGGAGCATGCTGGGAGTCGTAGTTTCACCACAGCTGGAGTGCCGGAGATTAGCCATGACTGCTCTAGAAGAATGTTGGTGATCCGCTTGTGTTGTCCATTACTTACCGGACAGATCCTCCTCCAACCCATTTGGTTCTCCCATCCTGGCTGTAGCGGTGACATCCTGTCGACAACACTTGGCCACTGCAGCCAATCGTTGACCTTTTTGGTGTACTGCTGAGACCAGTGATTGTCCTCAGCAGTGCACCAAAGAAGCTTCATTCCATTCTGCACAGGCTCCTAAGGGGTTACTGGTAATCCAGATCCCAGCTGCTGCAGTATCTCTATACCTCGGTTTGTACATTTATGACTCCGAGCTGACGTCGGCCTCGATATCGAAGTGTTTTGTGCTTTTCAGTGCAGTTCGCAGATGTATTTCTATTATTTAAGCCGCTGCGTGCGCTCGACGGTTCATTTTAATCTGTCCTTTGTGGATGTTGTTCCTCTGCCGCATAATTATGCGCAGTCTGGATCTGCTGTATAGGGGGAAAAAAATTCTTTGCTGGATTCATTGCAGTTAGTGGCGCTGCTTAAAGGGGTTCTCCGATTCGGGCAATCCTTACTCGTCAGGAGGGTCTCTTGACAATACGATGATCACACAATACTCCTGTGCTGGGACCCCCAGCGATAATCTATAATCTGTGGCGGAACCGGGCAGCAAGTGTTCAGTTTCCCTACAGCACCCCTGCAGGACAATGGAAGTATTGCACATTGTCCATTCCTATACTGTGCCAGTACGACCATGCCATTTGCATGAAGTGAGACAACCCCTTTAAATTGGGTCTGTGGGGTTTCGATGCCTTGGATGAGGTCATCTAGTCTCGATGAAACCTGCATGTTCGGCCGACATTCATCTAAAGTGTGAGGCCTCCTTAATCTTGTCCAAACTGTCCTCCGGTGTGCCGCCCCGATCAGGATAGGTCACTACAGTTTAAGTCCCTTTATAGGTCGCTTACACCTTCTCGACCAGTTCTGTCTTCTAAAATTCCAAAATGAAGCAACTATGCAAAATATTTTCATTCAAAATCTTGTGTCTCCATGGTTACAGACTACAAAGAGATTCTCTGTAGTCTGACCCTTCAGTCACACTCCCTTACACCTTCATGCTTCTGTATCAAGCTGATGCCGCAAGCCGGCAATACTTTAAGGTGAGTAAATATCTCGTAATACAGCGCAGAGGCGCCATACGGAGGTACATGGAGCCTCGTCCACGGTAGGTCGTTACTCACTATAGTACAGGAACCCTTCTGAAGCGCTATGCATTGTATGTGCTAGACCCGTCAATGAGACGTCAGGTCTATTCACACAATTATATTTTCTGATAACTTTCACACATTAATAACAAAAAGAAGAAAACATCATGAACTCAAGCGGGAAAAAGAAAAAGAAAAAAAAAAAAAGGATGAAAATAGCTGTTGTCACTCTGTGGAGGTGTCGGTAATAACATAATGCGTGCGTTCTCCCGTTCACGAAGATGTAGTAACTCGTTGTTGGCCAAGGTTTTGCTGCACTCGTATGTTTTTATGTATAAAATCTGAAGTCAAAAACTGTACATTATTGGAATGTGGGATTTGTAGATCATCAGGTGTCGGTTTAATGGGCATCTGTCAGCAGTTTTGTACCTATGACACTGGCTGATCTGTTACATGTGCACTTGGCAGCTGAAGACATCTGTGTTGGTCCCATGTTCATATGTGCCCGCATGGCTGAGAAAAATGATGTTTTATTATATGCAAATGAGCCTCTAGGAGCAACGGGGGCGTTACCATTACACCTAGAGGATCTGCTCTCTCTGCAACTGCCACGCCCCCTTCACTTTGATTGACAGGAGGAGGCAGGAGTGATCCAGAATTCCTTTTTTTAATCTGTGAGCATAGCTTATTTGGTATGAGGGGTGTCCTCCTGACCCACCTCTGATCATAGGGAAGACAGGTCGGACATGTTGAACCCCATTCCGAGCACATGGACACCTGGCTGAGCTCGGTGTGCATGTGTATGGAAGGTCCAAAGGAATGGCTGTCGGCCGTGCCCAGCAGATATTGCCATCTTTACCAAGCCATAACCATTCTTTAATGCAGTTCTCCACTCTGGCCACTAGGGGGGGAGGTAGATGAGCAAGAGCTCCTACTCCATGACAGCCAAGTGCCATACTACGGGCAGGGGTTAATGGGCGAATCCTCTGGATTTTTTTTGCACATGATCCCACCAGTACATTTCCGGATCTTAGGACGACCAGTCCCCCGGGAAGGATTCTCTTCAACCCCTCGGCATCCATTCCCTTCCGTATCCTTTTACTCCAGCATTTTAAGGTTTCTGGGTGTAATTGATAGGGGCCCCGCAGAGTGCAGCCGGTCGGCTCGAGTTACCGCCGTCGGTATGGGATAAGTTGTGTCAGTGGATCAATAGCAGCTATTCATCAGATCTCTTGGAGCGGGCGAGCAGCGGGGCGATCAATAGTCTCATCTTGTGTGAGCTCGCTGACAACCGCTGCGGCGTAAGGTCTCAGAAAACAGCCGCCGGAGTCAGACACCCCGACATTTGCTGGCCTGTAAATGTGTGACTACTGTACTTAATCCAGGAACGGGAGATGATATCGGTGACCATTGTGTCATGAGGGAGTCAGAGTTCAAATCAAAAGCGCGCCTTATGCTGTCTGTATCTTTTGCAGCCCCATTGAGATGTAGAAGAAAACCGCGGTCGTGAGCAGGAGCCCCGATTCATAACACTGTGACGCCGATCGGTCTCTGACTTTTGTAAGAAGGATCAGTGTTCGGGCTCCGTGTCCTCGTGTCATCACAGAGTCCTGTCATCGAGCATTAGCCGATCTCCTGAGAGCGTCACATGGATAATGTAATACAGTCTACAGGGCCGTCTGTCTGTCCGCCTCACTCTCATATCTCTCCGGCTCTCTCTCATTTGCTATACCTGTCTGTCTGTCATCTCTCTGGCTTGCCCTCTCTCTTATCTCTCTCGCTATCTCTGTCTCTTATCTCTCTCTCTCCAGCTCTCTTTCTCTTATCTCTCTCTCACTGTCTTTCTCATCTCTCTGGTTTGCCATCTCTCTGTCTCTCTATCTTTATCTCTCTAGCTCTCTGTCTGTTATCTCTCTGGTTCGCTATCTCTCTGTCTCTAATCTCTATCTATCGCAATCTCTCTCTGTCTCATCTCGCTGGCTTGCTCTCTTTCTGTTATCTGTTTCGCACTCTCTGGCTTGCTGTCTCGTTCTCTCTGTTGTCTCTCTGTCTCTGTTCTTATCTCCAACTCTCTCTGTTCTTGTCTCTCTCTCACTCTCTCTGTCTATTCTTGTATCTGTCTCACTCTGTCTCTTTTCTTGTCTCTGTCTCTCTTATCTCTCTGTTTCGCCCTGTCTCTGTCTGTCCTTATTTCTCTGTCTATGCCTGTTCTTGTCTCTGTCTCGCTCTGTCTCTGCCTGTTCTTGTCTCTGTCTCGCTCTGTCTCTGCCTGTTCTTGTCTCTGTCTCGCTCTGTCTCTGCCTGTTCTTGTCTCTCTCTTTTCTTTTCTTGTCTCTGTCTCTCTTATCTCTCTGTTTTGCCCTGTCTCTGTCTGTCCTTATTTCTCTGTCTCTGCCTGTTCTTGTCTCGCTCTGTCTCTGCCTGTTCTTGTCTCTGTCTCACTCTGTCTCTGCCTGTTCTTGTCTCTGTCTTGCTCTGTCTCTGCCTGTTCTTGTCTCTGTCTTGCTCTGTCTCTGCCTGTTCTTGTCTCTGTCTTGCTCTGTCTCTGCCTGTTCTTGTCTCTGTCTCGCTCTGTCTCTGCCTGTCCTTATTTCTCTGTCTATGCCTGTTCTTGTCTCTGTCTCGCTCTGTCTATGCCTGTTCTTGTCTCTGTCTCGCTCTATCTCTGCCTGTTCTTGTCTCTGTCTCGCTCTATCTCTGCCTGTTCTTGTCTCTGTCTCGCTCTGTCTCTGCCTGTTCTTGTCTCTGTCTCGCTCTGTCTCTGCCTGTTCTTATCTCTGTCTCTTTCACTCTCTTTTTCTCTCGTTCTTTCTCGCTCTAGTTTTTCTGTATGTCCGAAACTATATGTAAAAAGTAAAATCACGGCACTCCAAAACTTGTAAACTTATGAAACATCGGAACGCTTTATTTAAATTTAGTTACCACATATAGAAACAAAAGGCCAACGTTTCGGTCCTCCCGGACCTTGATCACGGCCGTTGGTATAAATAGAGGCAAACGATTGAGCCGTTTGCCTCTATTTATACCAACGGCCGTGATCAAGGTCCGGGAGGACCGAAACGTTGGCCTTTTGTTTCTATATGTGGTAACTAAATTTAAATAAAGCGTTCCGATGTTTCATAAGTTTACAAGTTTTGGAGTGCCGTGATTTTACTTTTTACATATATATTGGGTATTAGCCCGATCATTGAGCACCTTTATCAAGTCAAGGAGTGCCATTCCAGCCTTATTTGTTTGTCCGAAACTATAGACGCCACACCCGAGGAGGTTCCAAGCGAGCCAAATCGGTACCATGAAAGTCACATGACGCCGCTGCTGACTAATGATTGGTCCATGGTCACTACATGGCGGAGGTATTGTGTCCACCATGGAAAACAAATGACCCGGTAAAAAAAACTGAGTGCCAAATGCTACCACTCAGTGGAATAGAGGCTAGACCAGTGATGGCTAACCTCCGGCACCCCAGCTGTGGTGAAACTACGACTCCCAGCATGCTCCATTCATTTGTATGGAGTTCTGAAAACAGCTAAGCAAGGGTGCATTTTGGGAGTTGTAGTTTTACCACAGCCGGAGGTTAGCTATCAGGGGGCTAGACCATCCATCCATCCAAACACCCATCGTGTCAGGACTTCCATAAAACATGTATGTACAGTATAGTACAATGGAGAAGTAAATTATTGATGAGGGTGCTTCGTGGAGGCTGTTGGTCATGTGATAGTTGTCGTCAAATCACTTTTCCCCCCATATATAATAGGCGTGGTAAACAGACAATTTCACTGCCGCACATGTCTACTAGATACCTCTGTTCATCTGATGTGTTCGGGCAGCCATAGAAAGCTGCTGCCAGATGCTCGTTTTCCCTGCAGCGGCCTCTGCAGGTGAAGCGCGGTATTGCACGCAGCCGTTTAAATGAATGGGTGACCATGTAATAATACAGGGATGGGCGGGCTCCACAGGTCGAGAGGCATTGCTGGTTGGCGCTCTGTCTGATTGGAGGGGGGGGACGTGAGTAAAGTCTGAACGCTGATCACTGGAGTTATGCAACCGGCGAGCAAATCTGTGATTACCCAGCGGGAAGTGTGTCAAACGAGAGATTTTACTAGAAAAACCTATCATTTCATTTGGACGAGCTTTGTAGTTTAAGCATTAAGAGGCTCCAGATACAGCTGTGTGGGCCGTCAGCCGGCACGCCCCCGCTTTTTCTTCTTTCACAATATTTGGATAAATCTTTTCCATTCAGATTCATATTTCTAGTCGGGGAGGGGACAAGAGTTAGAAAAAACCTCATTTCTCTAGCTGAAATGTTGGAGGTTATATTGTCAGATGATAAATGCCTCCGATATTCGGGCAGGATTCATAGAATTTGTGCTTTGCTTCACAGGACGCTTAAAGGGGTTGTCTCGCTTCAGTAAGTGGCATTTATCATGTAGAGGAAGTTAATACAAGGCACTTACTAATGTATTGTGATTGTCCATATTGCTTCCTTTGCTGGCCGGATTCATTTTTCCATTATACAGTGCTTGTTTCCATGGTTACGACCACCCTGCAATCCATTAGTGGTGGCCGTGCTTGCATACTCTTAAAAAAAAAAACAAAAAGGGTATGTAAAGTCCCACGGTCCAGTCCCGGCCACCAGAGAAGCCGACACTTTTTCCTATAGTGCGCAAGCACGACCACCACTGATGGATTGCAGGGTGGTCGTAACCATGGAAACAAGCTGTGTGTAATGTGATAGAAAATTACAAATCCAGGGGCTGGTTTCGAAAACTGTAGGATATTTTTTGTGGGGGGGAGTGGTCACTTCCAGAATTGGCTCTTGGGACCCCCAACAAGCAGTCAGATTGGGTGGGAAAACCGCGCCCTTTCAGGCGTTTTCCATGCAGCGGGCGATGCAAGGGAAGTGTCGTATTCAGTGGACGGCCATGTAATACAAAGATGGCGCAAGTTCACCAGAACGGGATCGGCTTTCAGTTTTGGATCCTTGAGGGGGGGAGTCCCAAGCCGGGGACCCACCTATACCATGTCCATATGCCCCAATCACATGGGTTCCTCAGTAAATCCTCCTATCTGTGATTCTTTTCTGACAGATTCAGGAAGGCAGCAGGAACATACGACTTGGATCCCTGATCGCTCTAATGGTGGATGAAGGACAGGACTGGACGCAGGTAGAGATCCCAAGTGTTCAGACCCCTCCTCCCCCAAGTGCCACCACCACCACCACTGCTGACGTGACCGTAACACTGCAGAAAGGCCCGGCCCAGCCCGGAAAGCTTGGGTAAGTCTCCTGATCTGTCCTCAGCAGATTTAATCCATTATTATAGGGAATTATTTATTATAATATTCATTAGTATTTTTTTTTTTTCACTATGCCTCATTTAGTGCTGTGATAAATTATAGGAGTTGTCTCACTTCAGTAAGTGACATTTATCATGTAGAGAAAGTTAATACAAGACACCTACTAATGTATTGTGATTGTCCATGTTGCTTCCTTTCCTGGCTGGATTCATTTTTCCATCACATTATACACTGCTCGTTTCCATGGTTACAGACCACCCTGCAATCCATCAGCAGTGGTCGCGCTTGCACACTATAGGAAAAAGCACCAGCCTATGTGTGCACCCACGGTCCCGGCCACCAGAGAGGCTGAGGCTTTTTCCTATAGTGTGCAAGCGCGACCACTGCTGATGGATTGCAGGGTGGTCTGTAACCATGGAAACAAGCAGTGTATAATGTGATGGAAAAATGAATCCAGCCAGCAAAGGAAGCAATATGGATAATCACAATACATTAGTAAGTGGCTTCTATTAACTTTGTCTCCATGGCCACGACCACCCTGCAGTCCACATCAGTGGTGGTCGTGCTTGCACACTATAGGAAAAATCAAGCTCCCGGCCACCAAACAGGCCAGCACTTGTTCCTATAGTGAGCAGGTGTAATTACAAGTATGGCGTCCCCATTCACGTCTATGGGACGGCTCCGTCTGTTCAAGTGAATACTACAGAGCCGTCCCATAGAGGTGAATGGGGACGCCATACTTGTAATGACACCTCTTCACCACTGCAATTGCCGCAGGTAAACAGAGCATAGCGCTGCGCTCTCTTCAAACAGCTGATTGGCAGGGGTCCCAGGAGTCGGAACGCCCCCCCCCTGCGATCTCTTATTGACGACCTCTCCTGAGGATGGATCATTAATAGAAAAAAAGCGGACAACCCCTTTAAGTAAAGCGAAATTACAAAATCTTTAAGAAGTGCTCAGCTTCTTAATCCTGTGTCTTCTTCCCCGGCCGCTCTCATGTCTGTACCGTGTCATCTTGCACAGACGTGTGAGAATCACAAGTGCTTATTTTAATTACGGCCCTGAGCCAGCCGCCCGGGATGGAGCGTGCGTCTCTAATGACGTGCGTCCAGCTGCCATGTACTTCATTATGCTCCGTGCACAGAGTCGTGCTAGCCCTGGGCAACCCGGCAGACGAAAAGACGAGCCGACGCGAAAATCACGCTGAAAAGGTCATCCCGGCGCTGCTGCCAGTGGCTGCCATCCACTCAGCACTGGTGGTGTCTCTGTACCCGGGTGCTTTATCACATCAGACCTCAGCCATGTACATGATATTAATTCACCGGCTCTGACAACTCGCGGGGAGGTACTGACTACTCCACCATCAGTCGGATGCATCTTGACTGTAATAACTGCTATCTTCTGTCCATGTGCCGTGCGTATGATCAGTCTATTATTCCCTGTTATCAGCCGTTTCAGGCCGTGATGTCTTGTAAAGAGGACCTGTCTGCTTTTTCTGGCATGTCTGAATTCGTACATATGTGCATTCTCCTTTAAATCACGATTCTGGGGCATTTTTTTTTTTTAAAAGAATGATGTGTTTTGCTGTTCCTCCGTTATTCCTCTTGGAAATGTGCTAACGGGGGCGGTATTAGAGTCTAGACACTCCCTTTTGGCTAGGGGTATAGTATTTTGCAAATGTCAATTTATTAATCGATTTCCCAGAGGAATAATAGAGAAACAGCACAATGAGAGTATTTACTAAACATTCACCTCAGGAGAGCTGACGCTTTCTGAAGATTTCTCTACAGTTTCCCATCTTCACTCTTTATTCCGGCCTATCCCCTACTTAAAGGGGTTGTCCAGGAATGGAAAAACATGGCTGCTTTCTTCCAAAAACAGCACCACCCCAGTCCACAGGTTGTGTGCGGTATTGCTTCTCTGCCCCATCGGCTCCAACGGAGATGAACTGCAATACCAGACACAACCTGTGGACAGGGGTGGAGCTGTTTTTGGAAGAAAACAGCCCTGTTTTTCTAATCCTGGATAACCTCTTTAAAGGGGTTGTCCAGCTTTTACCGAGTGATTGAACTTGATGGACTTATGTCTTTTTTCAACCGTATTAACTATGTAACTATAGCCTATCCTCAGGGTACGCCCCCACTAGCTGATCAGCGGTGGTCTGACACTCCACACCCTCCTGATCAGCCATCAACTGTATAGTGGGTAGATCTCATCACTGCGGCGCTGCGCCCATTGACCTCAATGGAATCTGCGCTGTAGTAATGAACGCCCTCTGCTACACAGTTGAAGCTGTGTCGTTCCAGTGCCTGACTACTGATCGGCAGGGGCGGGGGTGTCAAACTTAGGCCGATCAACTAGTGATGCCCTATCCAGAGGATAATTCAGCGCTTAGTAAAAGCTGGACAATCCCTGTAAAGGGGTTGTCCTATTATATCAAGCTGTCCCCAGCATTTGGCCCTTTGCCCATCACAAGAACAGGGGCCATGTTCCCCATTTCAGTGAAGCAACAGACACGCATGCATGTCCCCTGCTGCATTCACTTCTGTGGCACATAGCCCCTAAAGGGATTGTCCCACAAAAAATATTCTACAGTTTTCAAACCAGCGCCTGGATCTGAATACTTTATACTAATACTGTAATTGCATGTAATAAAAAAAATTAGCATAGCCACTGAGTTATTTAATAAAATATCTGTATAGCGCCACCTGCTGTTTGTTTTTTTCTTATTTCTTTGTCCTGCCCACTGAGAAGGCCGCACATGCTCAGTTTCATTCTTCAACTGCCCCCTGAGCTGTGATAGGGAGAGCTGAGACACGCCCCCTGAGCTGTGATAGGGAGAGCTGAGACACGCCCCCTGAGCTGTGATAGGGAGAGCTGAGACACACCCCCTGATCTGTGATAGGGAGAGCTGAGACACGCCTTCTGCGCTGTGATAGGGAGAGCTGAGACACGCTCCCTGAGTTGTGATAGGGAGAGCTGAGACACGCCTCCTGAGCTGTGATAGGGAGAGCTGAGACACGCCTCCTGAAGCTGTGATAGGGAGAGCTGAGACACGCCTCCTGAGCTGTGATAGGGAGAGCTGAGACACGCCTCCTGAGCTGTGATAGGGAGAGCTGAGACACGCCTCCTGAGCTGTGATAGGAGAGCTGAGACACGCCTCCTGAGCTGTGATAGGGAGAGCTGAGACACGCCCCCTGAGCTGTGATAGGGAGAGCTGAGACACGCCCCCTGAGCTTGTGATAGGGAGAGCTGAGACATGCTCCCTGAGTTGTGATAGGGAGAGCTGAGACACGCCACCTGAGCTGTGATAGGGAGAGCTGAGACATGCTCCCTGAGTTGTGATAGGGAGAGCTGAGACACGCCCCTGAGTTGTGATAGGGAGAGCTGAGACACGCTCCCTGAGTTGTGATAGGGAGAGCTGAGACACGCCACCTGAGCTGTGATAGGGAGAGCTGAGACATGCTCCCTGAGTTGTGATAGGGAGAGCTGAGACACGCCCCCTGAGTTGTGATAGGGAGACCTGGGACACGCTCCCTGAGCTGTGATAGGGAGAGCTGAGACACGCCTCCTGAGCGGCAGCAGAAAAGACACGCCCCCTGAGCTGCCAGTTTGATATAAATCTAGCAGAGCAATGAATGGGGAGATCTCTGGATCCATGTGAGGTACAGGGCTGGTTCTAGCTTTGCTAGAAAGAGGTTGTCATGAACTATATGATGTCTGATTTTCATTTTTTACATTATTCATGGGATAACCCCTTTAAATGACTTTTTTTTTTTTTTTTTAATACTTTGTGTTGGAATTTTACCATTTTCAAGATCTCTGCTTTCTGTCAGTAAATGGAGGTGAGAGAAAATGAATATTCTTGTAGCTCGTGTCAGGGACCTTGTGTAGATGCTCTGGTAATTCCTGCGCAGACCCGGCCGTGAGGCCAGTGAACATATACTAATCCTCTTAGGCGATCAGCGTGAATGAAAGTGTAATACCCCTGTAACGCGTCAGAAAGGGAACAGCATGGCACAGAGTGACCCACGTGTACCGGCCGCGTCTCAGCGAAGCCAGTGTTCTTATTGATTGAACGTCTTCTTAATTTCAGGGTCCGCATAAGTCCGGCCGCTCGGCACATCTTGGACACCCATGGCGTCGACCCCAAAATTGTCGTCCCGTCCGGCCCTCGAGGAATAATCACAAAAGAGTAAGTGCAAAGATCACACACATTAACACTGTATAGTGTCTTCTTCCTTTTATACCCTCCAAGGCTCCAGGACTAAGGTAGGTGGCACGTCCATATGTGATGTACATGGGCGGCCATATTGGTCAGCATCTAAATTTTCTAGCCCCCACTGTTACATTTTATTTGCAAAATTTACAGAATTCTTTATTTCCTTTCATCAGCTATAGAGTAAAATGATAAAAATCCTGCCACTAGGGGGAGCTCTGCATACAGATGTATATGGGTCGGCTGTATAATATTATGTAAGACCAACATGATTTTTCAACTGTCGAATGAGGCCTCTCCTAATGGCACCAGAGAGGAGGATTCTGGGTAGTAGACCCCCCACACACACACACTAGTGCCCCTTTTAGCCCAAGTGGCCCTCCCTTTGGCCTATCCTTGCATGGCTCATTGAGGTTGTAGCTGCTGTGTAGACTAGTGGTCCATTTCCCCAAATGATTACAGTCGATCAAGGTGGGTCCGGGCATTGGCGGTATAGTGTATTTACCTGCTTTACAGCTGGTGGAGGGGGCGTGTCCTTCAGCCATTTGCTTTTGCCAACCGAAGCTTCAATGGCACGCTTGTAGATAAGTTTAGCTCAAAAGGTTAAGGGATGTCTCTCCGTGAACCAAGCATGGGTGGGAAGCTACTACATAAATCTTTCATGGTACAGATGCTCAGACAAACCGTTCTTTTCCCCTCGCCAGTCTGGGAGGGTACGGACATTTCTCTCTCCACTGACAGATTTGTCTGTATTTTTAGAATTGTCTTTTTGTAGCCAGATCTCATCTTGGTGCTAATGAGTCGCCTGCAGGAAACTGACGGAGCTGATACATGATGAAACCCGGCCGAAAATATCTTGTAATTAGAATGTGGAGAATCTGCATGACACTTTCCCATGAATTGCTAGAGGCCGAACACACGGGGGCCGAGCCTGAGCTCCTGCTCTGCATTTACTGTATAAAATGCAGCCTGTGTCTAAGGGCTCATACACACGACCATGATTTCGGTCCACATCCAATCCACATTTTTTGAGGGTCATATGCGGACCCGTTCCCCTCAATGGGGCCGCAAAAGATACAGACCACACACTGAGTGCTGTCCACAAATCCGTTCTAATAGAAGAGTATTTACTATTCCGTGTATGGTGGTCCCGGGCTATGGCTTCTTTCTTGGTGATCTCAGATAGCAGAGGGAGTTAATGTATTATAATGCTCACTTCCCTGGTGGTCTACGTTTGAAGAATAGAGTTCATATTTTATTTTCTGGTGGTCTAGGGTAGAATAGGGGTTTATATTCTATTCCCTGGTGGTCTAGGGTAGAATAGGGGTTTATATTATATTCCCTGGTGGTCTAGGGTAGAATAGGGGTTTATATTATATTCCCTGGTGGTCTAGGGTAGAATAGGGGTTTATATTATATTCCCATGTGGTCTAGGGTAGAATAGGGGTTTATATTATATTCCCATGTGGTCTAGGGTAGAATAGGGGTTTATATTATATTCCCATGTGGTCTAGGGTACAGTAGGGATTTATATTCTATTCCCTTGTGGTCTAGGGTAGAATAGGGGTTTATATTATGTTCCCTGGTGGTCTAGGGTAGAATAGGGGTTTATATTATGTTCCCTGGTGGTCTAGGGTAGAATAGGGGTTTATATTATGTTCCCTGGTGGTCTAGGGTAGAATAGGGGTTTATATTCTGTTCCCTGGTGGTCTAGGGTAGAATAGGGGTTTATATTCTATTCTCTGGTGGTCGAGGGTAGAAGAGGTAGGTTAATAACTGGTTGGTATATCCTTGCTCCATCATAGAGTTGAATGCGTTGTGCAGCTGGTGAACTACAAATCTCAGGATGGATTTATGGGAGGTGGCATATCTGAGTTTTGAGGTATTTTGTGCAAATAATGTTTTCCGTATCTAAAGCATTTTTGTCAGGCAGTTGCATGTAAAGCAACTCCCCAATGCATCGCCCTTCTGCGATTCCTCTCACTGTGATAATAGAAGTCACTCTTATAATGGATTCAATGGATCTGCTGTATATTCCTCAGAAGGCTTGCTGGAAGTTGTAGTGCAGCTAATAGAGAAGAACCACAGACAGACTGCGGGCGTCCCCCCTCAAGGTGTATGAAACACTGGCACAAAGACGCTCCATATTCTGTATTGAAAGTAGGTTATCCTTTATACCTGCTAGTGCGGGGGCTGGGCGTCCATGAATTATAGATTTCTATATGTGATATACATTAGCACCCCTCCCCCTACACTCTTTCCTCTGGCTGTGAATTGCTGCCGAATCCATTGTTAATGGCCGGAGGCTGGAAACTGTCACATCTGTAGAGCGTGCAGCAGGAATTAGACCTCATTCACACAGTGCAGCTGTCTATTCTGTGTCTGTGAGGGCTCATTCATGCAGACGTAAGAATGAGTCTGCATCCGTTCCACAATTTTTGCGGAACGGGTGCGGACCCATTCATTTCAATGAGTCCGCAAAAGATATGGGCAGCACGCCGTGTGCTGTCCGCATCCGTGGCTCCGCGGCTCCTATTCTATTACGGTTGCGTCCATGTGTGGTCTGCAAATTGTGGAACGCACTACGGCCGTCTGAATGAGGCCTTATTTAAACACAGTGCCGCAAAGTGCTGCCATCTTGTCTCTGCACTCTGAACGCAGACTGTTCACGGTAGCGGCGCTACAGCAGTCTCTGATAAGGGAGACATTATGGCAGTCTATAATGCAGAACGCTGTGGCAGTCTTGATTTTGGGGATGCTATGATATTTTCGTTATTGGACCATTATGGCGGTCTCCGTTACGGAGGCACTATGATAGTTTCAGGGAACTATGGTCGTCGGTGTTGATGGGGACACTGGTGATCTTTGGTATGGGTGGGGGCTATATGGCATTCTCGGTTTTGGGTATGGGGAGCTCTATGGTGTTGCTCTAGGATGGTCTTGGTTATGGGGGGGCTCTACGGCAGTCCTGGTTACGAGGGCTTGTTTTGTGGTGGTCTTGGTTATGGAAGGGTGCTGTGGCGGTCTTGATTTTGAGGGCGCTATGATGTCTTGGTTATTGGCCATTATAGCAGTGTCCTTTACGGAGGCCCTATGATAGTTTCAGTTATGGTGGGCACTATGGTCGTCTGTGTCGTCTGTTTGGGAGGAGGGGTGTTATATGGTATTCTCGGTTTTGGGTATGGGGAGCTCTATGGTGCTGATCTTGGTTATGGGGGTGCTTGATGGCAGCTCCGGTTATGGGGCGCTCTACGGCAGTCCTGGTTACGAGGGGTTGTTCTGTGGTGGTCTTGGTTATGGAAGGGAGCTGTTGCGGTCTTCATTTTGGGGGTGCTATGATATTTTGGTTATTGGGCCATTATGGCGGTCTCCGTTACGGCGGCACCATGGCAGTTTCAGTTATGGTGGGCACTATGGTCGTCGGTGTTGATGGGGACACTGGTGATCTCTGGTATGGGTGGGGGCTATATGGCATTCTCGGTTTTGGGTATGGAGAGCTCTATTGTGTTACTCTAGGCTGGTCTTGGTTATGGGGCGCTCTACGGCAGTCCTGGTTATGGGGGTTGTTTTGTGGTGGTCTTGGTTATGGAAGGGTGCTGTGGCGGTCTTGATTTTGAGGGTGCTATGATATTTTGGTTATTGGGTCATTATGGCGGTCTCCTTTACGGCGGCACCATGGCAGTTTCAGTTATGGTGGGCAGTATGGTCGTCGGTGTTGATGGGAACACTATGGTGATCTCTGATATTTTTGGGGGGTGTTATATGGTATTCTCGGTTTTGGGTATGGGGAGCTTTATGGTGCTGGTCTTGGTTATGGGGGCGCTCTACGGCAGTCCTGGTTACGAGGGGTTGTTTTTGTGGTGGCCTTGGTTATGGAAGGGAGCTGTGGCGGTGTTGGTTATGGGGGCACTATGGCGGTCATCGCTTTGAAAACTGTTTCTCCGGTTGATTTTTGTGGGGGTCTGTGGCTGTTGTGGGGGAACTAGGCCTTGGCTGCTAAGAACACATCGTCGGAAGACATTTTATTGGAGTAACACACACTTGGCGGCAGCTTGCGGTTAGTTGCTTTGGCGGATTGCTAGTAATGGTTTCACTGGTAAAGTCCGCCAGTCTAATATGTATTGGGAGGGGAGCTCCTAACTCTCTCCCGACAGATGACGTCACGAATGATCGGGGATCGGGTGAGCGGAATTTGCTGATCCTTTTTCTTCTCCTCCACTAGAGGTGTCTGGATGCGCCGTTCTCCTCTTTCCGCATTGTGAACACATGCATCCTCGGCTGACGCAGAGCTGTCTGCTGAGGGGTATGGGCATTTCAAAGATTGGATGGGTTCCATTCCTTTTGGGCATCCTATTACACCGCCATCAGATATTGGGCCTGATTGAGGCCTGGGAAATATTTCACACTGCTAATCTAGAAAGTCTTGTGATGCGTAATGTATGTACATTCATCGTCCGTTGCGATCGTCCTGTTACACTGACGGCGTCCCGTCCTATAGATTTTACATTAGATCGCTCTTTCGGCCGACATTTGAGGGAATTGATTTCGAGTCTCGTTCCTCCCGGACGCCGCGCTCTTGAGTAATTACCCCGAATGCCATTAATTGCCGTCGTCTTCCTAAGCCCCTCCGACCAAGTACCGAGCCTTGATACGAGGAGCTAACGAATGTGTTCCTGTTGCCATAGCGACGTGGCGACACTTTAATTGGAAAGTGGAGGCTTGTGACCACGGCGAACACCTAGCGCCCACCCCCCACTCCATCCTTTTCACGTTTCTCGCCTTGTTGGAAACGAGCTCCTTAGATCCCTGGAAACAGAAAATCGTTGTTTTTTTTTTTACGGCGCGCTCTTATTTTTAGCGTCCGCGGCGGCGCTGGCGTTAGTCATCGCCTCCATATTCTTGTAGCTGTCACTTCTCGTTCTGCACATCCACCCGCTGTAACCCTTTCCTCGCCGGCGGCCGCGCGCCTGGGATGGCGTGTTCTCCCGCCTCCGTCGCCGAGGGGGTTAACGAGGCACGTGACACGAATCGTACATACATTCGCCGCGCAGATGGGCGCGAGGTTCTCGCCGAGTAAAAAGCTTTCTAAATTGGGAGCCTCGGGGGGGTCGGCTGTTACTTCCAGATGAATTCCTAATGAGTCTGGGAATGTATTTTTAGAACGCGTTAAGTTTTTTTTTTTTTTTTTTCCTGATTTTTGTGATTTTGGGGTCTTGTCGTTACTTCGTATTTTACACAGGGAGCGCCGATATGTCGCCATCGCGCCTGGAAAATCGTCATTTTCGTCTTTCGACAGCACAGAGGATACAAATGGCGAATGGCGAAGAGTCTTACGTAGGAGACAGGATCAGTCCCGACTCTCCCTTGGTACAGAGATGGATAAGCAGCCGCCAGGGACTGCTTATCTCTATGGAGCACAGGCTTCTCAGCATCTAACATTACTCAGTGCTGCCCCCTATCTGCACATGTCGGGGGGGCTGCCCACTCGTGTATAAAGGATGATTGTGACCACGGACAGCGATCTGATAAAGCTGATCATAGACGTGAGATTCAAAGGGGTCGTCCAGATTAGAAAAAAACGTTTTGGTATACCCCCTGAGCGGTTATAAAGAGCGTCTCTCACCATGGAGGACCTGTCCTGTCCTGTCCTGCATTACACTGTATAATTCCTCATTTCCCCTGCGGGGGCGCTGCAGGGAGGATGAACACTTACCGCCAGGTCTCCTCACAGATCACAGCTGATCGCTGACCCTTACTGTCAAGGCGGAGAGCCCCTTTAACGGAACCTTGAAATAAATGGTAAAATTACGTCGAAACGTCCCCCTTAAAGGGGTCCTCTCGGCTATAGACCTAACCTCAGGACGGGTCATCGATGTCTGATCTACATGGGTCCGACATCCAGCATCCCCTGACGATCAGATTTTCCGGACTGCTGCGGCGTTGCATACTAAGGGTACATTCATATGACCACATGTGTTTTGCTGTCCGTAAAACACAGATACCGGCCGTATGTGTCCTGCATTTTGCGGAGCGCTCCCGGCCAGCCCTATGATAGAAATGCCTGGACAAGAATGGGAGACGCTCTATCTTTCTGACAGGGCCGCAGAACTGAAGTACGGATGCGGACAGCACACAATGTGCCGTCTGCATCTTTTGCGGCCCTGTTGAAATTAATGGGTCAGCATCCGTAACGCAAAATTGCAGAACAGATGCGGGCCCATAAATACGGGCGTGTGAATGAGCCCTAACCGTGTGCGGGCGGAGGCAGACGGCTCCATACACTGTGTAGTGTCTGCTGCTGGCGGCTGAAGCTCGGCTCCATTCACTTGAATGGGATTTGAGCTGCAGTACCCCAGTATGGCCACTATGCAGTGTCTGGCGCTGTCTGCCTCTAGCAACGTATGCAGTGTATCTTCTGGTATCGCAGCAGCGCGAGACGGTTGATCGGTCCGGGTGCCAGGAGTTGGACCCCCACAGACCTGACATTGATGATCCATCATGAGAATAGATCATCAGAGTCTGTCGCCCAGATAACCCCATTAAACAGAACCTGTCGCCTCTCCTAACACGTCTGTTCGAGTGCTTTTGAATTCTGCGTTGTGCCGTTCCTCTGTTATTCCTCCCAAAAATGTATGAATACATTGACAGATGGAGGTGTGTACCCCCACAGCCTGACACTGTCCAGTCGGTGTTGACAGGGTGAATAGTATCTCCTATTTGTCATTTATTTACACAGTTTTTTTTATAGTTTTCCAGGAGGATTTACAGAGGGACGGCACAACTAGCTCTAAGAAAAGAATGTTTTGGGGACTACAAGTAGTCACTAAAATAGACATGTCAGGAGGACTGCCCGAGTCCTGATCCTCTAGGACAGGCATGCCCAACCTGCTGCCCTCCAGCTACTACAACTCCCAGAATCCTCCTTTCACTTTTCTGGCAGTTAAAAGAACAGATGAGCAAGTGTGCATGCTGGGAGTTGTAGTTTCACAGCAGCTGGAGTGCCGAAGGTTGCTGACCCTTGCTCTAGGACAACTATAAGAGAATTCGTTATATGTCTCAGTATGATAAAGGGTTAATGGAGTGGAGGTGGTTAAGAGGGAAATTGCTGGGACTGTTCCTTTAAATCCCGGTCAGTCCCATGACTGGCGACAGCATGTGTACAGCCGTGCGCAGGCGCTCACCAGATGCAGTAAGAAAAATAAAAATCTGAAAGTCTAAAAAATAATCACATTTTTATTCCCCATCTCTCGCGCACTTTCTATATATTAATCTACATATAATTGTCCCGCTGTGCTGCTGACACCATCTTCGGCAGGTGACCTCTGCGGTATGGAGGACTCTTACACTGTGCAGAGCTGACAGGGTCTGACCCCTGCCTCATGACCTGGAGGCCTCCGGTGGGTGGGGGGAGGGGATGCAGGCCGGCAGCACCTGCCCAGGGGAGCCATCCCGCACGTGACATCATTAAAGTGACACTAGGGCTGAAGGGGTGGGGGATGGGCTGGAATTAAAGGACCCCTCAACATGGACTGTGTGACTAAAATGACAACCGCGGAGGTATACGGAGCAGCGGCACTTCCAGTAAGTCAGTGCTCCGGGGGCAGACATATCTGTAGTCTTGTGCCTATGGAAGAATCCCGCTCAGCCTGACGTCGTAGACGCTGCATGTAGATGTATAGTTATATCTGCACACGCTGGGGTTCTGTTTTTGGGTGCTGTATGGCACTGTTAATTCGGCAATGTTGTGCTGCACTGTTAGTTGGAGGCACTGTGTGTCTCTGTTAGTTGGCGGCACTGTGTGTCTCTGTTAGTTGGCGGCACTGTGTGTCTCTGTTAGTTGGCGGCACTGTGTGTCTCTGTTAGTTGGCGGCACTGTGTGTCTCTGTTAGTTGGCGGCACTGTGTGTCTCTGTTAGTTGGCGGCACTGTGTGGCTCTGTTAGTTGGCTCTGTTAGTTGGCGGCACTGTGTGGCTCTGTTAGTTGGCTCTGTTAGTTGGAGGCACTGTGTGGCTCTGTTAGTTGGCTCTGTTAGTTGGCGGCACTGTGTGGCTCTGTTAGTTGGCTCTGTTAGTTGGCGGCACTGTGTGGCTCTGTTAGTTGGCACTGTTAGTTGGCGGCACTGTGTGGCACTGGCGGCACTGTTAGTTGGTGGCACTGGAGGCACTGTGTGGCTCTGTTAGTTGGCGGCACTGTGTGGCTCTGTTAGTTGGCGGCACTGTGTGGCTCTGTTAGTTGGCGGCACTGTGTGGCTCTGTTAGTTGGCGGCACTGTGTGGCTCTGTTAGTTGGCGGCACTGTGTGGCTCTGTTAGTTGGCGGCACTGTGTGGCTCTGTTAGTTGGCGGCACTGTGTGGCTCTGTTAGTTGGGCACTGTGTGGCTCTGTTAGTTGGCCGTTAGTGGCACCGTGTGGCTCTGTTAGTTGGAGGCACCGTGTGGCTCTGTTAGTTGGAGGCACCGTGTGGCTCTGTTAGTTGGAGGCACCGTGTGGCTCTGTTAGTTGGAGGCACCGTGTGGCTCTGTTAGTTGGAGGCACCGTGTGGCTCTGTTAGTTGGCGGCACTGTGTGGCACTGGCGGCACTGTGTGGCTCTGTTAGTTGGCGGCACTGTGTGGCTCTGTTAGTTGGCGGCACTGTGTGGCTCTGTTAGTTGGAGGCACTGTGTGGCTCTGTTAGTTGGAGGCACTGTGTGGCTCTGTTAGTTGGAGGCACTGTGTGGCTCTGTTAGTTGGAGGCACCGTGTGGCACTGTTAGTTGGCGGCACTGTTAGTTGGTGGCACTGTGTGGCACTGGCGGCGCTGTTAGTTGGTGGCACTGGAGGCACTGTTTGGCACTGTTAGTTGGAGGCACTGTGTGGCTCTGTTAGTTGGCGGCACTGTGTGGCTCTGTTAGTTGGAGGCACTGTGTGGCACTGTTAGTTGGAGGCACTGTGTGGCTCTGTTAGTTGGAGGCACTGTGTGGCACTGTTAGTTGGCGGCACTGTGTGGCACTGTTAGTTGGCGGCACTGTGTGGCTCTGTTAGTTGGCGGCACTGTGTGGCTCTGTTAGTTGGAGGCACTGTGTGGCACTGTTAGTTGGAGGCACTGTGTGGCACTGTTAGTTGGCGGCACTGTGTGGCACTGTTAGTTGGCGGCACTGTGTGGCTCTGTTAGTTGGCGGCACTGTGTGGCTCTGTTAGTTGGAGGGCACTGTTGTGGCACTGTTAGTTGGAGGCACTGTGTGGCACTGTTAGTTGGAGGCACTGTGTGGCACTGTTAGTTGGAGGCACTGTGTGGCACTGTTAGTGTGTGGCACTGTTAGTTGGAGGCACTGTGTGGCACTGTTAGTTGGAGGCACTGTGTGGCACTGTTAGTTGGAGGCACTGTGTGGCACTGTTAGTTGGAGGCACTGTGTGGCACTGTTAGTTGGAGGCACTGTGTGGCACTGTTAGTTGGAGGCACTGTGTGGCACTGTTAGTTGGAGGCACTGTGTGGCACTGTTAGTTGGAGGCACTGTGTGGCACTGTTAGTTGGAGGCACTGTGTGGCACTGTTAGTTGGAGGCACTGTGTGGCACTGTTAGTTGGAGGCACTGTGTGGCTCTGTTAGTTGGCGGCACTGTGTGGCTCTGTTAGTTGGCGGCACTGTGTGGCTCTGTTAGTTGGCGGCACTGTGTGGCTCTGTTAGTTGGCGGCACTGTGTGGCTCTGTTAGTTGGCGGCACTGTGTGGCTCTGTTAGTTGGAGGCACTGTGTGGCTCTGTTAGTTGGAGGCACTGTGTGGCTCTGTTAGTTGGAGGCACTGTGTGGCTCTGTTAGTTGGAGGCACTGTGTGGCTCTGTTAGTTGGAGGCACTGTGTGGCTCTGTTAGTTGGAGGCACTGTGTGGCTCTGTTAGTTGGAGGCACTGTGTGGCTCTGTTAGTTGGAGGCACCGTGTGGCACTGTTAGTTGGCGGCACTGTTAGTTGGTGGCACTGTGTGGCACTGGCGGCGCTGTTAGTTGGTGGCACTGGAGGCACTGTTTGGCACTGTTAGTTGGAGGCACTGTGTGGCTCTGTTAGTTGGCGGCACTGTGTGGCTCTGTTAGTTGGAGGCACTGTGTGGCACTGTTAGTTGGAGGCACTGTGTGGCTCTGTTAGTTGGAGGCACTGTGTGGCACTGTTAGTTGGCGGCACTGTGTGGCACTGTTAGTTGGCGGCACTGTGTGGCTCTGTTAGTTGGCGGCACTGTGTGGCTCTGTTAGTTGGCGGCACTGTGTGGCACTGTTAGTTGGAGGCACTGTGTGGCACTGTTAGTTGGAGGCACTGTGTGGCACTGTTAGTTGGAGCACTGTGTGGCACTGTTAGTTGGAGGCACTGTGTGGCACTGTTAGTTGGAGGCACTGTGTGGCACTGTTAGTTGGAGGCACTGTGTGGCACTGTTAGTTGGAGGCACTGTGTGGCACTGTTAGTTGGAGGCACTGTGTGGCACTGTTAGTTGGAGGCACTGTGTGGCACTGTTAGTTGGAGGCACTGTGTGGCACTGTTAGTTGGAGGCACTGTGTGGCACTGTTAGTTGGAGGCACTGTGTGGCTCTGTTAGTTGGCGGCACTGTGTGGCTCTGTTAGTTGGCGGCACTGTGTGGCTCTGTTAGTTGGCGGCACTGTGTGGCTCTGTTAGTTGGCGGCACTGTGTGGCTCTGTTAGTTGGCGGCACTGTGTGGCTCTGTTAGTTGGCGGCACCGTGTGGCTCTGTTAGTTGGCGGCACCGTGTGGCTCTGTTAGTTGTCGGCACCGTGTGGCACTGTTAGTTGGAGGCACCGTGTGGCACTGTTAGTTGGAGGCACCGTGTGGCACTGTTAGTTGGAGGCACCGTGTGGCACTGTTAGTTGGAGGCACCGTGTGGCACTGTTAGTTGGCGGCACCGTGTGGCTCTGTTAGTTGGAGGCACCGTGTGGCACTGTTAGTTGGAGGCACCGTGTGGCACTGTTAGTTGGAGGCACCGTGTGGCACTGTTAGTTGGAGGCACCGTGTGGCACTGTTAGTTGGAGGCACCGTGTGGCACTGTTAGTTGGAGGCACCGTGTGGCTCTGTTAGTTGGAGGCACCGTGTGGCTCTGTTAGTTGGAGGCACCGTGTGGCTCTGTTAGTTGGAGGCACCGTGTGGCACTGTTAGTTGGAGGCACCGTGTGGCACTGTTAGTTGGAGGCACCGTGTGGCTCTGTTAGTTGGCGGCACCGTGTGGCTCTGTTAGTTGGCGGCACCGTGTGGCTCTGTTAGTTGGAGGCACCGTGTGGCTCTGTTAGTTGGAGGCACCGTGTGGCTCTGTTAGTTGGAGGCACCGTGTGGCACTGTTAGTTGGCGGCACTGTTAGTTGGTGGCACTGTGTGGCACTGGCGGCGCTGTTAGTTGGTGGCACTGGAGGCACTGTTTGGCACTGTTAGTTGGAGGCACTGTGTGGCTCTGTTGGTGGCACTGTGTGGCACTGGCGGCGCTGTTAGTTGGTGGCACTGGAGGCACTGTTTGGCACTGTTAGTTGGAGGCACTGTGTGGCTCTGTTAGTTGGAGGCACTGTGTGGCTCTGTTAGTTGGAGGCACTGTGTGGCACTGTTAGTTGGAGGCACTGTGTGGCACTGTTAGTTGGAGGCACTGTGTGGCACTGTTAGTTGGAGGCACTGTGTGGCTCTGTTAGTTGGAGGCACTGTGTGGCACTGTTAGTTGGCGGCACTGTGTGGCACTGTTAGTTGGAGGCACTGTGTGGCACTGTTAGTTGGCGGCACTGTGTGGCTCTGTTAGTTGGCGGCACTGTGTGGCTCTGTTAGTTGGCGGCACTGTGTGGCTCTGTTAGTTGGCGGCACTGTGTGGCTCTGTTAGTTGGAGGCACTGTGTGGCTCTGTTAGTTGGAGGCACTGTGTGGCTCTGTTAGTTGGAGGCACTGTGTGGCACTGTTAGTTGGAGGCACTGTGTGGCACTGTTAGTTGGCGGCACTGTGTGGCACTGTTAGTTGGAGGCACTGTGTGGCACTGTTAGTTGGAGGCACTGTGTGGCACTGTTAGTTGGAGGCACTGTGTGGCACTGTTAGTTGGAGGCACTGTGTGGCACTGTTAGTTGGGAGGCACTGTGTGGCACTGTTAGTTGGAGGCACTGTGTGGCACTGTTAGTTGGCGGCACTGTGTGGCTCTGTTAGTTGGAGGCACTGTTAGTTGGTGGCACTGGCAGCACCGTGTGGCTCTGTTAGTTGGCGGCACCGTGTGGCTCTGTTAGTTGGCGGCACCGTGTGGCTCTGTTAGTTGGCTTCACCGTGTGGCTCTGTTAGTTGGCGGCACCGTGTGGCTCTGTTAGTTGGCTTCACCGTGTGGCTCTGTTAGTTGGCGGCACCGTGTGGCTCTGTTAGTTGGCGGCACCTTGTGGCATGTGTAGTGTTGCTCTATGTGATTGGTTGCGTGGCTAGTCAGTGGTACCATATAGCGCAGCATCTTCACTGTCTACGGCAGAATTCTGTCTGAGCTTCTGATTGGACAGAATTATCGTGTCCTGTATCTGGAGAAGTCCCGCCTCCTTTTCTTCAGACTTTGGACAGGATAGGATTTCTCAGAACATCCTTCCCCGCTGATCTTGTGCTCGCTGCCTGATCCACCCGTCAGATTAGATTTTCTCAAACGTTGTAATTGGAAATCCGTACAGTCCGTGAACACGGCGGCCATTGATTCCTGGTTCAAGCTTCAGTCTATCTGTAAATGTAAGAAACTAGTCCTTGCACTTCTCCCCATCACCTGCAGATGGCAGTGTGATTTTTCCAAAAACAGCCACGGTTCCCTTTACTTTCTGATAAATGAATTGATGTTTTTTACGGTTTCACCCCCTGAGAAGCGAAGTGCAGGACACGGACCCGCAGGTAACGCTGCAGATTCCCAGATGGTAAGAACGTGCAGGTACAAAAGGTGCGGATCCCGGATAAAGGCAGCGGGCGAGGTGCGGAAACGTGTATCATGTGGTTACTTTCAGCAAATAAATCTGCTTTCTGTATGAATTCCTTCATCTCTGCTTTCATTCTGTAAGAACCTTCACAGTTTACGGTCAGTGGTCATGTGACACAGGGAGGGCGTGCGGCTTGTTTTCGGAAACGTCTTGTAATGCCCCTCCACCCAATAACTGCTGCTTTGGTGCAACCTGTGGCAGTGAAATCACATAATTCACATGACCGCTGCAGCCGGTCACTGTCCTCAGCGGTAATACTTGCATGGACAGCACAGCACAGGACGGGCTGCACTGATTGCGGTTACTGAGTATTTTGCGCTCTCTTGTACAGGGACGCTCTACGAGTCGTGTCACAAAAGGGCGTGACAGCGGAGACAACGGCGCAGCCGGCACCAGTGAAGGTAGCACCGGTCACCCCACAACAGCCTGCGCCTCCAGCAGTGGCCCTCCATCGCCCGTCAGAACCGCCAATATCCATCCCTGGGACGCCCCCGGCCCCGGTAAGGATTCATAAACTATATTCTGTCAATGACAGCACTGATTGGATAGAGTGAGTCTGTGCAGGGACACACCCCCAACTGGTTACCTCCCTTCTGTACCCTTACTGCAGACTGCTAACAATTCATTCATAACTTCTAGTAGAAATAATAAAGGAATGGCACAACATACAGACATAAGAATAGAGGCTCCAGAATTGTTATTACATGGGGAATGTATGAAGCTATTAATACAGACATGTCAGGAGCGGGGAGGGGGCCTCTTTAAATGTAATTTTGCCAGCGGTGTCTACCACGGTGAGATTTGCGCTGCTCGTGTATATATTATCATTAATACCCTCGTATTTGCCTCCAGGGGACGTTCACTGAAATACCAACCAGCAACATTCGAAAGGTTATTGCCAAGAGGTTAACAGAATCTAAATCCACCATCCCTCACGCCTACGCCAACACGGACTGCGACCTCGGAGCGGTTCTCAAACTGAGGAAGGAGCTGGCCAAAGGTCAGTGAGACGGCTCCAAAATAATCGCCTTGGAGGGAGGGGGAGGGGAGGCGCTACCGAAATCGTCAGCCATTGGCGCATCTTCCCAACATACAGGGGCGACTGGCCATAGAACCTACAGGGAAATTCCCCAGTGGGCCGATGCCCCAGGGGAACGCCTGAGCCCTCCTCATGGCTGCCAGCCAGGTCTATGTACATTTGATGCTCTCAGTACTCAGTATATTGTGCTGCTCTGTGGTATTTGGTTCTGCTGGGACGATATTTTGTGCTGCACTGTGGTATTTGGCTCTGCAGGGGCAGTATATTGTGCTGCACTGTGGTATTTGGTTCTACTGGGGCAGTATATTGTGCTGCACTGTGGTATTTGGTTCTGCTGGGGCGGTATATTGTGCTGCACTGTGGTATTTGGTTTTGCTGGGGCAGTATATTGTGCTGCACTGTGGTATTTGGTTCTGCTGGGGCGGTATATTGTGCTGCACTGTGGTATTTGGTTTTGCTGGGGCAGTATATTGTGCTGCACTGTGGTATTTGTTTCTGCTGGGGCAGTATTTAGTGCTGCACTGTGATATTTGGTTCTGCTGGGGCGGTATATTGTGCTGCACTGTGGTATTTGGTTCTGCTGGGGCGGTATATTGTGCTGCACTGTGGTATTTGGTTCTGCTGGGGCAGTATATTGTGCTGCTCTGTGGTATTTGGTTCTGCCGGGGCGGTATATTGTGCTGCACTGTGGTATTTGGTTCTGCTGGGACGATATTTTGTGCTGCACTGTGGTATTTGGCTCTGCTGGGGCAGTATATTGTGCTGCACTGTGGTATTTGGTTCTGCTGGGCAGTATATTGTGCTGCACTGTGGTATTTGGTTCTGCTGGGGCGGTATATTGTGCTGCACTGTGGTATTTGGTTCTGCTGGGGCAGTATATTGTGCTGCACTGTGGTATTTGGTTCTGCTGGGGCAGTATATTGTGCTGCACTGTGGTATTTGGTTCTGCTGGGGCGGTATATTGTGCTGCACTGTGGTATTTGGTTCTGCTGGGGCAGTATATTGTGCTGCACTGTGGTATTTGGTTCTGCTGGGGCAGTATATTGTGCTGCACTGTGATATTTGGTTCTGCTGGGGCAGTATATTGTGCTGCACTGTGGTATTTGGTTCTCCTGGGGCGGTATATTGTGCTGCACTGTGGTATTTGGTTCTGCTGGGGCAGTATATTGTGCTGCACTGTGGTATTTGGTTCTGCTGGGGCGGTATATTGTGCTGCACTGTGGTATTCGATTCTGTTGGGGCAGTATATTGTGCTGCACTGTGGTATTTGGCTCTGCTGGGGCAGTATATTGTGCTGCACTGTGGTATTTGGTTCTGCTGGGACGATATTTTGTGCTGCACTGTGGTATTTGGTTCTGCTGGGACGATATTTTGTGCTGCACTACCGTATTGCTGGCTCTGCCCACTTCTGTTGCCATGCTTTCTGTCAGCTTGGACCGTCCTACAACATGGGGCCCCTTTAGGATTTTTTCCAGGGCCACTTTAGTTTCCCAGTCCGCCCCTGCAAACATGAGAAGCCCGTCATTTAGTTCCTACCTTATAGACCTATAATTGCATTTAACGAGCAATTTCCGTGCACAGCCTAAAATTCTTACTACCGCGTGTCACCCGCTTCTCCCTCTAGGACTTGCTTAAAGGGCATCTGTCAGCAGTTTTGTAACTATGACACCGGCTGACCTGTTACATGTGCTCTTGGCAGCTGAAGGCATCTGTGTTGGTCCCATGTTCATATGTGTCCGCATTGCTGAGAAAAATGATGTTTTATTATATGCAAATGAGCCTCTAGGAGCAACGGGGGCGTTACCATTACACCTAGAGGCTCTGCTCTCTCTGCACATTCGATGACTTTAGGAGAGGTTAGGGCCAGAAGTGATGACGTTTACACTGCCTGGTCCTGTCAATCAAAGTGCAGAGAGAGAGCAGAGCCTCTAGGTGTAATGGTAACGCCCCCATTGCTCCTGGAGGCTCATTTGCATATATTAAAACATCATTTTTCTCAGCAATGCGGTCACATATGAACATGGGACAGTGCAAAATCTTTTAGTACAACCCTAAGCAGAAGTGCTGAAGACGTTGCCCTGCATTTCTACTGATCATTGGTGATTCCCCCCCACCGACCACCGGTTCACAGACCCCACCCATTTTTTGGCTGGACTTCCTCTTTAAGATTTGAGGAAGGTTTATAACATCTAGTACAAAGGTAAAAAAAAAAAAAATCAGGTCACCAAAAAAACCAAACACTTCCCCTTTAAGCGGCGACCCTTCAGAACGGGTTATAATGAATCCAGATTTGGCGATATACATCAGATTAATATAAATAGGTCTGTGTAACGCGCTTGTGTAATCCGTGCGTTCGGCTCAGGGCACGACCTCGCTCGCTAATGGAAGGTTTAACCGCCCGGGCTGAAGCTATTTTCCTAGATGCGCAGCATATTCGCTCCCCGAGCGTCGGTCGCGGCCAAAGTGCCCAGACTGGACGGAGCTGGGAGGAGTAATTACAGATGAAACAGCGGAAACTGCAGGGAAATCCCATCCCGTAAACCCCCCCCCCTCAACAGGCGAAGCACATTCCGCAACTCTGAGATCGAGCCGGGGATTACAGTCATGTAAATGTAAAGGAATGCTCCTCATACACGGCGTTACGCTCAGCGCAGGGGCCGAGGGGGCGGGGCATTGCTTCTATAATCTGTGGTGGTGTTTGGTACCCTGTGTCGTGCCCCGCCCCCTCAGGCTCTGCATCGGTTTCACTTGGAGTGTTCCTTGAACCTGGATTGGAATTGTGGGTTAAAGGGGTATTCCCATCTCAGACAATGGGGGCATATCCTAACCTAGCATATCCATATCCTTGTCTGATAGGAGCGGGGAGCTCTGCGCCTGGAGGACCTCGGGCTTCCCAGGGTCCGGCCACCACCAGGCGCATCGCCCCCGCTGCTCCCATAGAAATGAATGGGAGCACACTGCACATGCACGGCCACCGCTCCCATTCATTTCTAGTGATCGGCTATTTTTGGCGGCTCCATAGAAATGAATGGAGGGCGGCTGCACACTGCATGCGCAGTGTGCCCTCCTTCTCGATATAGGTGCAGGTCTCAGCGGTGGGACCCGCACCTATCAGACAATGGGGGGGGGGCATATCCTAGCGATGTGCCCCATTGTCTGAAATAGGAATACCTCTTTAAATCTCCAAGCAACTTGATGTAGAGTGCCGCAACGTGACCGCGTAGATGCAGTGTCGCAACACAGAGTTGCGATCTTCCCGTCACATGAAGAGTTGTCTTCTAGCGCTGGGGCTGCACAACAACTTTGGCCGCAGCACGTGTCGTATCTAAAGTTCACCGCATCACGATGCTTCCGTACCCTACATCGCAAAGTCCCGAAGGTTACCACGATCCTGCAGCCGCAAGCAATCCAGCGAGTTTGGATTTCTTGCGACTGGTTGCAATTCGGCCCCGTTCACATTCGCCAGTCGCTATGCTGAAGCGCCAAACTGAGATCTGTGTCCTCTGACGATTTTGTAAATTTCCTGCAGTGTGCAACGGAATCGCCCCCATTGACGTATTCACGTGATTTCACTGCAGCAGTAAGTCCCGAGCAGATCATAGGCGACTTGTATGTGACTGAATGTGAAAACTGTGATACTGTCCGTCCTGGCCTCATGCAGCATTATATAGGGAGATGCATTTTACCTTTCAGGATCCTGGGAAAGCTCTGTGAAACCTAAGAATACAGCTGGTCCTCACCCAGCTTTCCCAGAGACAGAAAGCTGAATACCACTGGTCCTCACCCAGCTTTCCCAGAGACAGAAAGCTGAATACAACTGGTCCTCACCCTGCTTTCCCAGAGACAGAAAGCTGAATACAACTGGTCCTCACCCTGCTTTCCCAGAGACAGAAAGCTGAATACAACTGGTCCTCACCCAGCTTTCCCAGAGACAGAAAGCTGAATACAACTGGTCCTCACCCAGCTTTCCAGAGACAGAAAGCTGAATACAACTGGTCCTCACCCTGCTTTCCCAGAGACAGAAAGCTGAATACAACTGGTCCTCACCCTGCTTTCCCAGAGACAGAAAGTTGAATACCACTGGTCCTCACCCAGCTTTCCCAGAGACAGAAAGCTGAATACCACTGGTCCTCACCCAGCTTTCCCAGAGACAGAAAGCTGAATACAACTGGTCCTCACCCTGCTTTCCCAGAGACAGAAAGCTGAATACAACTGGTCCTCACCCAGCTTTCCCAGAGACAGAAAGCTGAATACAACTGGTCCTCACCCAGCTTTCCCAGAGACAGAAAGCTGAATACAACTGGTCCTCACCCTGCTTTCCCAGAGACAGAAAGCTGAATACAACTGGTCCTCACCCTGCTTTCCCAGAGACAGAAAGTTGAATACCACTGGTCCTCACCCAGCTTTCCCAGAGACAGAAAGCTGAATACCACTGGTCCTCACCCAGCTTTCCCAGAGACAGAAGGCTGAATACAACTGGTCCTCACCCAGCTTTCCCAGAGACAGAAAGCTGAATACAACTGGTCCTCACCCAGCTTTCCCAGAGACAGAAAGCTGAATACAACTGGTCCTCACCCAGCTTTCCCAGAGACAGAAAGCTGAATACAACTGGTCCTCACCCAGCTTTCCCAGAGACAGAAAGCTGAATACAACTGGTCCTCACCCAGCTTTCCCAGAGACAGAAAGCTGAATACAACTGGTCCTCACCCAGCTTTCCCAGAGACAGAAGGCTGAATACAACTGGTCCTCACCCAGCTTTCCCAGAGACAGAAGGCTGAATACAACTGGTCCTCACCCAGCTTTCCCAGAGACAGAAGGCTGAATACAACTGGTCCTCACCCAGCTTTCCCAGAGACAGAAAGCTGAATACAACTGGTCCTCACCCAGCTTTCCCAGAGACAGAAAGCTGAATACAACTGGTCCTCACCCTGCTTTCCCAGAGACCAGAAAAGATGAACACGTTTGGTGTATACATAATAGGCAGGGGTACGATTCAGGACAGCTGGGTGACAACCCCCCTATGAGCTGTAATGCTTGAAAACTGGTTGTCACCCAGCTTTCCCAGAGACAGAAAGCTGAATACAAGCGGGCATCATCCAGCATTCCCAGAGACAGAAAGCTGAATACAACTGGTCCTCACCCAGCTTTCCCAGAGACAGAAAGCTGAATACAACTGGTCCTCACCCAGCTTTCCCAGAGACAGAAAGCTGAATACAACTGGTCATCGCCCAGCTTTCCCAGAGATAGAAAAGTAAATACAGCCGATCCTCACCCGGCTTTCCCAGAGACAGAAAGCTGAATACAAGAAGGCTGTGTATTCGATACGTGAGGAGATTTCATTACTGGTGACTGCACTCCCCGCTGGCAGCTCCTGCACCATCTCCGGGCCCCGCGGGCTCCTCCACTCATTTATCAGTGTTCCTGAACAGGTCACTGGCTCCGGGCGACAGCTACTAAATACAGAGGGTTTCCCACCCGCCGGGGACTGGCAGCCCCGTTTCCTGGGTAGAGAGCCATGGTGAGGGCAGTATGTGCACAGCAGAGCCGGGCCGGTGGCGGGGGGCGAGAGAACGGGAGATGATTAAATCAGGATTGTGTAACCGGTCCGAGGAACCAATGTTCTTTTTTGCCGAGATTAGAGATTACAGGATTAACCCCTCAGCCGTCGCCTCGAGTCCGTTCTCGCAGTAACGGGAGGATTTTTCATCATCGTTTACCACGTAGCGACCTAAAGGACCCCCATTTGCAGTGGACACTGATTTGGTACTATGTCAGGATAAGGGGTTGTGGGTGGGGATAATTTATTCTGTTCTCCTGCACTGCCTGTGTGTCAGTCTTCACTGCATTTGTGGCATTCTATTCAGTAACCTGTTTTGTTAAATATGGCTGTTTTGTTAAATATGGCTGCTTTCTCTTCACTCCTGTCCACTCCTGTCCACTGGTTGTGTCTGGTATTGCATCTCTATCAAAGGTGAATAGAGCTGAGCTGCCGTGTCACAAACCTGTGGATGGGCGTGGCCCTGTGTTTGGAAGAAAGAGGCCACGTTTTTCCGAACCTGTGCCACTCCATAAAGCTTGTACTTACCAGTTAGAACCCGTCCCTACTCAAGTCGAACTCCCCCTTGAAGACCGTTTCTGCCTCCTAAGTGGCCGCCTGCACCAAGTGTAGATGGAAACGCTTCAAACTAGGGTTGTCACAATACTAAAATTTTGATTCGGTCTCGATACCATAATAACATTTTTTGCGATACTCGATACCACGCAAAAAAATAAAAACGCCAAAAAAAGCCACGTGTATTCCGCATTTTATAAAACGTCCAGCCCATAATAGAACAGTCCTATCCTATTTTCTTGGGGGGAGACAAGGTGACTAAAAAATGGCGAATTGTGCGTTTTTTTATTTATTTATTCTGTTACGGCGTTCACCGCTTAGGGGAGATTTTTTAATATTTTAATACTTTGGCCTTTTCGGACGTGGCGATACCCAATATGTTTATATATTTTATATTTAATATTGGGAACGGGGAATTTAAACTTAATATTTTTTTTTTTTTACTTTTTATTTCCTATTAGCCCTTTTAGGGGCTAGAACCCTTGTCCTATGCACCCTGATAGAGATCTATTAGGGCGCATAGGACCTACACTGTCCCTGCTGCCCTATGCTTAGTGCACACGGCAGCAGGGAGCTTACCACGGCAGCCAGGACTTCAGGAGCGTCCTGGTTGCCATGGTAACCGATCAGAGCCACGCGATTACACTGCTGGGGCTCCGATCTGATTCTACCACTGCACTACCAATGAAGTGGGGGACGCCTGTGGCCAAGTACAAGTACAGGAGCGTGTGTCGGCAGAATCACATAGCCGGCACCCGACCTGTATGACTGGGAGCTGCGATACGCCGCAGTTAAGGCACCTGAGGGGTTAACTACCGCTGATCACAGCTCCCTTTCTTACAGGCTCCTGTACTTGTATTAAATGATAGTAATGTTCATTGGTGGAGCAGCGGCCACAGCCCCTCCCCTTCTCCGCCCCCCCTCCTCTCATTGGTGGCAGCAGCACAGGGGGGAGAGCTTCCTTCTCCCCTGTGCTGCTGTGGAGAACATGGAGTGCGCTGACAGCAGTAGCACAGCCTAGTATCGGTAACAGGCAAATTCCAATACCAGGACAAAAGTATCAATTGGGTATTGAGAATTCGATACCTGGTGCAACCCTACTTCAAACACGTGGCTAATAAAAGCAGCCGTCTGATTAATACCTAATGAATGGGAGAACCCGACTCATAACCGTGATTGATGTCTGCTTATTTTATGGGCGTGCCAGCCCATACCCGCTGCGAGTGTGTCATACATGAGTCTGTCGCCAGCTGTTACATCGCAGGGGACGGGGAGAGGCCGATGATGTCACTAACGCACTTTCTCTTCTCTTTTTTTCCGTCCCTTTTTCAGATAACATTAAGGTCTCTGTGAACGATTTCATCATCAAAGCCACGGCCGTCACACTGAAAGTAAGTCCGGTGCAGGACCGTGTATCCTAGATCTGCTGGGAGTTGTAGTTTACAATAGCCGGATGGGCTATAGGACAATATCTGATCTATGATATGAACAGTGAGCAGCACAAGGGGCTCACTATAGGCACTGGTTATGGCAGCCTGTAGTCTGTGAATGGACTATTTCCCTGGCAGCCTGTGAAGCAGTCCGTCCACAGATTACAGGTTGCCCGGTAAGATAATTTAAAAAAACTAAAAAAAACCCTTCCCTTCCTACACCCGTTCTGTTCCAGCTCCGCTGCTCATTCCCCTTTCCCAGGCTTCAGCCATTAACTTCCCTTATACTGCTGCAGCCAGTCCCCGGTCTCAGACTTCTGACCCTGCACATTGCTGAGGTTATGGACTGGCTGCAGCAGTATATAGGATGAGACGATGGTAGCAGCACTGCTGGAGCGGGCGCAGGAAGGGAAGTTTTTTTTGTTGTTGTTTTTGACATCAATTAAGTTACTGCTGCAGCCAGTCCCCGGCCTCAGCATCTGACGCTGCACACTGCTGAGGTTATGGATTGGCTGCAAAAGTATATTGGACAAGAGGATGGTAGCAGCAGTGCTGGAGCGGACACAGGATGGGAAGTTTTTTGTGTTTTTGATGTCCCTTATACTGCTGCAGCCAGTCCCCAGCCTCAGCCATCTGAAGCTGTACACTGCTGAGGTTATGGATTGGCTGCAGCAGTATATGGGATGAAAGGATGGTAGCAGCAGTGATGGAACGGGCGCAGGAAGGGAAAGTTTTTTATTTTTTTTTTTTGACATCCCTTATACTGTTGCAGCCAGTCCCCGGCCTCAGACGTCTGACGCTGCACACTGCTGAGGTTATGGATTGGCTGCAGCGGTATACTGGACAAGAGTATGGTAGCAGCAGTGCTGGAGCGGGCGCAGGAAGGGAAGGTTTTTTGTGTTTTTGATGTCCCTTATACTGGTGCAGCCGGTCCCTGGCCTCAGCCTTCTGACGCTGCACACTGCTGAGGTTATGGATTGGCTGCAGCGGTATATGAGACGAGAGAATGGTAGCAACATTGCTGGAGCAGCAAAAATCCTGTAATGTAGAAAATATGCGAACCTAGGACCAAACACTGGTGCTAAACTGTGCTGTATCTTGTTTTACGTTGCAGCCATCTTGCAGTGATATGCCTCGTGCTGGAGGGGATAGGAAAGATTGCGTCCTCTGTGGGGCAGGGCGGGCGGCCGGGCACATCCGCAGTGTGTGAACAGGGCAGAGTGTGCAGTGTAATGAAGACTTGTGTTGCAGTGTGTTACATCAGGCACCGTGCAGATCGTTCGCCTCCCTGATTGTCACGTGGACGTCTGCTTGACTTAAAGTGCACCTGTCACCACCAATTAGCGTTTCCTTACTCAACGAAGCGTAGTCACACAGCGAGCTGGAAACGGGGATTATTGTGGAAACGGAAATTAATACAAATACGCCTTAAAGGGGTTGTCCAGGATTTTACAGAATCAATATCTGATAGGTAGCGGTCAGACATCCTGCACCCCCGCCTGCTGTTTTGGGGTTACACCAGAGCTACACAGCGCCATCCTTTGTATAGTGGATGGAGCTGGTTACTGCAGTGCTGATTCCACTGAAGTGAACGGGAGCTGCCGTTTCCACTACATAATAGAAGCAGGTGTGTATTTTCGGCATTGGAGCTGCACAGAAACAGCTGATCGGTGGGGGTTGTGTGTTTTCAGACCCTCGCTGATCAGACATCGATAGCCTATCCTGAGGAAAGGCCATCAATAGTAAAATCCTGGAATACCCCTTTAAGGGTTGGTCACGGTCTCTGCTCCTGTGCCCTTTCTGGTCTTATCTGCACTTCTGCTTGTATTTATATTTGACTGTATACAAGTCTCAGATGCGGAGAACACCTGGTGAGGTGGCCCACTGGTTGCAACATCCAGGAGGGAACATGTTACTGAAAAAGCCGAGCATGCATGTTTGGTTAAAGGGCATCTGTCAGCAGTTTTGTACCTATGACACTGGCTGACCTTTTACATGTGCACTTGGCAGCTGAAGGCATCTGTGTTGGTCCCATGTTCATATGTGCCTGCATTGTGGAGAAAAATGATGTTGTAATGTATGCAAATGAGCCTCTAGGAGCAACGGGGGAGTTGCCATTACACTTAGAGGCTCAGCTCTCTCTGCAACATATTGACAGGACCAGGGGAGATGATGTCTTCACTGCCTGGTCCTGTCAATTAAAGTGGAGAGGGAGCGGCAGTTGCAGAGAGAGCAGAGCCTCTAGGTGTAATGGTAACGCCCCCGTTGCTCCTAGAGGCTCATTTGCATATATGAAAACATCATATTTCTCAGCAATGCGGACACATATGAACTTGGCACCAACACAGATGCCTTCAGCTGCCAAGTGCACATGTAACAGGTCAGCCAGTGTCATAGGTACAAAACTGCTGACAGATGCCCTTTAACTCCTATAGAAGTGAATGGAGAGAGCGCGCACATGGATGTGACGGCTGGTGATTGCCATTCTAGGGGTTGTGGGCCCCACATCTATCAGACATTCATGACATAAATGTCTAAGATGGGAATACTTCTACGACTAAGCTGAGGTTTAGGCTGCTGTTTGCAGGGTCCTCTGTGATCCCTGATCCAACAGACAGCGCCATTGTTATGGAGAGGACCCTGCAAACAGCAGCCCAGATCTCAGCTTCCTTCACCTTTTTAAATGCGGCTTTGAAAGGAAGAGGCATTTTCCAGCGCAGTCTGTCGTTGTGGGGGGAGGGGGGGTATATTCATGTATATACACTCTGCCGTATACCTGTGTATGTGATGACCGTCCTTTTATAGACTCCTTTATATGTGGCGCTGTTCAGGCGCAGTTACGTTTAGCCGCCCCGCCGCGCACATTTGGTCTCCAGCAGCTTCACCTGTTTTTGATTTTTCCTCTTTTTATGACCCACGGAGCGGAACCATCTTTATAGCTGTGGATTGTGGGAGTTGTAGTATAAGCACAGGTGGCAGCTCCCTCCGGGTAGTGCCGGATATTGAGCACATGCGGAGCGCGTCTCCCAGAGCGGCAGCGACGTTCAGCCCCCCTTCCCCCCCCCTCCTGCCAGCAGCCGGCTAATGAGCGCCATCACGGCGCGGCTCCTCTGCCCGTGTGTACTGGGTAGGAAAATTCATTTTCGCCGGCATGGGGCATTTCGCAGAGGAAACAAATGTATTCCTTCTGCCATTATTTTAATTTTCTAAAACGTAATCTTCGGGGAGTTCCAGTTGACTGGCTCTTTTTCGTTCGTCTCGCCCGCTCCGCGTGAGCCGCACTACATCGCTCTGCTGTTCCTGCATCACAGGGATTTGCCCATATGCTGCGGTTTGTATGGGACTAGAGGCACGGCTCTGTACTGTACGCGATGCTCTTATAAAACACGTTTAATGGATATATGAATGAGGTATGAGGTATTGCGTTCCTCGTGCCTCGCCTGGATTCCTGGCTCTTATGGATTAAGAAAGTTTTATGATGTGTAAAAGCCAAATTGTGCAATTGGCCATTGACAGGAATAACTTCTGCGCCATTATTTGGCTAACGTGCAGGTTTTCTAATTTTTTTTCAATGGAGTGCGATCAGCGGTCATAATTTCTCTGCGGTGCTTATCTTTGGAAATCAATGAGATCTGACTGTAAAAAAAAAAAAATCCACTGTATCCCATACAGAGGAGAATGTTCACCATATTGATCATCTGTGATCGGTGAGGAAACCTGGCAGTAAGTATCCAGTTTCCCTGCAGCGCCACCGCAGGACAAATTAAGTATTACACTATGTCCATACTAATGAGAGGGCTGACAGTGTGATGCATGGATGTGTTGGGTCCTCCAGAGCAAGGGACGCTCTTTGTAGCCACTCACTGGATAAGAAGAGGATCCAGAGCAAGAGGACCCCCTCTATTAACCCCCTAACTGTTTGGCCAGAGTGGAGCTCCAGCAGTGGGAAAAGTAGCTAACCGGAGGGGGGAGGGCTGCTTTAGATGCTGCTACCTTCTGAATGGTAGCAGCTAGAAACATGCAACTGGTCTTGTTTGAAAGCAGACATTCCAAGCTTTCAGACAAGACCCAAATGACAGCAATACGTTCAGGACAGAGAAAGCTATCACTGATAGAGAAATGAAAGTAAAAACAGGTTTCACTTCACTTGGACTTTAGCTGTCATTTTGGACTTGTATGAAAGCCTGGACTGTCTTCTTTCAGACAAGACCAGTTTCATGTTTCTAGCTGCTACCATTGAGGAGATATCACCATCTAAAGCAGCCCTCCCCCCTCCAGTTAGCTACTTTTCACACTGTCCGAGCTGGACTCGGGCAAAACAGTTAGGTGGTTAAAGGGGTTTCCAGTTGTTACGAGTTATCCCCTATTCACAGGTTGTAACAATCGGAATACCCCTTTTAAGTCTATTAACTCAGGATTCCCTAAAGGGGCATTTCACTTTTTTGATATTGATGACCTATCCTCAAGATAGATCATCAATATCAGATTGGTGGGGGTCTGACTCTCAGCACCCGTCCAGCTGTTTGAGGGAACTGCTGCGCTCAACAGAGATTTAGTGAGTGCCGCCTCCTCCTCGCAGTTTACCAAGCACAGCGCCATCCATTGGATTAGTGGCCATGCTTGGTATCACAGCTGAAGCCCATTCACTTGAATGAGATTGAGCTGCCCCTGTGTCAGTGATGGCTAATCTCTGGTAAAACTACGACTCCTAAGATGCACACTTGCTTTCTCCATAGAAATGAATGGAGTATGCTGGGAGTCGTAGTTTCACCACAGCTGGAGTGCCGGAGGTTAGCCATCACTGACCTAGGCCATGTGGCCAATGGACGGTGTCATCACTGGCCTAGAAAGAGCACAGAGCACCCCAGCCCCTCTTCTTACAGCTGATCGCTGGGAGTCGGACCCCCGACGATCTCCTGGGGATAGGCCATCAATATGAAAATCCCTGAAAACCCCCATTTAATGCTATAACCATACTATTACTCCACCCCTTCTTCCGACTTGGTAATTTATAGACAGAGAGTAACACCTGACTACACGGGCTTTGTTTATTTTTTGTAGTCTGTAACCATGGTGACACACAGGACAGTATGATATTATTAATCCACGGCCGTTTGCAACAAAATAGCTTTTTTCTTTCAGATGTAGTAGTAAGAAATAAATCATGCAAATATGTGCACACCCTTTAAGCAGTGTTCTGTCTCCAGTGATCTAGAAATTGTGACTGTCCTTGGACACCATATAATCTGTGCTTTTTCTCCCATCCCCAGCAAATGCCCGAGGTAAACGTCACTTGGAACGGTGAGGGGCCACGCCAGTTGGAGTCCATTGACATTTCTATCGCCGTGGCAACTGAACGAGGCCTAATCACTCCAATAATAAAGCAAGCCGGCAGCAAGGGAATTCAAGAAATTGCCGACACTGCGAAGGTAAGATAAGCGTCTGGGGGGGGGGGGTGGTCCTCCTCTTATATTCAGGGCAGGCAGGTAGGTGCAGGGATTTCCAGAGGCTTCTTACAGTCCAATCCTGACATTTCTGCTTGAGAGATTTATGCAGGGACGCGATGTGCCATGATTTTCCAGATCACTGTTTGCTGGTTGTGAATAGAAACCTAGGACCTAGATGTCCTGGAGGACTCGTTGCAGTAACGGTGTACCAGTGAGAACATTGGGGCTAACTCCGTGGTGCTTCTGTGGGGTTCGGTGCCTCGGTTCCACACCAACCTTCCGGATTGCGGACCCTTTGAAGTGAATGGGTCTGCATCAGTGATGCGGGGTGCACACGGCTGGTGCCCGTGCATTGCTACCCGCTGTTTGCGGCCCGCAATACAGACACGGCCAGGCAACAGCTGTGGGCATGAGGCCTTAGACCGTAGGATCGGTCATCAGTATCGGATTGGTGGGGCTCTGACTCCCAGTGCCCCGACAGTCAGCACTGCAGTTATCAGCCCTGACCACTGCACAGTGGTTGGAGCTGTGCTTCTGGTGCCAGAGCTCCTGCAAACAGCTGATTGGGGTAGGATTCCTGGAGTCGGAGCCCTTCCGATCTGAAGTCCTGGAAAACCCTTTAACCACCTGACTGTTTTGCCCGAGTCCAGCTCGGTCAGTGTGAAAAGTAGCTAACTGGAGGGGGGAGGGCTGCTTTAGATGGTGATATCTCCTCAATGGTAGCAGCTAGAAACTTGCAATTTGTCTTGTCTGAAAGCTGACAGTCCAGGCTTTCATACAAGACTAGAAAGAAATGTTAGAAATCAAGTCAGGAATAATCGCAATTAAAACCTGTTTTTACATTATTTTTTAGCTGCATTCACAGCATCCCGATTTCTATCAGTGATATCTTTCTCTGTCCTGAACATATTGCCGTTATTCTGGTATTGTCTGAAAGCTTGGAATGTCTGCTGTCAAACAAGATCAGTTGCATGTTTCTAGCTGCTACCATTCAGGAGGTAGCAGCACCTAGAGCAGCCCTCCCCCCTGCAGTTAGCTACTTTTCCCACTGCTGGAGCTCCACTCTGGCAAAACAGTTAGGGGGTTAAAAGGGGGTAGTCTACTTGTAGTTTCAGGATGAAACTGGACATCCCTCCGGATCAAGCTGCAATGAACAGGTAAGTACTTACCTACCAGATCACGCACTCTCTCTCTAGTTTTCACTGCTCTGTTTACCTGGCTGCAGCGTTCACGTGACCGCTGCAGCCAATCACTGACATCTTCAATGGAGCCCACTGGGAGAAGTAGATTGTCGGTGCAGGATCTGGTAAGTACTTACCATTCTTCACTGCGGCGTGATCTGAAGTGTTGTTTTTATCCTCAGACTGGACAAGCCCTTTAAACCACACCCCCTTGTTGAGCGGATAATGATGTGCTCCAGTGGCTCAGCTTGCCTTTATTTGGAAGGGTGCATATGGCTTATGATTGTGCCGAGCAGAGTTTTCCTATAAGCCTCGGACCCCCTGCCACCTCCTCCTGTCAATCAGCGGGGCCACATTGGGCGGACCCCCACAGATTGGAAACTGATGGCATGCGAACAGCCTATTGTGGGAATACACTTGCATCTAGATGTCCTCCGTGGGGCGCAGCGGCCCGTCTTTTCACACTAGTACGTGTAATCTGATGCATTTCTGTCCTCTGACACCAGGGGAGTTTAAAGGATTTTTGCAGGGACTTGCAGAGCGGTATTAAGTCTGTATCATCCCGGGAACAGCCCTGCTCGTAAATGCACACCCTCTGATGTCATCACTTCCCAGATTATTTTTAGGAAACCACAGAGACAGTGTGCAAGATTTATCTGTTCGATGTCAAGAAAGGTGGAGGTTTCATGGTTTTAAGCTATAGATCCGAGCGTGGATCCGTTTTTGTACAGGTATGAAAGGATTAAGAACCGTACTGTCACAGATCAGTCGGTCAGCTGTATCTGACCGCACAATCGTGGCTCAGAACCAGATTACGTCCTCAAGTCAATGAGCGGAACCATTTTATCAATAAGCAGTCACATGCGTAAAGCCCAGTCCAGAGGTGCAGTGTGTGACATTGTTCTCCTGATGTGACATCAATATAAAATGTCATTTATATGGAAAAGTAACTATGTAAATATATGACATTACTTATCCTGTACTGATCCTGAGTTACATCCTGTATTATACTCCAGAGCTGTATTCACTATTCTGCTGGTGCAGTCACTGTGTACATACATTACATTACTTATCCTGTACTGATCCTGAGTTATATCCTGTATTATACTCCAGAGCTGCACTCACTATTCTGCTGGTGCAGTCACTGTGTACATACATTACTTATCCTGTACTGATCCTGAGTTACATCCTGTATTATACTCCAGAGCTGTACTCACTATTCTGCTGGTGCAGTCACTGTGTACATACATTACTTATCCTGTACTGATCCTGAGTTATATCCTGTATTATACTCCAGAGCTGCACTCACTATTCTGCTGGTGCAGTCACTGTGTACATACATTACTTATCCTGTACTGATCCTGAGTTACATTCTGTATTATACCCCAGAGCTGCACTCACTATTCTGCTGGTGCAGTCACTGTGTACATACATTACTTATCCTGTACTGATCCTGAGTTACATTCTGTATTATACCCCAGAGCTGCACTCACTATTCTGCTGGTGCAGTCACTGTCTACATACATTACAGTTGGAGGGGCGCAGGTTGAGCATCCCTTCTCTAAGACTTGCCAGGTTGTCTACATTGGATATAGTTGGAGCAAACCCTCAGCTGTGAGAACAAATAGGTTTCAAGTTCTTAGAGGTACTGTGAACAATAATGTTTCTATTCACTGACCGCAAGAGGAGGTTATGAAAATCAGCTTACAAATGCATCTTAGGGAATTGCTGGTCATGCAGTTCCCCAGTATAAGGTTTACATTGGCTCCATTGTATGATTTCTGGGGTGCCCCCCTCCCCCATCAGTATGACCGCAGTGTGCTTGGTGCTGTCTGATGTTCTCTCACAAAATACATGCTCACAATAAAACCCCGTGAGCTCACAGTCCGGGCCCTCGTCGCGGCGGAGACGCTTGTGTAACTGCTGCCGCGCCTTCACCTGGAGCAGGGAGCGTCGAGGCCTTATGACTGGATTTCTAGCCGTTTTCAAAGGAGGCAATCTGTGCCTCCCGAAATAGGCGTCCGCCCCGATGCCTCAATCACCGCCAGGCCGGGACATGTTCAAACAGCGTGTGTTCCTCTCTGGCGAGGCAGGCAGCGCCTCCTACCTCCTCACTTATTCAATTTTATATCAGTGTGAGGCTCCATTTAAAAGCAGCCACCGTATCAGTCTGTACGTTGACATTCTTAAAGGGGCCAACTTAATTACACAGTATACACCAAGAGAAAGTTTGTAATATACTTTATGTTCGGATATCATGACCTGACGCTTCTCTTCTGAATACCCTGCTTTCATTGGCGTCACGTCCTTCACAAGCCTGGGCCATGGATGGGGCGGGGCCAGAACTGTTCCCCTCCCTGGCGCATACGCAAATGAGGCGGGTCCAGGAGTTTGCGCAGGGCAAGGGCTTTTTCTGGAGATGCGGTGACGTACCGGGCTCTCCATGGGTTAGCTAGGTGGAGGCTTCTGCCTAGCAGTGTCCCCGGTGACCTCCCCGGCACTAATAGCCGGCTTTAGCACTGCCCTAGGCTGTTTTTGCATGCTAGGGCAGCACTGAAGACCGCCCATTACAGCCAGTGACATCATTGGGAACAAACTGCCCTTGCCCTGCGCGATTTAGCACAGGGCAAGGGGGAGCATCGGAGCGTAAAAAGCTCCAATGCTCCACTCAATCATGGTGAGTAAGTGCAGATCGGGTTGTGTCCAGGTTCAGCTCTGAACCCGGACTACTCCTTTAACCACCTAACTGTTCTGCCCGAGTCCAGCTCGGGCGGTGTGAAAAGTAGCTAACTGGAGGAGGGAAGTCTGCTTTAGATGATGATATCTCCTCAATGGTAGCAGCTAGAAATATGCAACTGGTCTTGTCTGAAAGCTGACAGTCCAGGCTTTAATACAAGACCAAAGCTAAAGTCCAAGAAACAGAGGAGAAATCACTGTTAGAAATAAAGTCAGGAATAATCGCAAGTGAAACCTGTTTTTACTTTCATTTTCAGCTGCATTCACAGCATCCCGATTTCTATCAGTGATATCTTTCTCTGTCCTGAACATGTTGCTGTCATTCTGGTATTGTCTGAAAGCTTTGACTGTCTGCTTTCAAACAAGACCAGTTGCATGTTTCCATTTTCCATTCAGGAGGTAGCAGCATCTAAAGCAGCCTTCCCCCTCCAGTTAGCTACTTTTCCCACTGCTGGAGCTCCACTCTGGCAAAACAGGGGGTTAAGGTGAGTTTGGGGGAGCCAGAAAACCCCCTTTTAAAGTTGAAATGCTGCACAAAGAAAATACTATAAAGTAACGTATGCCATTATACCGAGACTGCAGTAATGATACAATTGTTTGCTTGTATCCGGCGTTCCTTGTCGTTCTCTTCAAAAGGACGGGTCATGGAGGTGTGGACCTCGGCAGCAGGGGAGCTGTTAGCGCGCCACACTTCACGCTCCCATGTTAGCAGCAGCGTAGCACCACGTTTAACAGATGCGGCAGCTTGACTGAGTCCCAGAGCAACAGAGCTTAGTCTGCGGCAGCTGCCAACCCTTCCTCATTTTCTACATTGTCAGTATGAGACATTTGCAGAGTCGAGACATTTTGGGCTCTATAAATAGTGACACAGATGTCACCTCGCTGATTACTGGTGATGTGGAAGTCCAGGCATTTATAGCGCGGTCCCATAGTTAGGTCCTAGATTTTTGGGATCTTTGTGCATTAATGTGTCTGTTGTATAATTGTGAATATTCTTATTACAATATATACTGTAATTTATACGTAAGAAAAAATATGTACTATAAACAAAGGGAAATAATGCGCAATATGCTAAATGGATATTTACTCACCCGTATTTATTGTCTAGGCACAATAGGTGAATACATTGGGATTCAGAGCTCCAAAACCCCCGGCAGAGACATAAAGATACATGCTAAGACTCTGGTTACCTGCAGCCACCACTAGGGGGAGCTCAGTTTATTAACAGTATATATTAAGCTCCTAGGCTCCCTCTAGTGGTGACTGCAGGCAGAATTTTATCATTCAGTTTCCATGTCTATGCAGTGTCTTTGTACCTCTGATCTGAAAATAAAACACTGAATTGATGCATATATTTGGAGATTTAGATTAAAAAGCCAAAATGGTGTTGTCTGGTACTGGAGCGGGCGCCGCATCCCCTTCTTTTTTTTTGCCATTAGGTACATCACCATACAGTTTGTAACGGTACTGCAGCTCAAGTGATTGAGACCTAGTGCAGTACCGGGCACAGCCACTACCATACTATGGCGCTGTGCCCAGTAAACAAGCAGTTGCAGCCCCTTCGGTCGGCTATTCAGTGCGGATGCTGGGAGACGGACCCCCATGATCTGACATTGATGGCCTGTCGGTAGCAAGCTCCTGGAGATCCTCGATGTGTAGCACAATCCAATGGGTTAGTAATTTGCAGCTTTGATGCCTTTTATGTCTCTTTTTTTAGGCTTTGGCCCAGAAAGCAAGAAATGGAAAACTGTTACCAGAAGAATACCAGGGAGGATCGTTCAGGTATGGTTGTGTATCTTTCAGCCACCTCTGCAGCATTTCTAAAACTGCTCAGTGTCTCGTTTTGTGTATGCAGCTCCCATGCAGGCCTGTGTGTCTCCATAACAAGTCTTGTAGTCTGATCCTGTAGTTGTGTTACTTTATTTCTTCTGCCTCCTCTTCTATTGGTTGGCGAGAAGAAGAGGCGGCAAGGAGTAGCACATGAATGAAGTATCACCCCTGTGACGACACATAGGTCTGCACAAGAGCTGTATACACAAAGTGGTAGAATATTTCTAATCAAAGCTACTTGCTTCAGTTGTATTGTAGATTGGTGGAGTAAAAGGGGTATTGACCCCCTAACTGTTTTTCCAGAGTCGAGCTCCAGCAGTAGGAAAAGTAGCTAACTGGAGGGGGAGGGCTGCTTTAGATGCTGGTACCTCCTGAATGGAAACAATCAACTGGTCTTGTTTGAAAGCTGACAGTCCAGGCTTTCATACAAGATCAAAATGACAGCAATATGTTCAGGACAGAGGAAGATATCACTGATAGAAATCGGGATGCTGTGAATGCAGCTAAAAATGAAAATAAAAACAGGTTTTACTCACGATTATTCCCGACTTGATTTCTAACAGTGATTTCTCCTCTGTTGTTTGGACTTTAGCTGTCATTTTGGACGGTCAGCTTACAGACAAGACCAGTTGCATGTTTCTAGCTTCTACCATTGAGGAGATATCACCATCTAAAGCAGCCCTCCCCCCTCAAATTAGTTACTTTCCACACTGCCGGAGCTGGCCTCGGGCAGAACAGTTAGGCTACTTTCACACTAGCGTTTTAAAATTCCGGTATTGAGTTCCGTCATAGGGGCTCAATACCGGAATAAAACGCTTCAGTTTTGTCCTCATTCATTGTCAATGGGGACAAAACTGAACTGAAGACAACGGAGGCTCCTGAAAGCATCCCGTTCCATCTTCAGACCGGAGAACAAACCGCAGCATGCTGCGGTTTGCTCTCCGGTCCAGGCATCCGCACCAAGACGGATCCGGAATGACCCCCAATGCAAGTCAATGGGGACAGATCCGTTTGGTGTGGACACACCAGTAATCCGGATCTGTCCTCCATTGATTTGCAATGGGGGATCATTCCGGATCCGGCTACAGAGCTAGACACATACATAAATACATACATACATACATATATACATACATACATACATACACACACACATACATACATATATACTCCAGGGACGCCGGCAGCATGTCTTCACGCGCCTCCTGCGCGCAGCTATGACGTTTCCCCACTGCGCCCAGCAGAGGGCGCTGTGGGGAATCGTCATCACTGCGCTCAGGAGGCGCGTGAAGACGTTCTGCCGGTGTCCCTGGAGTATGTATGTCTGTGTCTTGTTCTATGTTAATATGTGTGGGGCCGGAGCGCTGCTCCGGCTCCACACATGTATCAGCGTTAGCACGGATCCGTTGGCACCCTTTAGGTGCCGGATCCGTGCTAGTGTGAAAGAGGCCTTAGGTGGTTAAAGGGGTTGTTCACCTCTGGGGGAAGTTTTCTTATTCCTACATGTTTTTGCAGGTTAAAAAAAATGGTAGAACCAAATTCATGTGTGTAAGGACCCTAAAGGCATCTGTCACCAAGATGTTCATTGATAAACCAGGTACAATGCCTTGTAGGGCTTCTTCAGCTGAATGTAATGATACCTTTCACTTTTTGACACATTACTTCATTCTAAAGAAACAAATACTATGCAAATGAGCAGTTAAGTGCACTGAGGGCAGGCCCAGACCACTCTGGGCACCCTTGTTCCACCTGCATCCTTTGCCAGCCCCTCCCTCTTGATTGATTGGTCCATGTTCCTGCATTGTCATTGCATCTCAAGGAGATGGAGGGGCTGGCAGAAGAAGCAGGTGGTGCACAGACTATCTTAAGTCCGCCCTCAGTGCACTTAGCAACTAATTTGCATATGGATTAAAGTATTTTTTTCCTTGAATGTAGCAAAGGATCGCTAAGTGAAAGGTATCATTATATTCACCTATACTCTACTGTGCTTGGTTTATTAGTGAATTTCCTGTTGACTTATTTTTTTAAAAAATATCCTGTATCCAACAATTGTGATAAAAGACATGAGTATAAGCCTAGTGATGAGCAAAACTATTCATACAAATCAAATTTAAAAAATCAGCCTCCGTGCTCGAGACTCCCTCCTCCCTTGTGATTGACAGGGCCAGACATCTCACCTGGCCCTATTAATCTCTCGCCTGTGCCGTTGCTGCTTCCTGAGTAGTGCAGGTGCTGACTGTGCCTGTGGAGAGGTGCATGCACAGTCAGCACTTGCGCTACTCTGGAAGCAGCAACAGATCCTCTGCGCTTGCGCTGCTACCCACAGCAACGGTGCAGGAGTGAGATGTCTGGCCCTGTCAATCAAGTGAGCAGTGGGTCCAGCCCCTTGATACTCAACGAGGCTGACTTTTGAACAAGTTTGATTTGCACTAATCGATTCGCTCATGTTATCCTCCGCGACTTCCAGCGCAGCCGCTCCAATCCTCCTCACCACTGCAGCCATGGTGTCATGTTCTTGGCAGTGAATAATACTTTCAACATCACTGCAGCCAGTCACTGACCTCAGCGGTATATGGCATGAGACCACTGAGGCCAGTGATTGGCCGGGGCGATCACATGGAGTGTACGGACATGTCATCGCTGCAGGCAAACAAACAAAGCCTATCGGGGGAGGAGCGGATCGGCGGGGGATGAAATGGGGGAGTATATATCATTTTATAACAATTTCTGACGGTTATTTTTTATATATAAAACCCCTTTAATAAAACGTCATATATTATACATCATGTGACTAATGTTATTATATATATATATATATTATACTTATACTTTTTTCTTACATCCATAATCCTGGCGCTGCAGCATCTCGAACCTCGGCATGTTTGGGATCACTGGGTTCAGTGCTGTAATAAACCCCCCGCAGGCCTGTATTCTGGCAGTGGGGCGCAGCCGGACTGAGTTGGCTTTGGCTGAAGATGAAGACGGAAACCCAGAGATCTCCAAGAAGGAGCTGCTGAATGTTACCTTGTCCAGCGACGGACGCCTGATCAACGATGACCTGGCTTCCATGTTCCTGGAACGCTTCCGAACCAACCTGGAAAACCCACTCCACTCTGCCCTACTGTGAGCGAATGCCCCAGAACTGCCATGTCTCCCCCCGAGTGGTCAAAACTTGTATAGGATGGATTAATAAAGAAGATTAACTTATTAGAAACCACCGTGTGTGACTCTTCATAGTCATCTGAGACCTAGCAGAAGACATTTCTAAAGCAAGAGCATCATATGAAGTTACAGGCCCAAAGCCTGAGGCTGTACTACTGGTAATTTACATAACTTGTTGTCATGACGACATTAGGCCTCATTTAGCAAAACTGCCCATAGCAACCAATCGGAACTCTGCTTTCATTTCTCAAACTGCAGTGGAAAAATAAAAGCTGCGTTGTGATTGGTTGCCATGGGTAACACCGCCACCCCATAGTATGGATCCAGATCACTGAATATCTACTTCCTTCTTGGCTTGACAAGCAGTGTGAACCTGCAGGGACGTCAATGTAGGTGGTGATTTGGATCTTAGAGTCTCCATGACAACCCTGAACAAAACATTAAATGTTATCTGTCAGTAACGCAGCCTCAGGCTTTAGGCCTTATTGTGTAATCTTATTGTGTAAGAGTCCAGATATTAAAGGGCATCTGTCAGCAGTTTTGTCCCTATGACACTGGCTGACCTGTTACATGTGCACTTGGCAGCTGAAGACATCTGTGTTGGTCCCACGTTCATATGTATCCGCATTACTGAGAAAAATGATGTTTTATTATATGCAAATGAGCCTCTAGGAGCAACAGGGGCGTTACCATTACACCTGGAGGCTCTGCTCTCTCTGCAACTGCCGCCCCGGCACTGTGATTGAAAGGGGCAGGCGTGATGACGTTTTACTGCCTGGCCCTGTCAATCAAAGTGTGGAGGGTGCGGCTTTGGCAGAGAGAGCAGAACCTCTAGGTGTAATGGTAACGCCCCCGTTGCTCCTAGAGGCTAATTTGAATATCATTAAACATTTTTCTCAGCAATGCGGACACATATGAACATGGGACCAACACAGATGTTGTCAGCTGCCAAGTGCACATGTAACAGGTCAGCCAGTGTCATAGGTACAAAACTGCTGACAGATGCCCTGGGACGTGTCCACTTTTGAAACCATTTTTTTATTGCTTGAGTGCTCCAAATATGAAGCTTTGCATCCCCTTGTGTCTCCATGGTTACAGACTACAGATAAACCCTTTGTGTAGTCTGCTTTATCTTTCAGTCTTGCTTATTCCACTTCCTCGGTCTCCTCTTCTTACTCATGGAGGTGAATGAGAAGGACTAACACGTTATTATTAATCATTAAGAATTATTTTTTTCCTTTTATTTTTTTTGTAACCAGGGAGACACTGATCTACATAGGAGCTGTATACACAAAACGGTATCAAGCGTTCATTTTTTTTTTTTTTTTTATTTTATTTTAGAAGTATCGATTCAATACCAGAATGAATTGCAAAACTCTACACGCCCTCTCTAATGTATGGGAAAATCACAACGTTGGAGTTCCGTAATCGTTGTGACACTTTGTGGTATGTTCTATTTCAGTCTGAGATTTTGCTCGTTAGTTTAATTTGCACACAACCTATCAAGCTCCCTTCTGATTGGCTGTCCCAGGTTTCAGTTTATTACGGCTATTACATTGATAGAAGGTTTGTTACAGGGCGGAATAGATGCCGGTAATTAACCGTGATTCATGTCAGCATAATGTAATTGGCTATGATAACTGTATACCGTGTGTGTACGGAGACGCCCATAGTAACCAGATTCTGCCACGCTGTTTACTTCCCGCAAGCTCTGGGTATTATTGGCGCTTGGTAGCAGAGGGGGGGGGGGGGGCACAATTTTAGCCAATCTTTAGTAATAATCTGTGACTTAGATGATATTTCTACCTTTTTTTCCCCTCCCAGGCTGCCATTGATGTAAAACAGGAGGGGCTTATAGAGAAAGAGCAGGAGCTGTGCATTTCTATGGAGCCCGGGCGACTGTGGGACTAAACAGAAGCTCCATAGCTTCTGTAGTTGAGCTACTTTTCTCCCACTTTTAGGGCACCTTCCTACGAAAATGAATGGGGCTTGCAGAAATCCATGTGCTCGCCGCCAAAGCAACCCCAGTTAGAGGTATGGAACTGATTTACAGTTGCAGAAATTTTCTGCAACTAAGGGCTCGTTCACACGACCGTATTTTTCTTTCAGTGTCCGTTCCGTTTTTTTTTTTTTTTTTTGCGTACCGTATACGGAACCATTCATTTCAATGGGTCCACAAAAAAAAAACGGAAGGTTCCGTTTCCGTATGTCTGTATTTCCATTTCGCAAGATTATGAGTCTTGTCCTATAATTGTCCACATCACGGACAAGGATAGGACTGTTCTATTAGGGTCCAGCTGTTCCGTTCCGCAAAATACAGAATGCACACGGATGTGTCATCCGTTTTTTTTTTTTTCTTTTTCCATACGGTCGTGTGAATCAGGCCTAAGGGTGCATTCACATGTCCGGAAGTGTTTTGCGGTCTGCAAAACATGGATACTGGCCATGTGTGTTCCGCATTTTGTGGACCACACATGGCGAACTCTATGATACAAATGCCTAGGCTTCTCCACGATTGCGGACAAGAATAGGACAGGCACTGTCTTTTTTTAAATGAATGGGTCCGCACCCGTCGATAGGTCAGCAGTAGAGATGAGCGAATGTGCTCGAAATGAGCACTGTACCGCTCGGCTCGCATGGGCGCAGGCAGCCGCTTCCGTCCTGAGGAGGATGGAAGCGGCTGCCTGCGCCCATGCGAGCGCAGGGGAGCCGAGCGGTACAGTGCTTGTTTCGAGCACGTTCGCTCATCTCTAGTCATCAGTATCTGATCTGTTGGGGTCCGACACCCGCCGATTAGCTGTTTGAGAAGGTAGCAGTACTCCTGTGAGCACCACGACCTTCTCCACACTCACCAAGCACAGCGCCGTGCATTGTATAGTGGCCGTGCTTGTTATCGTGCTCAGGCCCTTTCATTGAATGGTGCTGAGCCGCTCCTAGACCACGTGACCGATGAACGTGACGTCACTGGCCTAGGAAAAGCTGAGAGAAGGCTGTGGCGCTCACAGGAGCTTTCTCAAACAGCTGATCGGCGGGGGGGTCCTGGGTGTAGGACCCCCACCGATCAGATACTGATGACCTATCCTGAAGACTTGTAGTGAGCGAAATGAGCCGTCTTCTAGCGCCTCTCATGGGAGTGATGGCTGCGGAGGACACGCCCTGAGCTGTCAGTGAATGGCTCCATCCATGTGGAATGCATTTTTACTGTTTGACTTAATACAGATGCTGTACTCTGTCATCTGCTATTTTTACCATCGGGATGACATCCTGTGCAGAATACATTAGCTCCTTGGAGCGGTGCCTTCACTTTACGCTTAAGTCATTGTTTTCCGTATCCAGTCAGCGACTTCTGTAAGTGATGCTTCTCCTTCCCTCTGGTCCAGACACGGGGGCAGCTGGTAGGATGGATCACCATAGGGTTGTATAGGGCTAGAAAAAAAAAAAACATGGCTGCTTTTTTCCAGAAGTAGTGGCTTTCCTGTCCATGGGTTGCATCTGGAAATGCAGCGTAGCTCTGTGATGGGGCTGAGCTGCACTACTGAAAACAACCTGTGGACAGGGGTGGCACTGTTGTGGAAAAAAAAAAACAGTTTTTAGTTTTTAAAACAACAACTTTTTAGTGTCATGGTTTAGAGCAGTTTTCCAAAAGTTAAATATTGCTTGACCTATCAGGACAAGTCATCAATATCAAATCGGTGGGGGTCTGACTCCCAGCACCACTGCTGATTAGGCTACTTTCACACCAGCGTTTTTGCTGGATCCGGAAGGGATCAGTAAAAACTCTTCCGTTACTGATAATACAACTGGATGCATCCAGTTGTATTATCTTTCACATAGCCAAGACGGATCAGTTATGAAATCCATTGATAGTCACTGGGGGATAGTCAGAGAAAACGGATCCGTCCCATTGACTTGCATTGTGGGTCATGACGGATCCGTCTTACTCCGCATTCCATGACGGACAGAAAACCGCAGCATGCTCTCCGGTATGAGAACGGAAGCGCTCTGTTCTGTTCAGTTACATTTTCTCCCCATTGACAATGAATGGGGACAAAACAGAAGCGTTCTTTCCCGGTATTGAGACCCTATGACGGAACTCAATACCGGAAAATAGAAACGCTAACGTGTGAAAGTAGCCTTAGCTGATTGAAGGGGATGCAGCATACGGCCTCTTCGTTGTGTACTAAGCACAGCGCCTTACATTGTATAGTGGCCATGCTTGGTACTGCAGCTCAATCCCATTTACTTAGATCATAATAATCTTTATTTATATAGCACCAACTAGAGATGAGCGAGCAGTGCTCGTTACGAGCACTGTAACGCTCGGGTCCCATGTGAAATGCCCGCAGGCATTGCGGATCCGTCCTCATCTGCATGTAAGTCAATGAGGACGGATCGTTTGGTATGACACTCACTTACATGCAGATGAGGACGGATCCGCAATGCCTGCGGGCATTTCACACGGGACCCGAGCGTTACAGTGCTCATCTCTAGCGCCAACATATTCTACAGCGGGTTCGAATACAAAGAGGCATAAATAACAAAGCAACAAACGAGTCAACAATTAGAACAAGAGGAATGAGGATCCTGCTTGTAAGAGCTTACAATCTATAAGGAGATAGAGGTGAAACGAAAGGTAAAAGTGCTTGATTTGTACAGTGGTCCTACCATTTAAACACAGAAGTGGAGTAGATATAAAGCTGCACGAGCCGCCACCTGTAGTGCTTCTGAGGGAATGAGGTGGATATATGATGATGGTTCACAAGAATGATGATGAATGGAGAAGAGTTAGATCAGGGGATGTGATAGACTAACCTAAAACTGTGGATGTTATGAACGTAACCTAATTTCTTGGGGTAGGGCATTCCAGAGAACTGGTGCAGCTCGAGAGAAGTCTTGGAGACGAGGGAGAGAGGTTCGGATTATGGTGGATGTTGGTCGTAAGTCATTGGCTGAACAAAGGGCATGGGTAGGGTGGTAGATAGAGATGAGGGAGGGGGTGCAGCACTGTGGAGAGCTTTGAGGGTGAGGACAAGCAGTTTGGCATTCTATACTGTATGGGGAAACCAGTGCAATGACTGGCACAGGATGACAGCATTGGAGCAGAGGTTAGACAGATAGATGGGTGAGCCTGGCAGCTATGTTCAGTGTGTATTGGAGAAGGGAGAGTCTGGTGAAGGGGAGGCCAATGAGTTACAGTAATCAAGTCAGGAATGGATCGGCGACAATGAGCGTTTTTGTTGTTTTCAGTCAAATTCTAGAGATTTTTTTTGAGGTGCAGTAGGCATGACCGGGCAAGAGACTGAATATAGGGGGTAAAGGAATGATTAGTGTCAAACGTAACACCGAGACAGAGGACAATCTGCCTTGGCTTGATAGTAGTGTCACACACAGAGGGAGGGAGGTAGGTTAGTAGATGGAGGAAACTTCAGTTTTGGAAAGATTGTTTCAGATAGAGAGGGAACATAAGGTTAGAGACAATGGACAGACAGTCACTGGAGGACATGATGTTAGAGACAGTGGACAGACGGACACGAGGTTAGAGAGAGCGGACAGTCACTGCAGGACATGAGGTTAGAGACAGTGGACAGACGGACACGAGGTTAGAGAGAGCGGACAGTCACTGCAGGACATGAGGTTAGAGACAGTGGACAGACGGACACGAGGTTAGAGAGAGCGGACAGACAGTCACTGCAGGACATGAGGTTAGAGACAGTGGACAGACGGTCACTGGAGGACATGAGGTTAGAGACAGTGGACAGACGGTCACTGGAGGACATGAGGTTAGAGACAGTGGACAGACGGTCACTGGTGGACATGATGTTAGAGACAGTGGACAGACGGTCACTGCAGGACATGAGGTTAGAGACCGTGGACAGACGGACATGAGGTTAGAGACAGTGGACAGACGGACATGAGGTTAGAGACAGTGGACAGACGGTCACTGCAGGACATGAGGTTAGAGACAGTGGACAGACAGTCACTGGTGGACATGAGGTTAGAGAGAGCGGACAGACGGTCACTGGAGGACATGAGGTTAGAGAGAGCGGACAGACGGTCACTGGAGGACATGATGTTAGAGACAGTGGACAGACACTGGAGGACTGTAATACAGCAGGGGTGATATCATGGGAAGAAGTATATACATGGGTGTCATCGGCATAGAGATAGTACTGGAAACCAAATCTGCTGGTGGTCTGTCCGATAGGGGCTGTATAGAGAGAAAAGAGGAGAGGACCAAGGACTGAACCGCGAGGAACCCCAACATCAAGATGAAGAAGATGGTAAGAACCAGAGAATGTTATACTGAAGGAGCGGCCAAAGAGATAGGAAGAAAACCAAAACAGAGCCACATCCTTAATGCCGATAGATTGGAGCATGGGGAGTAGGGGAAGGTGGTCAACAGTGTAAAATGCAGCAGAGATCGAGGAGAATTAGTACAGAGTAGTCACCTTTGCATTTAGCTGTCAGAACTGCGCTTCAGTGGAAAAAGACCGTGTGACGTCACAGGCCAAGGAAGAGCCACAGTGCCCTCTGAGCTTCATAGCCCTTGTGTTGGGATTTGGACCCCCCACCGAAAATTCCTCTAAAGGGGTGAGGGGTCATCGTGTAAACTGAGACATCACATAACCATGGCAGTCAGTTATGGCAGGGCCCTACGGACAAAAACCTTTCCATGCAACTGTTTTTGGTCTGGCCGACAGCCGGCGTTTATTCTGGATCTGGATGTTAACCAGGACTTTCCATGGGGGAAAGCACAAACACTTTATTGGTGCTACTTACTTAAAAAGCACTCGAAACAGGACAGACGATCTCGTATTTAGCCTCAAGCCTGGATCTTGAGACGTGCAGCTCCTGGTAAATCACTGTGAAGATCTGTCTTTTTATCACCACACTAAATTTTTGTCAGCTGAATCTATTACTATTGAAAGCCTGGATATCGCCGCGGGCGCCATCGTTCTGCCGCCAAGTCTGTGTGGACAACGAGGCCTTTTCAGGTCTTGTGATATCATGAGCTCAGGGAGGCGCTCTAATTAAATCTGTGAAAAGAATAAGCAACATAAAAACAAAAAAAATGTTAAAGTTTGATGTTTATATAACACCAACATATTCTTCAGCATTGTACAAATATCAATATTTACATCAGTCCCTGCGCCGCAGTCTAAGGGTCCAGTCACGTGACAGTGTTCGTTTTGTGGCTCTGCACAATACTGCCAGCCCTGTGCACCCTGCATCGCACTCCCCTTCAGTGGGTCTGCAAATTGCATCTTGCGGCCAAAAATAGGACATGTCCTTCCTTTTTCAGCGTGGCCCATGTAGGCAGAAGCCCTTCGGTGCGCTCCGAGTCTTTGCGGATAGCACATATCTCATCTGGCTGAAACATGTGGATCGTGGACCCACTGAAGTCAATGCGCCATGATGTGAGGTCCGGTATCCATATTTTGTGGATCCACAGTTTGTATTCCACAAAAAAATAAATGTGATTATGTGAATGGACCCTGGAGTACAACCAGACGCACGGTCACGTATCGATGTAGTTTTACCGGCCACAGCTGCCTCTAAGGCTACTTTCACACTAGTGTTTCTCTTTTCCGGTATTGAGATCCGTTGTGGGATGCAGAGCAAAACTGGGGATAATAGAAAATGGTTCCGTCCCCCATTGACTTTCAGTGGAGTTCATGACGGATTGGTCTTGGCTATGTTACAGATAATACAAGTGGATCTGTTCAAAAATGGATGCAGACGGTTGTATTATCAGTAATGGAAGCGTTTTTGCTGATCCCTGCCGGATCCAGCAAAAACGTTAATGTGAAAGTAGAACCCACTGGTCAGTAGATCTGTATTGTTAATATTGCACATCACCTATTTGTCACCTATTGATTTCTAAATAAAGCTAGCCTTGTGGCCCACAGCAACCAATGACAGCGCAGCTTTCATTTGTCCAGAGTAGTGAAAGCTGAGTTCTGATTGGTTGCTATGGGCAACAAGGCCAGCTTTATTTACAAATCAATAGGCAGCAACCAATCACAGTGCAGCATTCATTTTTCCAGAGTGGCAAAAGACATGAAAGCTGAGCTGTGATTGGCTGCTATGGACAGCAGGGTCAGCTTTCCTGTTAGACAGCATTAATCGCTCTCTCTCTCATAGATTACAGGGTTACAATAGTTGAGCAGAAGTCCCGGCCAATACTTTCTTCCAAAATGCAGTATGAGGGACATGATCACACCGATAAACAATGCGGAGGCAGGTCGTTTTCAGAATCTCCTTCTAATGGAAATTTCGGACCTCCTTAATCCGCCAGTTTATCTTTTCCAGTGCGGGAAGGAGTCATTTTTCCATTGAACACATTTGCATCCTCTGACAATTCCAGCTTGTGAATCAGCTTTGCTGCCTACACACAGGGAAGACTGCTGGAACTGGAGAAATTCCTTTGAGCCATCGTTAAAGGGGTGGTTCACCTTAAAGGGGCCTTTCAGACAGATCCCTCCACGGGGCCGGACCTGCAGAGGGAAGCTGGGTCCCCTGCTACTGTGCTGTGGTCTCACTAGTCAACATCTGGTTTGATAGGGATTACATGTGGAGCACAACAGTGACGTGTACCCAATGCGTCATGTCAGTGGGTCACATGACCCCTGCAGGCAGACATTGGTAGCGTGACCACCAGACGTGACCCCCTTAAAGGGATGTTCCAGTTATCCCCTGTCCACAGAATAGGGGATAACTATCAGATCCCTACCACTGAGACCCCCATCACATACTTCGTGGAGCCTCTGAAACTGAGGGAACGGCTGGTCAAAAAAAGCACGCCGACACTCTGTTAATTTCTAGGAGAGCCCTGGAGATAACCAAGTACAGGGGATAAGGTGTAATCGGATAGATGTTGACAAGAGGGACCGCAGGACCTTCAGTGGCAGGAAGCAGGTCCGGCCAGGTGGGGACTGCCAGCCGGATGGACAAATGACCCCAAAAGTAAACCACCCCTTTAATGGGATCTGACAGATTCTGGATTTTCAAAATGTGAAAAATTAAAGAAATCTCACTTTATTAAAGGGGCATTCCCATCTTAGAAAGTGATGGCTCATCACCAGGATACCATACCAATTTTTATGACTGGGGGGACCCCAGCCGATCCCGAGAATTACGTTTTTCATTGTTTTGCAGCTGGACCTATTCTCTTAAATGGAGCCATGCCGCAGTTCCCCTGCACATTGGGAGGCCCCTTCATTATCAGAAGCCGGACCACCACCATGGTATACACTTTCCATCTAATGTCTGGAGAGAGTACCGCTTCTCAGCATTTCACCCTGGTGGTCTTCAGCTAACGAGTAGTAACTTTTTACATATGTTCCTTGTATAATTCTGCCGTCTCACACTCCATTCACATCCAGAGCTGCATTGTTGGTTCCTACTTGGAATTGGACACAACACTTGACTCACCTTCTCACATTGTAGGAGGCTGATATACAATACATCTCCCACCATGCATGACCACAGAGCTTGCCACTTGCCTACTCTTAAAAGGGGTCCTCCCAAATGTCCTATCATTAGACTAGAACGGTCCAACTTTCAGGTCCCTTACGAATCAGATCACAGAAGGGACTGCTTCTCCTTCATGTCTTGTATATGCACAGTGGCACAGGCGAAGATCCTATCATTGCACTGACTGGCAAGGGTCCGAGAGTCGTTCAAAGCATAGGCCATGAATGTTGAAGTCCAGGAGGACCCCTATAACCTGTAAGGAGTTACCTTGCAGAATGTAATGATGCTTTTCACTTGCTTCATTCTCTTCATTCATTAATCCATAGGCAAATGAGCAGTTAAGTGCACTGAGGGTGGACCCAATCTGCTCTGTGCCCCCTTTCTCCTCCTCCTTCCTCTGCCAACCCCTCCCTCTCTTTTTTGATTGGCGGTGTCAGATTCCTGCATCGTCATCACCCCTGGCCCTGTCAATCAATTAAAGGGAGGTGCTGACCGAGGAAGCAGAAGGAGCAATTGTGCACAAACTGGCTTGGGTCCGCCCTTGGTGCACTTAACTGTTCATTTGCATATGGATTAAAATTCCTTTTTCTCCAGAATGAAGCAACGGGTCCCTAAGTGAAAGCTATCACCTACAAGACGTTTTGCCTGGTTGATCAGTGAATTTCCAATGAATTCTGCCGGCTGCCGCTTGCAATCAGTCACCCCTGAGAACAGCTGAGCTTATATAATGCATGGTCCAGGGCAGTGGCGTAACTACAACTAACTGGGCCCCACAGCAAATTTTTGAATGGGGCCCCCCCCCCCAGAAACTTCCTCGCAACCCGAACTCACATGCAACCCTCACTCTTGTGGCTAGTCAAGATTGAGCTCTCCCAGACGAGGCCTGACAGCCGCTCCATCCGCTTTCTATAGTGTCACTGTATATAATGCCATTGTATAATACTGTTGAGGGGGGCCTGACAAAATCTTTTAGTCTCCCTCCTGAGGGGGCCCCTTGTGGGTCTGGGCCCCAAAGCAGCTGCTTCCCCTGCTTCCCCTATTGCTACGCCCCTGGTCCAGGGCCTGTGGAAAAACAACATCTCCCATAATGCATTACTGCAAAGCATAATCTGTACAGGCACTGAACCAATATGGCTGCCTCCACAGCTTTCCTTTAAGCGTCCCTTGAAGAGCCACTTTCTCCATCCGGTTGGTTACCCCGTCTCAGTCCTTTAATAGCATTTACTTTGTGTGGCGGTAATTGGTAGACAATCATAAACCTTCTGAAAACAATAGCTGGATAATCCTCATCAACACAAAATGTGAAGGAACCGGTTCCACGACCTGACTCATATCCTCCCCGCCAACTTCACTTAAATAATCCTCAGGTCGAGTCATGTTACGTGATGCCATCTCTATATATCAATGGTGAAGACTTCATTAAATATGTATTTTAAAGAAGATAACCCATAGTAACCCCACGGCTCAGGGAGAGGCTAGTGCTGGGTAAGACGGTGCCAAATACACCGAGACAGAGGGTTGGTGCCCGCAGGTCAATCCAACCATGACTGACCCAAGAACTGGTGGACGATGGAGCACCACGGGCTGGACAGTAGCCACACAACCGCATGGGTGGGCAGACCTACTACATGACTCCCCAAATATCCTGACAAGGGGGCAAATGAATGAGCCTAAGGCCTCTTGACCAACCAGTTGCACTTAAACCTCATGTATGATGGACTCCATACCAATAATGAATGAGCCTGACGGGGTAGAGCAATTAGGGGTTGGAAAGTTGCACACAAAAACTTTCCACCACGAAGAGTCAGGGGTCAATGGTTATTATGAATGCGGCCACGAGCAAGTGAACAGTCAGTTCTTGAAGTTGTTGGGTTGGAAGCAGGAAAAATGGACAAGCCTGAGGATCTGAGCGACTTTGATGATAGCCAAATTGTTTTGGAAAGATAATTGAGTCCGAGCCTCTCCAAAATGGCCAGTCTTGTGAGGTTTGAACCCACCAAAGACGGTCACGAAGGGACAACAGGTGGCAAAGTCATGGGTCTAAGGCTCATGGACAGTGATGGCAAGCCCATCAGGTCCACTCTCACCAAAGAACTGCATACTGCCTGAAACGTTCAGATGCCTTTGACGGTCAGGACTCTTGGTGGTGTAAGGGCAGCCTACACAATGTCATAATATAATACAGAGAATATTATCATTATTATAACTGATCTGTACTACAAAAAAAAATTCCGCCTATAGATTCCAGCCTCACTCCTTGACACACACCATAACCAGCAGCTCTTCGAACCACCCCCCCCATTCTATATTAAACCCATATCTAGCAGCAGTGAGGCAGACAGCTGTGGTCAGAGGAGGAAACCCCCGAGAGTCTCGGCCCGCACATGTTCCAGCTCACAACTACTCATCTCATGGCTGTGGAGTTTCGCTTCCTTGGATACAGTTTCCAGTTTTGAAACATTTCTTTGTTATGTGGTTTTACATCATAGCGCGGTGGGATCCACTGTGTACAGTAAGACTCTCTGAGGAACAATACGGACCCGTCCTCCTCCTGCAGGCTGATTACTAAATAATCCCTGCATTCCATCAGCCTTATAATATGGCATGCCTCCCGGTGAGGATAGTCTGCAGGCGTCCACAGCCCTCAGGCAGATCCCATCCCTTTTATACTGCTGCTCACTGAACGAAATCTAAAAATACATCCGCCATACAGTCAACCTTCACTAAGAATCCCATGAATTCCGCTATGTGTGTATTTGTCTTACGGCGTGGTCACAGTCTATGGGATTTCATCTCACCCAAATCAACAAATGGCATTCCGATTAGTCAGAGCTGGATTGTTAGCTTTTGGGACTAGTATGTGTGTCTCTAGTCAGATTTGTCTGGCGCCAAATAGGTAAGGGTCTCTTTGGAGCTTATAGGGTTTGGGGTCTTTGATGGCAAAACTGCTCATCCTCCTTAGATCACCATAAGGGTCTGGGTCCTGCAGCTAAACTTTTCATCGTAAGGGTCTGTGTGAACATATAGGATGGGACCGCATAGGTAACAATGGCACTGGGCCCAGATTATGTGAACCTCTGGCTCATCAACTAGTGGTCCAGGTTAATAGCTGGATAATTGGCTAAACTAGATATGTATATATCTATGTGGACATCATAGGGGTTCTGACTTAGATCACCATTAAAATGCAACACCTGTATAGTTGTCCCCCCCCTGCTTCTGAGTGAAATGCATCTAGCTGTGCAGCTGAAACAGGGAATAATATAGATGAAAAAGACATCATGGAAGCCCAATGAATACTTGTTCCTACACAGTTTTAATTGCACAAAGAAGCACAGCTATTAAGCAAACTTTTTTTTTTTAAAACTGAGGTATGCTTTAAGTTGGGCAGGCAATTAATTCCCTTCATAATTACCATAAGGAGTAGAACCAGACTAGAAATGGAGATCATTGAACATAAAGGCATTCAAAGTATGGGAAGGGTAAAATAGATGGGGGATAGAGAAGCAGGGTCAAGGTTACTGGATTACGCAGGTTTTTGATACCAGGGAGTAAATATAGTCAGTGAAGCCAAATGTCAGGTAATGGAGATCAGACAGGCGGAACCGGTTATATGGTACTAATGGGAGTAATCAGAGAAGGCTCCAGTAATGGTAGTCAGGTGAAGACAGGCATGTGGTACAGCGCCATTGCTGTTTAGTTGTGGCCAGAGGACTGACGGGCTGGTCCTGGCACGGGGAGTGGGGGTGCTATCAAGTGGCAAATAGTAGGTGCAGAAGAAGTGGGTGCTGCAAAAGCAGAAGGGCAGGTTAACAAAACGGCAGAGTTTAGCTGACAGCATAGCACTGGCGGTTCTCATGTTCTCCACATGCTGTAAGACCTGTTGTAGTTGTGCAGGTCTCATATAGAGCTTCCCTGTTTGCAGGTAAGGCCCTCATCACCACCTCCTTGTACTCCCTTTGGCTGATGTTGCCACATGGACCACCAAGGAATCTGACAAATAGACGGACGACACCCTCCACAGTATCTTCCCAGGCTGTGGCCTTAACAGTGTTTAGCTTGTCACCCATGGGTGACGTAATCACATGGGCACATACCCAACAAGAAGTGATGAGGTGGGAAGGATCTCCTTTTATAAAGTAGCCTCCATGAGGAGCCTGATGTCCTTATGCCTATACGCACGCACGTACACTCCATATATAACATTTACTTTTGTACTACGTTATTTTTATAATGGACTGCACCCAGAGATATTCTTACCTCCTCATTAGCTGTATTAGTGCTGTACAGTAAGTAATAAGTACACATAATTTATAATTTATGACAGTAATACATGTGTACGTCTCTGAGGTTGATTCCACCCATGCAAAAAATTTCAACATATCCCTCCCAAGCCTCCTAGGCAGAGGTTAGAGAGATCAAGAGGATGACTGGTGTCGGATAGGGTAGATCCCAGTACGTTGTATTGTACTTCAAAGCTGCCTTCAAAATTCTGTGAGTTGCTATGGGAACCAGTCGACAAGCTCGTTGACAGACCAATCAGCTTCCAAGATGCAAATTACCAGAGCAAGATCTGTGCAATCATTTGCTCTTTGAGGCTTGCAGAATTGTGAGCACAGCTCTGGAGTACAGAATCAGTACAAGATAAGATTACAATTCTCATTCTGAATTAATAGAAGAGAATTCCTCACTCAGGACCAACATTACTTAGCTGAAGCAAAGATCAGCTATGGAGGACCGTGCATGACATAAATCATCCTATTGATTTCAATGAGCACCTGTGGTTCTCGCTGGTTCCTCCACAGATTGCTGAGGGTTCCTACAGTGGAAAAAACTATGAACAGCTTACATGTGGGGGACTTCTATTGGGAATGTCCAAAGTGGACGACCCCTTTAAATGTCTCAGAGCGTAATGCTCTTGTAATGAGAAATATCCGACCATCTTTACAAGATCATCATTTGGAGTTACAGAGCGTGGATGTTTGCTGTAATTATCCATCTGACATTTCTCAGTATTGAACGAAGTCATTGATCACATCAGTAAGGTCACCAAGGCAAAAACTAATCAGGGCAGATACGAAAAACAATCCGTTATTACTAGATGTGTCGCCCGCGCTGCTTGACTAATTAGTCACATTCTCTACCCTCTCCGCAGGAGACTATTGACATCACCCCGGCTTGTATCTGTGATAATGTCATAGAAATTATGGAGAGAAACATGACACACTTTGACCACACTGAGGCTGCCATAATGCATATGCTTTCTCGATGTTGATACCACCGCCCCCCCCCCCCCCCAATAGGACATATGAACAGGGGTCATATACACTGCACAGTCCATTGAATATTTGATTGGCGAGTGTACAAACTCTGGTTTTCCAACGTATTTTGAAAATGGTGGATCAACTGCTGGGACTGACACCAATCATAAGAATGATGGACCAACAGCTGGAATCCACAACAATTATAAGAATGGTGGACCAACTGCTGGGACGGACACTGATCATGAGAATGGTGGACCAACTGCTGGGACGGACACTGATCATGAGAATGGTGGACCAATTGTTAAAACCTATAAAACCTACACCAATCATTCGAATGATTGACCAGTGGCTGAGACATACACAAATCATAAGCCTGAGACCTACACCAATCATGAGAATGGTCAACCAACTGCTTGGACCCACACTGTTCATGAGAATGGTTGACCAACTGCTGGGACCCACACCAATTATAAAAATGGTGGACCAACTGGTGGGAATGACAGCGATCATGAGAATGGTGGACTGACAGTTGGGTCACACACTAATCATAAGAATGGTGGACCAATGGCTGAGAACTACATCAATCATGAGAATGGTTGACCAACTGCTGGGACTGACACCAATCATTAGAATGATGAACCAACAGCTGCGAACCACACCGATTGTAGGAGTGGAGTACAAACTGTTGGGACCCACAAAAATTATAAGAATGGTGGACAAACAGCTGGGGCTGACACTGATCATGAGAATGGTGGACCAATGGTTAAAACCTACACCAATCATGCGAATGATTGACCAATGGCTGAGACCTACACAAATTATAAGAATGGTGGGCCAACTGCTGGGACTCAGACTGTTGGATGACCAACTGCTCGGACCCACACAAATTATAAGAATGGTGGATGAACTGCTTAGACCTACACCAGTCATGAGAATGATGGACCAGCAGCTGGGATCCACACCAATTATAAGAACGGTGGACCAACTGCTGAGACCGACACTGATCTTAAGAATGGTGGACCAATGGTTGAAACTTACACCAATCATGAGAATGGTGGATCAATGGCTGAGACCTAAACCGGTCATGAGAATGGTTGACCAACTGCTGGGACTGACACCAATCATTAGAATGATGGACCAACAGCTGCGAACCATACCAATTATAGGAATGGAGGACCAACTGTTGGGACCCACAAAAATTATAAGAATGGTGGACCAACTGCTGGGACTGACACTGATCATGAGAATGGTGGACCAATGGTTAAAACCTACACCAATCATGAGAATTCCTGACCAGTGGCTGAAACCTACACAAATCATAAGAATGGTGAGCCAACTGCTGGGACTCACAATGTTGGATGACCAACTGCTCGGACCCACACCAATTATAAGAATGGTGGATGAACTGCTGAGCCCTACATTAGTCATGAGAATGATGGACCAACAGCTGCAACCCACACCAATTATAAGAAGGGTAGATCAACTGCTGGGACTGACACTGATCATGAGAATGGTGGACCAATGGTTGAAACCTACACAAATCATGAGGATAGGGGACCAAAGCCTGAGACCTACACCAATCATGAGAATGGTCAACCAACTGCTTGGACCCACAATGTTCATGAGAATAGTTGACCAACTGCTGGGACACACACCAATTATAGGAATGGTGGATGAACTGCTGAGACCCACACCAGTCATGAGAATGATGGACCAACAGCTGGGACCCACAGCAATTATAAGAATGCATCATTCTCGTGACTGGTGTAGGTCTCAGCAGTACATCCACCATTCCTATAATTGGTGTCAGTCCGAGAAGTTGGTCAGCCAATCATTAGAATGACGGACCAAGAGATGGGACCCACATTGATCATAAGAATGGTGGACCAACTGTTAGGACTGACAACAATCATGAGAACACTGAACCAATAGTTGGGTCACATACCGATCATGAGAATGGTGGATCAATGGCTGGGACCTACACTGATCTTGAGAATGGGGACCTAACCACAGGTGTCAATGATTTTGAGAATAGTTGACAAACTGCTGGAACACTGAACCGATTGAGGAAGTGAGGGCCCAACCACTGGGACCAACGATCATGAAAATTGGAGCCAACAACTGGGATCTCTACCAATCACAAGAACTGGACTTAATCCACTGATCCACTTAATCCTCCCTGATTACAAGAAAGAGGGTCCAACCCATAGAGCTTCTGAACAGTCAGTCATGACAATGTCAATCTCTTCACTTGGTACCCACTACAGTCATGAAAATGAATGTCATGTTCCTTCATTGGTGTGACCGGAATGAAGAAGAATGGAGGGAAGGCCAGGTTGCCCCCACATATGGGGGTATGCCTTGTCATAGTCACAGTCACTCATTCCATAACTACATAATGAGAAGGTCACCTCTCAGTTCCTCATGGTTATCAAGGCACAGAACCTCTGTTCTAGTGATTGTTGAGGTTTCAGCCTTTGGACCACCACCCAAAGCACCGGATTGTCCTACAGAGTTATCTTCTAGGATGTAATCCTAATGGATCAGCCTTATTCGGATTCACTGCAGAGCTGACACCATGTCAGAGCCACCTCACTATTGGACATTTTACACACTGATATCCTATTATGTAGCTTGAGGTCATCCATAGGGACATATTATATTAACAGTGGCTCTCCCACTCACCTTCAGGATACATCATCAACATACTGTAGCGCTATATAAACCATCTAAATGACACACATAGGCTTCACCCTCTATTGCAAGAAGTGGATTGGAAAGTCCTGTAAGTCCTCCTAGAAGTGTATGCATCAATTAATCAGAGGCCGTTACCATGCCATTTGTCAATAAGATATGTGTCCCATTGACACTAAGAATGGTAACATGCAATTGGTAAGTTTTTCATTCATTGCCAGGAGGAACAACAGAGGAAAGGAGAACAGAGAACAAGCACACAATAGTTTTGAGAAGCGAGGTGTTTTTGCATTGTTGATTTCATTGTGAAACAAAAATGACGCAGAGAAGAGGATGTGTGAGACCACATTTCTGTGGGGACACAATCAACAAATTTTGATGTGGTCGTGCACACCATTGCTGTGGGGTTTCCTGTCCCTGAGAGATACTGCTGGGTGAGAGTTTCAGCGTTGGCCACCATTAGACCACTCCATGGCAGGACCTCCAAAAAGTAGAAAGAGGTAAGTTGACTGTAACCCTGTGGCCAGAAATAAGCACTACTAAAGCTGTCTCTACTGCTGGGGTTAACTGGCTCTAGGGATTTGATATCAAGAATGGTGGTGACCGTGATCATCCTCATCTTTCCTCTGGACACAGCCCTGGCTGCTGCCTTGTATGTGTGTGAGAAACCCAAACACCAGGAGCAATACGACCAATGGACCCAGCTATGGCCTCAAGAAAGCTCAGCAGTGAGTCTGAGGCCTATTGTCCGCTCTACCCAGTCTAGGGAAACCCCATGAATGAGTTCTGCTGATTGGGAATGGAAGTCATAACAGCCCATGGATTAGGCCACACAGAGCTTCCAAAATAAGGCAGGTAAAGGTCGGTACAACTATAGTGCATGGACCAGGCTGTGGCCTTCAGGAAACCTGGAGACTAAGGCCTATTTTCTAGTCTGTCTATACAAAGAAAGCCCAAGGGACTGGAAATGGTACTACTATAGCACGCGTCTGAGATTGCCGAGTTGTGGTCTCTAGGACCTCAGACTGTGGATACTACCATAGGTCACACACTACAGTATTACTGAGTTTTGGTATATGAATGGATTTGCATTTAAGACCACATAATGGCTGCTGGTATCCCCAATGTGATTGACAGCTTTTGGGGAACTCCAAGAACTTCAGAGCAGATTTTGTAAGTTCACTTTTGTTTGTGGTTATGGGCGGCCTCAATTATCAGAATACAAGGATGTCTGCAAAGCACTCAAAGGAGGTGAAAATGTCACCTTATTATGCACTTGAAAGGCAAAAATCCATGTTATGATGTCCATAGGATAGCTCAGGGATGGCCAACCTGCAGCTCTCCAGCTGTTGTAAAACTACAACTCCCACCATGCCCTGCTGTAGAGAGAGAGCGCCTCAGGTTGGCCATCTCTGGGATAGACCATCATAAGTATCCTGTGACCCCCTCACCATACAGCAGGAAGAAGGGAATTCACTTGAATGGGACGGAGCTGCAGTACAAGACGTTGCCACTACTGAATGTATGGCACTGTGTGTATAAATATGGATGCATGGGACCCCCACAAACGCTCTGTTCTTCATAGATAGGAAGGCTTTTCCCTTGCCCGATCCAGCAGTGTGTAGAGTTGTTCTGGGAAAAATTCACAGAAAATGGTGCACTACAACGGTGAATGCAATTGACAATATATGGCTAAACCCTCACACTAATGTTAAAATGAGACTTTCGCCAATATATTCTTATATCAAGAACATACCGGAGCCCGAGCACCGCGTCAAGGTATCTCAGTTGGCACGGGACCTAACGCTATCCTTACTATAGGATAGGTAATTGCAGATAGGGGCATGAAGTCCGACACACAGCGACCAGCTCCCAGTTACCTCCAGCGTGAAATCACACATACAATGGGAGGGGGGTGGAGGCTGGGAGTCCCTCTTAACCCTGATGTCATGTGACCCAGGCTGCAAAGGTGCACCTGAATGTTGCCCATTAGTCAAATCAAGGCACATTCAACCTGGAGTTGCCACACCTCCAGATATGGGCATTCACTGTTGTAGTGCACCATTTTCTGTGAATTTTTTTTATATAGTTTGTCACATCCGCACCCTTGGTTATCCTGTGTAGGATGTTGTTGTGGTACATGTGGTCCGCTGCAGGCATCCTCCAATGTATGCATTTTTGCTGGGGATTACGTTCAGCAGCGGACCACATGTGCAGGATTTGCTCTCCCAGTCATAAATGCGCAACAGCATTTGGGGTTTTTGAGCATTTTCTGCCATTTCAGACCACTTTTTTTCTGTGACAGAGTTGTTCTGGGCACTCATATAAAAAACAAAAGCCAACAAAGAGTGGTGGACCAAGTGATGTCACCAAACGGCAGATGTCAATGACTAGATGCCAGCACAGTGCATGGGGAGTGTTGTAGGCTACTGCTTTCCCACCAGGGCTGGTCTTAGGGGTTCCCACAGGGCTCATCAGCTGCACCAAAGATGACCTCACTAATTGGTGATGTCATCAGGTAGTTCCCACCCACTCCATGAGAAAGTCTCTACTGATGTGACACAGTGCAGGAAGAGTGTTGTAGACTATTTTCCATTGGAGCTGACACCAGGGGTGCCCACAGGGCTGATCAGCTGCACCAAAGATGACCTCACTGGTTAGTGATGTCATCAGGTAGTGCTCACCCACTCCTTAAGAAAGTCTCTACTGATGTCACACAGTGCAGGGGGAGTGTTGTAGACTATTTTCCATCTGAGCTGACACCAGGCGTGGCCACAGGGCTCATTAGCTGCACCAAAAATGACCGCAGGCCAACACTGGTTAGTGATGTCATCAGGTGGAGCCCACCCACTCCATATAAAAATCTCTGCTGATGTCACACAATGCAAAGGGAGTGTTGTAAACCACTACTTTCCCATCAGGGCTGACACCAGGGGTGCCCACAGGGCTCATGAGCTGCACCAAAAATGACTGCAGCCCAACGCTGGTGAGTGATGTCATCAGGTGGGGCCCATCCACTCCATATGAAAGTACCTGCTGATGTCACACAGTGCAGGGGGAATGTTTCAAACTACTATAGAGCCGACCTTAGGAGTCCTAAAAGGATATTTGGCACAGGTCTCCATTGAATAGAAGGATGACCATGGCCCTGGCCATGTAGGAAGCTAGTGTTCATGTCAACCTCCATCCCTATGCCTACGGAAGTGATGACGCCCTTGACATTTCTCTGCAATCCTTTTGAAGTAGGACAGGATGAATTAAGGTACAGACCCACATATACATGGAGACCTCACGGATACCTGACAGCCGTAGCAGGGAGCTCAGTAAGTTTTTCCGTCTCCTAACTTACACAATTTGTGACTACTTCTCTCTAAACCAGTAATTACAATGGAGCTTTCCTCTCTTCCATGTAATTACGGAGCCGTCCCTGTGGTGGAGCAGACTCTCCCATTATACAGCGTTGTCCACATAGCTGTCAGATTTCTGCAGATATTATTACATTCTACATAATTATAGATCTGCTGGAGATATGAAATAAAACCCGTCTTAGTCTCCAACATCGTAAACTGCCAACAGAACAAACATGCAGAGAATAACACAGTGTTACTTCCAGCACGGAACTATAACTCTTGGCTCTGGGATATTTTGCATTATTTTAGGAGGAATTTGGGCCCGGAGCCAGCAGAGCCAGCCTGCAACTTGGTGTCTATAGAAGAGCCAGCCTGCAACATTGTGTCTATAGCAGAGCCAGCCTGCAACATTGTATCTATAGAAGAGCCAGCCTGCAACATTGTATCTATAGAAGAGCCAGCCTGCAACATTGTATCTATAGAAGAGCCAGCCTGCAACATTGTATCTATAGAAGAGCCAGCCTGCAACATTGTATTTATAACAGAGCCAGCCTGCAACATTGTATTTATAACAGAGCCAGCCTGCAACATTGTGTCTATAGCAGAGCCAGCCTGCAACATTGTATCTATAGAAGAGCCAGCCTGCAACATTGTATCTATAGAAGAGCCAGCCTGCAACATTGTATTTATAACAGAGCCAGCCTGCAACATTGTGTCTATAGAAGAGCCAGCCTGCAACATTGTATTTATAACAGAGCCAGCCTGCAACATTGTATTTATAACAGAGCCAGCCTGCAACATTGTATCTATAGCAGAGCTAGCCTGCAACATTGTATTTATAGCAGAGCCAGCCTGCAGCATTCTATCTATAGCAGAGCCAGCCCGCGACATTGTATCTATAGAAGAGCCAGCCCGCGACATTGTGTCTATAACAGAGCCAGCCCGCGACATTGTGTCTATAACAGAGCCAGCCCGCGACATTGTGTCTATAACAGAGCCAGCCCGCGACATTGTGTCTATAACAGAGCCAGCCCGCGACATTGTGTCTATAACAGAGCCAGCCCGCGACATTGTGTCTATAACAGAGCCAGCCCGCGACAGTGTCTATAACAGAGCCAGCCCGCGACATTGTGTCTATAACAGAGCCAGCCTGCGACATTGTGTCTATAACAGAGCCAGCCCGCGACATTGTGTCTATAACAGAGCCAGCCCGCGACATTGTGTCTATAACAGAGCCAGCCCGCGACATTGTGTCTATAACAGAGCCAGCCCGCGACATTGTGTCTATAACAGAGCCAGCCCGCGACATTGTGTCTATAACAGAGCCAGCCTGCAACATTGTGTCTATAGAAGAGCCAGCCTGCAACATTGTGTCTATAGAAGAGCCAGCCTGCAGCATTCTATCTATAGCAGAGCCAGCCCGCGACATTGTATCTATAGCAGAGCCAGCCTGCAACATTGTATCTATAGCAGAGCCAGCCTGCAACATTGTATCTATAACAGAGCCAGCCTGCAACATTGTATCTATAACAGAGCCAGCCTGCAACATTGTGTCTATAGCAGAGCCAGCCCGCGACATTGTGTCTATAACAGAGCCAGCCTGCAACATTGTATCTATAGCAGAGCCAGCCTGCAACAGTTATATAAGAGCCAGCCTGCAACATTGTATCTATAACAAAGCCAGCCTGCAAAATTGTGTCCATAAGAGCCAGCCTGCAACATTGTATTTATTAGGGTGCTAATATCCCTCATTATTTAGATTATTTCACCTGTTGACCATTGAGAGAAAAGGAATAGCTATAGGATGATGGAATATATTTTGCTGTCTTGGAGAACCATATAGTTGCTATATTCCTATAGGATTGTGAACATTCAGTACAGAAGATGCTTCATGGGGATTAATCCACTGATGCTTTTGATGATAAAACATGAGGTCCATGTAATACAGTGAAATTCCCCTCATGTTTTCTCCAGACTTTTATATACTGTATTCTTATTAGGTCTGATAATCCAGGAAATCTGATAATCTGGCACCAAACATTGATGCCTGATTAAAGGATTTGTATGTATGTCTTCGTCCTCTACCACTAGAGATATACAGTCTGTAGTTCTCATTATCCTTTATTTCGGACTTTGAGTAGAATCGGTGTCAGTATTAATTATAGGATTTGTGCTGCTTTATTGCATATGGTGCAATAAAAAATAAGACACTTGATTTTATTAGGGTGAGCAATGCTTGGGTCACATGGTGGCGGCATACACTGAACCAATACATCCAAACAGTGGCCAAGTAGGATGTGTAATGTACAAGTCATTCACTTGTGTTTTGCAATATAGCTGTATTTCCAGCTCAAAAGGAACAAGGAAGCATTTGGAGCGCTGCTCCTGCCTTAGGTGTCTACATAGAAATGCCAATGAAGCCAGCTGGCATTAAAAGAATCTCTCCTGACGTGTCTGCTTTAGTAAATACTTGTATTTCCAATGAAATAACAATTCTGGAGCATCTTTTCTGAGACTTCGGTGATATGCTTATCCTCGGTTATTCCTACTGGAAGCGTATTAATAAATTGACAACTGGGTGTTATCATAATCCTTACAAACTGGGGCGTGCCTCACCACAGTCGGACATGGATAGCTCTGATTGGATACAGGGGTGTAGCTATAGCCTCATGGGCCCTGGTGCAAGAGTTCAGCTTGGGCCTCCCTTCCCTCAGTGCTTTGTGTGTCTTCTTATGCGGCACAAGGGTCTTTGGGCCCCCTCAGGCTCCTGGGCCCGGTAGCGACTGCTACCTCTGCACCCCCTATAGCTACGCCCCTGATTGGATAGTATCAGGCGGTGTAGGGATATCCCCTGTTGGCAAGTGGAATGGTCACCTCCAGTTGTCAATTAAATGAATAAAGGGGTTTACCGGGATTTTACTACTGATGAGCTATCCTCAGGATAGGTCATCAGTATCTGATCGGTGGGGGTGCCACACACGGGACCCCGCCAATCAGCTGTTTGAGAAGGCACCGGCGCTCCCGTGAGCACCACAGACTTCTCTTAGTTTTTCCTAGGCCAGTGATGTCACATTCATCGGTCACATGGCCTAGGAGCAGCTCAGCCCCAATCAAGTGAATGGGGCTGAGCACGATACCAAGCACAGCCGCTATACAATGTACGGCGCTGTGCTTGGTGAGTGGGGAGAAGGTAGCGGCGCTCACGGGAGGGCTGGTACCTTCTCAAACAGCTGATCGGCAGCGGTCCCGGGTGTCAGGCCCCCACAGATCAGATACTGATGACCTATCCTGAGGACAGGTCATCAGTGGCAAACTCCCGGTAAACCTCTTTAAAGGGGTTCTCTGGGCTTTTAATATCATCAGGATAGGCCATCAATATCAGATCGGCGGGGGTCCGACACCTGGCACCTCCGCCGATCAGCTGTATAAAGGGACGGCGCGTGTACCATCTCCTGTCTCTCTTCCTGCTCACTGCTGTTATGTCTATGGCAAGCAGGAAGAGAGAAGAGAAACGGCACACGTGCGCCTTCCCTTCATACAGCTGATCGGCAGAGGTGACGGGTGTCGGACCCTCTCTTATCTGATATTCATAACCTATCCTGGTGATATTAAAAGCCCAGAGAACCCCTTTAATCATTGTGGATTCCTATTTGATATTTTGCATCTATAATGATACATAAGTATAAATATTGTATAAAATAAATATATGATATAAATATACAGATAAGATAAGTATAAATAGTAGCAAACTATCAGGACAGGAGGGTCATTTCTGCATGGTTGTAGTATGGGTGACGTCATGGTTACTCCAAGTTCAGCTTCGGCAGGATTTGCTCTTTTTGGAGGCGTCCTCTTTCTGATGTTCCGATGTGTCAGCTTGTCTACGTCCTTTTTTATATCCAGCTCCAGATAAGATTACAGTTTTACCCGCACATGTAACTGGTGGTAACTAGGGAAGTCTCTTTCTGACATACATGAACATATTTGCTTAGTAAATCTCTATCAATATTTGTTATCGCAACGACTCGGACGTTTGCAGCAGAGGAAGTCTTAAGTGAGGGGAAAGCCTCTCAACTTCCTCCGATTTGTGGTTTTAAAAACTTTTCTGGAAATATTTGTCAATAGGGTAAAAATACCCTGATTGTCAGAGACTTCACAGCCCTGAACTTGAATCATGAGGGACATTTATCAACCCCCTGTACGTGCCACAAAGTCACTAAAGTTTGGCACATACCATGCTTGTGTAAAATTTTGCCACTTTTATTTCCAAAAACTGGAAGGAGCAGGGTGGGCAATGGAGGACAGCCAAGAAACTGGCCTGTTTGTCCGTTTTTTTCTACTCATATGTCGTCAATATATCATCTGTTTTTCATGTCCTTAAAGGGATCTGTCACCAGGATTTTGGACTATTATCTGTAGTATTGCATGAATAGTGCTCCAGATAAGGAGTCCAGATTGCCATTTTTTCCCACTGCCCCCTGTTCTCGCACTTAGGGCCCATTCACACGACCGTGGAGCATGGTCCGGGGTGGTCCGTGAAAACCCGGACCGCACTCCTGAGGGCAGGAGCGCACTGCGTCATTGGTTGCTATGACGCTGTGCGCTTCCTTAAGGCCACCTCTGTACAGTGATACACTCTATACGAGCGTGTACAGTGTATCACTGTACAGCAGTGGCCTCAGGAAGCGCACGGCGTCATAGCAACCAATGACACCATGGGCTCCTGCCCTCAGAAGGAGCACGGTCCGGGTTTTCACGGACCGTCCCGGACCGTGTTCCGCGGTCGTGTGAATGGGCCCTAATACATTGTCAGGACTGTTGCGCACGCATACAGGAGTCCTCTCCATTATGTTAGCACGGCACAGCAGTCCTGACTGTGTATTTCAGCACAGCTTTAAATGCAGGCAGTGGGGAAATGGGGGACAGTAGGAAAATAAATGGTGTACTGAGCTCCTTATGTGCCGCACTGCTCATGTATTACTGCACATAACAGTCCAGAATTAGGGTAGCAGATTTTCGTTTTGCAAAAAGCTGGAATAATGCCCTTGTCTCCTGGCAATCATACATGAAAAACGGGCCTTGCACGAATGGCGTTTTATTTCTCATAGACCCATTGGGTAGTGCAAATTTTTGCACAGGGTGCATTTTGCACAAAAATGTGTGACTTCCCTTTTTACACCACAGGCCACTGTTAAAAAAATAAAAAAAAATAAAAATCGGGGAAAGGGGATAGGCATATATGACCCGTTTTATAGAGGTTGTGTCACTTCAAGTGGCATTTATCATGTAGAGGAAGTTAATATAAGGCACTTACTAATGTATTGTTATTATCCATATTGCTTCCTTTGCTGGCTGGATTCATTTTTCCATTACATTATACACAGCTCGTTTCCATGGTTACAGACCACACTGCAATCCATCAGTGGTGGTCGTGCTTGCACACTATAGGAAAAAGCACCAGCCTCTCTGGTGGCCGGGACAGCAGGAAGCACAGAGAGGCTGGTGCTTTTTCCTATAGTGTGCAAGCACGACCACCACTGATGGATTGCAGTGTGGTCTGTAACCATGGAAACGAGCCGTGTATAATGTAATGGAAAAATGAATCCAGCCAGCAAAGGAGGCAATATGGATAATAACAATACATTAGGAAGTGCCTTGTATTAACTTTCTCTACATAATAAATGCTATTTGCTGAAGTGACACAACCCCTTTAAGAAAACTAGTGTTTATAATGGTAAACCTGAAAGCTATACCAGGTCGTTGTGAGCGTTGGTTTCTGCTCCTGGCTCATGACCGCTCTGTGTGCTCGGGGTTCCCCTCATTTACCAGCCAGATGTGAGAGCAGCTACAATGAGCATCTTTAATTTTGGAGGACCTTGCATGTCCATGCATTGTATAGACAGCCCATTGATGTAATACTTCATTTCCCCTGTGGTGGCGCTGCAGGGAAACTGAACACTTGCTGCCGGATTCCTGATTGCATCTGATTGCTGGAGGTCAGCAGTGGGGGCATCAGGGAACCTACAAGAAATATTCTGGATAATTGGACGGTCATAGACTAGTAGTCCGGTGCTGCTGTCTATACTTGTAGATATTTGTCTATGCTGTAAACATGTTTTTTAGCAGGCGTTTGGATGTTTGTTTTCCTCACATCCTAATGTAGTGCTCGCTTGTGTTCTACATCAGTGAAAATAACCAATAGATCTCAGGCCTGGGATTCGAGCCTCAGAAGCCAGTATAAAGGCTGCTCCTCTGAGGGTCTGGAACATTCCCGCTTGTTTCTTGCCAGATTCTTCTGAAGAAAACGGCAGGCGAAAAAAAAAGGGGAGATATAATAATAGATCTTGAATATCTGCCAGGGTTCTGGAGAGGTCTGAAATCTGCCAGCTTTTCCCTGGGAAAAAAAAAGGCAAAATCACTTGTATTGATCGCCAAGCTTTTATAGGAGAGCACTCGAAACGCAGTGGACGCGGCAACGCTCCCCTCTCATTCTTGCTCCAGATAATTATGTGTTTACTCAATTCAAGTGCATGTTTTACGGTTCCCATGAGCGTCGCCTAATTTTTTTTTTTGCTTTGGAGGGCCGGAGTGATTTTCCGTAAATTCCGTAAAATCTCGTCTTTTGGTTATTCTCATATGAGCCTTATTATTAATTATCATTTTTTGTTATTTTAGCCTTTTGTGCAACGTGTTCTCTGGGAAAAGTTGCATGACGGTTCAAAATATATTACATTGTTAGCATACCGAGCCATTCCATTGGATGATTCCCTGTGTGGTAGCTTCTTTTGGCCTTTCGATCCCTCATATGGTGCACAGTCATTCAGTGTTTAAAGGGGTTGTCTCACTTCAGCGAATAGCATTTATCATGTAGAGAAAGTTAACACAAGCCACTTACTAATGTATTGTGATTCTCCATATTGCTTCCTTTGCTGGCTGGATTCATTTTTCCATCACATTATATGCTGCTCGTTTCCATGGTTACGACCACCCTGCAATCCATCAGCGGTGGTCGTGCTTGTAAACTATTGGAAAAAGCACCAGCCTATGTGAGCTCCCATGGTCCCGGCCATCAGAGAAGCCGGTGCTTTTTCCTACAGTGTGCAAGCACCACCACCGCTGATGGATTGCAGGGTGGTCTGTAACCATGGAAACGAGCGGTGTGTAATGTGACGGAAAAATGAATCCAGCCAACAAAGGAAGCAATATGGACAAATCACAATACATTAGTAAGTGCCTTGTATTAACTTTCTCTACATGATAAATGCTATTTGCTAAAGAGACACAGCCCCTTTAAGTAACCATACAGGCATACGGTATAAATAATACCTTCATACAGTTACCTAAAAAAAAGTGCTATATAGTGTGACCACCAAAAAGCACATAAAAAATTATAACTAAAAATAAAAAATCATATAAAAATATATCAATAGTGTAATGTACAGTGCCCTAGTAGCAGTAAGTACCGCCATACAAGTGCTCATTTACAGACACTGTGACTGTCGCCATGTACAACTGGAGTCAGCCATATGTATGGGTTGATGGTAGGGGCTTTGACCCAACATTCACTCTCCTTTACATGAACATTTTTAGCATATGGTGCCACCTAATTTCCCTATAACCATATATCAATGCCATCCACATGTTCTCCATGAGTACCGACCACACTCTTCATAATGCATAGGTCTCCATAAGAACTATTCACACTGAAATAACACATGCCCATTACCCAACAAGCACATTGACCCCAAAATGTCTCAGTCAGTTGTGGTACAGCTTCCATTTGCCTATGCCGAATGGCTGAAAAGCTCTCTTATGGGACAAAGTCAATACTGGGTGTCTAGTATGGTGAATGTAGGACTTATTAGGAGCCATGCTGGGGCGGGTTACTGCACGGGGCAATGAAGTTGGTGGCTCAAGTTAAGGTGGCTCCATCTCTACAGGAAGCATGAATGTACTGAGCACTGTCCACTCCATACAGTGGTGGTCTCCAACCTGGGCTCTCCAGCAGTTGATAAACTATAGTTCCCACCATGCCCAGATAGCATGGAGAGCCAGAGGTTGGGGACCACTGCTCTGTAGGATCGCAACATCAATAATAATGTAACCAGCACCAAGGTCATGTCATCAGTCTTCTACTAAATCTGGCAATTGGGCAAAGTCAAGAAGATCTGGCCTCCATTCTTGCCTCAGGGTGGAGCATGCAGTCATCCATCCTAAGACTACAACAGTAAGCGGAAATCCTGTGCTTGGAGATATTCCATATTTTGTTGGTAACGTGTCCAGTATAGCACATTTAGGACTTATCAGAAGCCATGCTGGGGGGGGGGGGTTTACTGGAGATGGATACTATGGGAGCAATGATGAAGTTGGTGGCTTAAGTCAAGATAGCTCCATCCTTATTGGAAGTGAGAACCTACCGAGCACTGTCCACTTTCTACAGCCATGGTCTCCAACCTGGGCTCTGATAAACTACAACTTCCATCATGCCCTGATAGCCTGTGGGCATAGTAGGAGTTGTAGTTTCTCAACAGCTGGAGAGCAACAGATTGGAGACCAGAGGTTTAGGGTCACAACATTAATAAACAACATAGCCGCGCCAAGGTCATGCCATCGGTCTTCTACCAAACCTGGCCACGAGACAAGGTGAAGAAGATCTGGTCTTGGGGTGGAGGGTGCAATCACAACATCCGTCCTAAGACTACAATAGGAAATGGATATCCTGTTGGCTCCAGAACTAAGTAAAACTAGATAATTTACTGTGTGAGACTGGTAACCTGCGCCTGACCATGGCACTGCATCATCTACAAGACAGCAGTACTCAATACGGATACAAGATTTAGTCACAGCCCTTTCCTGTGTTTTCTTCTCCACTGTAGAACCCAATGATCTGAAGGAAATTTCTATAAAGAGTATAGGAATCTTCGTAAGGGTAGAGGAAGCTTCTTATATCAATCATACAATACAGAATACAAGAGGCCTAAATGCAATAGGGCAGCACATGGAGTGCCTATGGCTCCATATAACAGACTCATAGGGACTCTGTGTTCCACCACACAGAACACGAGACGATCCTCGTGGGCCTAACTTGTGAAGGTAGCCATTAAAGTGATTTGCTGATCATGTAAAGCAGGGGCGGGCCAAGTCCAGCCCTGCAGGAGACATTCTTACATAGCAGCGCACTGCTCTTGTTCATAGAGGGGGATTCCATAAAGGAGATCACCCCAACTGACCTCCATATGCCCTATTATTAAGGTATGTGGTCAAGGGTTCTTAAAGGGGTTGTCCAAGTGTTTGATACTGATGATCTGTCATCAGGATAGGCAATTGGTGGGGGTCCGACTCCCAGCACCTCCACCGATCAGCTGTTTGAAGAGGCTGCGGTGCTTCGGTGAGTGCCATGGCCTCCTTGCAGCTTACCAAGCACAGTGCCCTCCTATGGATTAGTGGCCGTGCTTGGTATTGCGGTTCAGCTCCAATTCACTTGAATGGGATTGAGCTGTATGAAGGCCATGTGACCAATGACTGTGACGTCAACGGCCTCAAACAACTGATTGGCGGAGGTGCAGGAAGTTCCCCCAACGATCGGAATAGGTCATCTAATTTATCCTGAAACGCGCTTCTGTCGGTCTGGCCCTGATTTATGCAGATAAATGAGCAGTCTGTAGGCTCCATCCACGGGAGCGCAGCTATCTGTACTAATCACTGCTGCTCCTTCCAATTACCCAGTGCCGCTAATTACTTCTATTTGTCAACAGCAATGCTCGCTCGTTGCTTTTCTGTTTTTGGAAGGATTATTCTCATCTGACCCCAACATGTGACGGAGGCGGCAGCTTGTAATTAGTGAGGTAGGAGTTGCCGGTTCTCTCTTTCAGACTGCGGCTAATTATGTGTTGGGAAATCGTCTTCCATCCTTGAACTAAACCGTCCTAGAAGGGACATGACGACCGTAGGATTTATTTACCAACACTGTGTCAATCACCAATTAACACTTATCCGTCAGAGTTTCTAATCTGCATAGTCATCCATTTATTTGATACCATTGTGTCTTCCTGCAGCCACCACTAGGGGGAGCCGAGTTGCAGAGTTCAATATGTAAATAGTATGCAGTGGTCACCTGAGCTCCCCCTAGTGGTGGCTTCAGAGGGTCAGAATGTTCTAATTTAGCAGTTTTCTTTATGCAGGGGATTTGGAGCTTTGTATAAAAAACCCAGCTCTCATTGCTATTCAGGTATATTCATCAGCGCAGAACCTTGGAACTGAAAATGACATGGTATTTGATGGGCTGGCAGATGTTTAGGGCCACCAGTTTCTGCAGCCACTGAACTCAATTGTATCTGCATCCAATGGACGCAGATACAATTGAGCACGCGGCAGAATTTACTTCCCTGGTTGTTCCGATGGATTGCGACTGCATTATTCACACAATACTTGTATCTTACACCTGCCCAAACAACAGGCCGGCTTTCATGAATTGTCCGATTACATTGATGAGTCCCTGGTGGTCGGCGGTACGTGGTTTGTGGGTGTGTAGTAGTAAATCAGGAAATACGTGACTACAGAAGAGCAATTCATTAACCTGAAGCAACGGGAGGAGATGGCGCCATCACAGATGTGATAACTTCAGAGGGAACCGACGAGGATATCTTTTGGGAAGTAAAGAGATGCAATCTGCGGAGGGTGGAGAAGAAACCATAGTTGCCCAATCAGCAAATATTGAGGTCTGTCACCAAAAACAACATAAAATACCAGAACAAAGAAAAGGGCGGTGGAAGAAAGTCATAAAGTATGACCTATTGCGACAATGACACATTTCAGTGGAAACACTGTGTATACAATCTCCAGTCTAGTAGTATTATAAATAGTGCACACTTAGTACGTATGTAGATAGTACATATGGTAAATTTTATCAGTAATGTTCTGTGGAATATGGAAAGATTCCCCACCTTCCATACTGACCACACATGTACTGAACTTTGTGTTCTCCAACTCTTCCAGAGCGTTCTGGTCCATGAATATAAAGCAAGAGCTAAATAACTGCCAGAACGCAGACAGGGAACTGGGAAGAGGTTGAATAATGGGCTATGTTGATCTTCAGGGTTGTCTCCTTTGGACTAATTTGAAGAACCAGTGGTGTACACAGAAGAGAGGGAACTCCTTGGCAAACTTCAAACTGGGCGAGGGTGTTCCCTTCCCAAATTGGAAGGTCTTGGTATTGGTTTTCTCTCCTCTTCTATGATAGTTAAGTCAATTCACGGGGAGCCGGCAGCACAATTCTTCCGTGCAGCGCCGCCGGAATCCCTCTGCTGTGCTGGAGCAAGGACACGATGTGCGTCCTCGTCTCCATGACAACAAGGGCGGGGAGGACCTGGCGCGCATTCAGTCTTAGCGCGGCCGGGATCCTCCCCACCCCCCTAGACAACAAAGCGGGTGGGGTGTGGAATATTATGTATTAGGTCACGTGACACTGGCCATGTCATGTGACCTACCTAGATCTTTGGGCGTTGGCAGGGAAGCCAGCGCTCAGCTGTTCCAGTATTTGAATTAGGTCATGTGATGCTGCTTCATCACGTGACCTACTTGGAGGCCTATTTAAACAGGCAGCCTGCTGGCCACAGGTTGCCTATGATTAGTCTAACTACCAGTGCTTGCGATTGTGATCCTCTGTGCTTGTGTTTCTCGGTTTTGACTTGGCTCGTTTATTAGTCCTTGCTCCTGCTCGCTCCCCTGGTTTTGACGTCACTTCCCGGTTTGACTTTCTGACTATCCATTATTGTTTTTTCCTCATTGTCCCCTCTCCCTGTACGCCCCAGCACGTACCTAGGCTAGGGACTGTTGACTAGTTGTACGCCGTTGCCTAGGACGGGCCGTGCAAGTAGGCAGGGTCAGAGGTTGGGGTTAAGCTCAGGGCTGCACATACCCCTGTACTAGTGACAGAACGAGACACTCGCCCCGTTTCTTGCCAACAATGCAGTTCCTCTGGGAAGGGGAGTCCTACATAGTTTCCCTCTACCCAACAGCAAAGGGTATGGGGCCAACCAGGACTTTGCTCCCTCTGTCCAAGAGATCCATAGCAGCTACGTGATCTGCCTCTATATTTCCATTTTTGAGGGAAAATAGTCAAAATAACATGAGTCATCACTGAAGAGGAAGATGATTATGATGAAGACCCTATACTTCCCCTTGGAAGCATTACTTCACCATGAATGGTGGGTCATAGTTCAGCTGACATAGGGTTTTCTGGGCTCCTTTGGTTCTTGGGTGTGTGTGCAGCTGATGCTTTCCTCAGACAGCTGTTTAATCCCATATATTACACATAACAGGCGCTTCTTAACAGCTCTGGGATCTCACAAGGAGGATTACAGAGCAAGGAAACCACAAACTAGAGCATTTATCAGTGTAATCATCTGTCCATCCTGTGCCCTGGAGACCTATAAAGTTCTGTGTAGCCTTCACCAACCTCATCTGTATTACACCGAATTTCCAAAGACAATGAGGCCCAAAAATAGCGCTGAGCTGAAGTGTCGTGACTTGTGATGTATCACCCTAGTTCTCAATGTTCTGTGGGGGTTCTTTCACCTACACACTCATAGTATCATCTAGAACCTTAAAGGGGTATTCCGGTTACCATAAATATAACCTATGTTTTCGACTAATTCATCATCAATCATTACTGTTATACATTATAATACAATGTCAATTTCACATATTTACCGTTCAGTAGTTATAAAGTACTTTTCTTCCCCTGCTACCCACTGTGTTCCTCATAAGTTACCATGGCACCGACCGTCAGGTCAGGCATGCTCAGTGTGTTGCTATCAGTTCTCTAGCTGAATGTCAGTGTGCTGCTGATTTCTGAGTAGAGGAGGCGTGACCAGACTGTATATCAGGCAGCCAATCAGTAATCATCAACACTAATGAACAAGCAGAAACTCACAGGATTGTAGTTTTGTGAGGGAAGATCAGCTCCATGATACTCTCGGTGTGCTGCAGGCTCACATAGGAGCTAGCAAATGGATTGTTAGGTAAAATGAAGCTCTGATCATATGTACTGTACAGGTATGGGCTCTGGTTATATGTACAGGTATGGGTTCTGGTTATATGTACAGGTATGGGTTCTGGTTATATGTACAGGTATGGGTTCTGGTTATATGTACAGGTATGGGTTCTGGTTATATGTACAGGTATGGGTTCCGGTTATATGTACAGGTATGGGTTCCGGTTATATGTACAGGTATGGGTTCTGGTTATATGTACAGGTATGGGTTCTGGTTATATGTACAAATATGGGTTCTGGTTATATGTACAGGTATGGATTCTGGTTATATGTACAAATATGGGTTTCTGGTTATATGTACAGGTATGGGTTCTGGTATATGTACAGTATGGTTCTGGGTCTGGTTATATGTACAGGTATGGGTTCTGGTTATATGTACAGGTATGGGTTCTGGTTATATGTACAGGTATGGGTTCTGGTTATATGTACAGGTATGGGTTCTGGTTATATGTACAGGTATGGGTTCTGGTTATATGTACAGGTATGGGTTCTGGTTATATGTACAGGTATGGGTTCTGGTTATATGTACAGGTATGGGTTCTGGTTATATGTACAGGTATGGGCTCTGGTTATATGTACAGGTATGGGTTCTGGTTATATGTACAGGTATGGGTTCTGGTTATATGTACAGGTATGGGTTCTGGTTATATGTATAGGTAGTGCTATACATATTTTGTTCCGTGTTTTGTATGGTCGGTCAGGAACATGGGATATCCTATATTTATGTTGAATCTTTCATGTAATACTCCTCTTTATACCAGGCTAAGGAGACAAAAACAACAAGAAATTTACATGTCAGCCAAAAATGAAAATCCATTCCTGGGCACAGCAGACAGAATGTTCCCTTTGTTCCATTAGTATTCCTGTTTTTATCCTACCAATTCTTATTCTGTAGTCCCTGGCAAAGTCTTGTTTTTCCATGTTTTTGAAACATCTACTCTGGATATAGTTCAACATCAAATCCACTAAACTCACAGGCAATTTTTCAAAAAAGGCCCTACAAGATTTATAGTTCCATACATGGAACCCTCTTCCTTGATTACATGGTCGATCTTCCAAAATATCTAATTCGTGTTAGTATAGACTGACATTGGACAGACTAAGCAGAGGACCCGATGATCTAGTGGTGGGTCGAAGCTCTGGGGCAATAATGAGCCCAAAGATCAAGTCAAAGACAACCCCATTTGGAAGCAGCTTTGGAGCCTGTCCCTTGCCACTAGACTGGGTAGGCCTCTAAAGTATGGAGAGGTTCCCACTGAGAAACGCCAAACTAGAAAAGGAAGGCTCTTCCTTCCATTTGGTGTTCAGTGTGTGGGCTACAGCCTTGAAGTATGAAACTTGTTTTAGGCCCTAATGTAGAAAAGGCCTCAACCACAAAAGACTGAAACACAAATATCTGGGTACTAGTCGATCCTGGCAGGCGGAGCCTAGTTCCTCATTGTAGAAGCTGGGTAACAGGTACAGTGCCTTGAAAAGGTATTCATAACCCTTGAACATTTTGACTTTTTTTCACATTACACCCACAAACTTAAATCTATTTTATTGGATTTTATGTGAAATAAAATTCTGCCTTTGTAGAAATGTAATTCTTCCTCTGCATGCCTTTGTATTCAGCCCCCTGTACTCTGATCCCCGTGTGTGTCATTTATTCAAAGTATAACTACAGGTGTTTTGTGAAGGCCTCAGAGGTTTGTTAAAGAACAACAAACCATTGATCAAACAGCATCGTAAAAACCAAGGACCACACCAGACAGGTCAGGGATAAAGTTGTGGAGAAGGGTAAAGCAGGATTGGGTTATAAACAAATATCCCAAGCTCTGAACATCTCATGGAGCACTGTTAAATCCATCATCCGAAAATGAAAGGAGTATGGCATAACTGCAAACTTACCAAGAAATGGCCATCCACCTAAACTGACAGCCCAAGCAAGTAGAGGACTAATCAGAGAAGCAGCCAAGAAGCCCATGGTCACTCTGGAGGAGCTGCAGAGACCTACAGCTCAGGTGGGAGAATCTGTCCACAGGACAACTACTAGTCGTGTGCTCCACAAATCTGTCCTTTATAGAAGAGTGGCAAGAAGAAAGCCATTTTTGAAAGCAAGTCATGTAGGGGACACAGCAACCATGTGAAGAAGGTGCTCTGGTCAGGTGAGAACAAAGTCGAACTTCTTGGCATAAATGCAAAACGCTATGTGTGGTGGAAAACTAACACTATATGACCCTGAACTCACCATCCCCACTGTAACACATGGTGGTGGCAGCATCGTGCTGGGGGAGGCTCGAACATCTGACAGAATGGTTGCTAGGGGCATGCAGCCTGACAACCCAATTGTATAGTTCATAGTTGATAGGCAGTGTGTCCCTAGCCTAGCTGATAGCAGAAGAGCCTACAGTTCCTGAACCGAACATTTTTGTAAACATAAATTTTGGCGGAGAACTCTAGTGAATCTTTTGAATAACCAGCAAATTTTTAGCACTAGCTGGAGCCTTGGAGTCAGCCATGATGAAGGCTGGCAGTAATTAGCACAATGTGTACATGGATAAGTCTGCAGGGCTCTGTGTATGTTCTGGTAATCGTTATTTAATTCCAAGTAAAACAAATGAAATGGGAACTTGACCGAATATCATTAGTGGCCACGCGAGAGACGTCCCTCCAGAATATTCATGACAGATACCCGAAGTGCAGCCATCCATCAGCCTCCCACCGGTTGGATGAGTTTATGCGTGTAGTCTCCATGAAAGTCATGCCTGGGAAACAGGACACAGGCCTATTACTGACCCTAATGAGCCATTAGTAGATCTGCCCCATTAGAGGAAGGGGAACGATTACATGCGGTACAAATGAGGGCGACCCTCAGAGGTCATATTCAGTTGAGTAGGAGGTACTGCTTCTAGCCTGGATACAAGATGAAATACAGGCCTCTAGCCTGGATACAAGATGAGATACGGCCTCTAGCCTGGATACAAGATGAGATACGGCCTCTAGCCTGGATACAAGATGAGATACGGCCTCTAGCCTGGATACAAGATGAGATACGGCCTCTAGCCTGGATACAAGATGAGATACGGCCTCTAGCCTGGATACAAGATGAGATACGGCCTCTAGCCTGGATACAAGATGAGATACGGCCTCTAGCCTGGATACAAGATGAGATACGGCCTCTAGCCTGGATACAAGATGAGATACTGCCTCTAGCTTGGATACAAGATGAGATACAGCCTCTAGCCTGGACACAAGATGAGATACTGCCTCTAGCTTGGATACAAGATGAGATACAGCCTCTAGCCTGGACACAAGATGAGATACAGCCTCTAGCCTGGATACTAGATGAGATATGGCCTCTAGCCTGGATACAAGATGAGATATGGCCTCTAGCCTGGACACAAGATGAGATACAGCCTCTAGCCTGGATACAAGATGAGATATGGCCTCTAGCCTGGATACAAGATGAGATACGGTTACCGGTTATAAGCTGGGCCTGTAGATCCTGCACACTCATAGGTTGCTGAAGCTGACGTCCCAACTGGTCCTATAAATGCTCGATTGGTGATAATTCTGGCGACTGGGCGGTCAAGGAAGGATGTAATCTGGGAAACCCTTGCTATGTGTGAGCGAGCATTGTCCTGCTGAAAAATGCAAGTTGGAGGCCTTGCCATGAGAGGAACACATGAGGTGGCAGGATGTCCTGCAGATATCACTGAGCTGTTAGTGTTCCTCCTATCACTACTAGGGGGGTGACGATTGTCGTATGTGACCAGAGCATCACACCAGCAGTGGGGGCAGTGTGTTCCTCCACAGCAAAGGTAGGATTGAAGCACTCACCATGAGGCCTCCATACTGGAACCTGACTGTTGTTGGATCCCAAACAGATCCTGGATTCATCACTGAAGATGATATGGTTCCAGTCTGTAGCAGTCCAGTTTTCTAGTTCACAACACCGCTGCAAACAAAGGTGATGGTGGCTGGTTGTTAATGGCAGGACACGTAATGGACACTGCCACCAAATTTCCTTCTGCTAAGTACTTGGAAATGGTCCGGGCAGAGACAGGGGGTGTAATGAAGGAGCTGCCTGTGTCTGGGTGGTGGACAACAAAAAAACTGTGGGAGCTGCTTGTGCTTGTTGGGAGGATCCAACAATTCTCTCTACTGGTGGTCTGTCTGCAGCCTGTTCACCGTGTGTGCATGTCCTCACGTAACCACTGCTCCCAACATTTCCTAACAGCTAGGTCAGAACGGCCTACATGTCGGGCAATACATCAAAACGACCATCCTGCAATGATGCACCCCCTCTCTCAAAGTCTGACAACCGGGCAAAATGTCTGAGTGTGGTGGAGAGGCATGTGTAGCCATCAACAAACTCTCAACAAGAGGTGCACTACCCAAAAGTAGCCTCTGAGAACCTTTTATAGAGCACTTTTATGTCCTCTTGTGGCAAGACCCAGTGTCTAATCAGACCAGACCTGTAGTAACTTACATATCTGCCTGAGACAGAACTGCAGGATGAGTTTGGCAGCAATCTGACATTTCTATCAGGGTGCACAATTTATTTTTTTGTCAATGAGGATAGATGGATTAAATAGAGATAGATAGATAGATAGATGTTATTTTCATTAGTCTTTGAAGATGGGTCATTATGTTGTTGGCCTTTTTGATGAAAGCTTTCTCATCTGTTTGTCGTCTGCATTCAGAAAATTGTCTCCAGGTGGTTCTTCTACCGAACCTTCCAGAAGAAAATGAAATCTTCTTGTCTCTTCTCCCTCCAGCCCCAGTTTCCAGGCAGAATAATGGGAAAGCATATGCCCTCACATCACCCTCCACAACAGCTGGGAATGATCCCCCCTTTTCACGGCGCCCCCTCCCCCCGCTCTGAAAGAGAACTCCAAACATGGCTTATTGTAAAATAGACGAAGCTCTGGTTAAATAAACCGTCCGCTGACATCGATGCCACCATCAGATTACATCTCAACGAGGAGTGAAAAATGAAATCAGCGGCTGAAACAAAAGGCTGGTTATATTCCTGGCATGTGATATTCCAAACAGCGACATCCGCCCCATTTTTACGGTACGTTCCAGCATCTGGAATTTTCTAGAAGCAAACAAACAGAATAATAATCTTTTGTGCCTTCTTTTAGTAGATGACTTTATGTCAGCAAGGTCCGGATAAGCTATATAACGCTAGCATATTTCTGGGGCAATTTGGAGGGTATGTAAACTTTTGCAACTCAATTTTTTAGCCCTCCCATGAGTCTAAAATCAAAACGGTAGCAACTTTGCATTACAACTATCCCACCGTTTTGTGTATGCAGCTGCTATGTGTCGTCATGGTTACAGACTACCGATAAACCAAAAGCCATCCTCCATCTGTGGCCTGCAGGATCCCCAATGTGGTGCTCATAGCTTAGCCTGTTACCAGCTTATTCTGTACTTTCATATTCCATTGACCTTATAAAAAGAGATAAGCGGTGCAAGCTCCAGGCGCCAGGACACTGGTGGCGTCCCCTTCAGTACAGATAGCTAATGTGCCCTGTGCAACTCCCTAAGCCCACCACTGAAACAAGCCCTCTAAGGCAGCAACCCATACTTGTTAGAGCTCTATTTTTAGAGCCGTGAAAACTCTGCATAGCCTTAGAGTTACCTGATAGAATTCTGGTTATCTGTAGGTACCACTAGGGGGAGCTCACTGCATACGACTTGTCCATTGAACTCAATGATAATACTGTATGCATTACTAGAATTTTACCTTTTCAACTCTATACGGGATCTGGAGCTCAGAAAAACGGACCTCCAAGCAGTGGGATACAGGTGGCGCTCCCTTCAGCAAGAATAGGAGATGTGCCCTGTGCAACTCCATAGGGCAACCACTGAAAAAAAGCCCCCAACTGCAGCAGTCCATGCTTGTTAGAGCTCAATTTTTTTCTGATACAGAGCATTGAACCCTCTGCCTAGTCATAGAGTTACATGACAATTCTCATTGCCTGTACTCACCACTAGGGGGAGCTCACTGCATACAACTTTTACATTGAACTCAATGATAACACTGTATGCATCAACTCTTAAAGGGGTTTTCCGGGAGTTAACTACTGATGGCCTATCCTCAGGCTGATCAGCTGTTTGAGAAGGCACCAGCGCTCCCGTGCCTTCTGAGCCGCTCCTAGGTCACGTGACAAATGAACGTGACGTCATTGGCCTAGGAAAAGCTGTGAGAAGGCCTCCTGGGGATCCCAGGTGTCCTGAAGATAGGTAATCAGTAGCTAACTCCCGGAAAAACCCTTTAAGCTCCCTCTAAGGGGGTGACTGTTGGAACCTAGAATTTTACCTTTGAACCCTATGGGGATTTGTAGCTCTGTATCAGAAAAACAAACCTCCAAGGACTGGTGGTGCCTCCTCCATACTTAGTTAGTTAGTGCTCTAATTAGTGCTCTATTTTTCTGATACCGAGCTCTGAACCCTCTGCAAAACCATAGAGAGTTACATTATACAATTCTGGTTGCATACAGCCACCACTAGGAGGAGCTCGCTTCATACAACTTTTACATTGAACTCAATGATAACTCTGTATGCATTAGCTCCTAAGCTCCCTCCAGTGGTGGCTGTGGGAATCTAGAATTTTTTCATTTAAGTTCATGCAGGGGATTTGGAGATCTGAATCAGAAAAATGGACCCACGATGGCTGTAAAGTGAATGTAAAATGAAGAATTTTTGACCTACAGTAGACTAAAAATGTTATTCAAAGAGGGCAATACCTCCAAGGTTAAATTACATTCCACCCGACACCCTATGGCCCATTTTGAAAAAATCTAACGTTGATATGACTCAGGTTCTAGGTAAAAGCTACGGAGAAGAAAAATTCTTTCCCACCAAATTTTGCAATTTCCATATCTTCTGTTGTGTTACAGCAAGTATTTGACGGTTTCACGTGGCCGTGCCCGAGTTGTGAAAGATAAATCCTGTAATAATGAATCGATTTGTCTGTTCAACCGCTTCACACGTAAAGATATTTATTGGGTGCTGAGTACAAAGAACGGTCTATGGGTTGGTGTCCCCGTCAGACTCTCACAACACTGCCATTATTGTGCAGCCGTCGGCCGGCAGCGCTTCTCACACACTGGAAGCTTTGAATTTCTTCACAATGTTAGTTCCATCAAGTCACGCAACACAAACGAGTTGTCACCCCAAATCGGAGGAGGAGAAAGCGGAACATCTTCATGCAAGGTCTCAGATGACTTGTGGCCACCACAAAGATTAATATTAACTGTATAGCGGTATTATTTAGACATCAGCAGAAAACCACTGTGCATTACTACTATGGAGCTGTTATTTGGTCATTGCATGCCAGTTTTATTTAGACACTGTACAGCGCTGTACATTACTTTATGTATGGATCTGTTATTTGGTCACTGTATAGCAGTATTATTTGAGCACTGTATGACGGGATTTTTTAGGCAATGTACTACACTGTCGTCACATTACTTCATGTATGGAGCTGTTATGGAGTGGGATTTTTTTAGGCAATGTACAGCACTGTTGTCACATTTCTTTATGCATGGAGCTGTAATTTGATTACTGAACGGTAGGATTATTTGAGCACGTTATGGCAGTATTATTTAAAGAAGAACGTCCGCAAAAAATTTTATTCTCTGACCTGTTAGGATATACATGATGTAATCTGTAGTGAATGTCATTTTCTTACCAGTGTCTGTATCTGTGAATTATATCTCCCTGATGTTTCTCATCTGTGTCATGTGACTAGGAATCAGACTCACCAGATAACACAGCATCTGATGTGTGGACAGGAAGTCTATTTCCCTATGCATTCCTATGGGAGCCTCACTCTCAGTCTCATAGGAATGAATAGAGCAGTGACTGGCTTCCTGTCCTGGGTCAGTTGGAGGTCAGGGAGTTGGTCACATGACCCAGCTACAATTAGAAGAGAGGGGATAACTCACAGATACAGTCACTGGTAAGCAGATTACATTCACTACAGATTACATCATGCACCTTTCTAACAGGTCAGAAAATAAAAATTTTTGCGGGAGTTCTTCTTTAAACATTGTACTTCACTGTTATATTACTTTATGTATGGAGCCGTTAGTTGGTCATTGTGTGACAGGATTTTTTTGACACTGTACAGCACTATTATATTACTTTATGCATAAAGCTGTTATTTGGTCACTGTATATCAGGATTATTTAGACATCGTACAACACTGTTGTTCCATTTCTTGATGTATGGAGCTGCTATTTCATTACTATACGACAGGATTATTTTGGCACTGTATGGCAGTATTATTTAGACATTGTATAGCACTGTTATATTACTTTATGCATAGAGCTGTTATTTGGTCACTGCGGTATTATTTGGGATTATAGGTCTGTATTCATTGTATGGCACTGCTATTGAGGCGCTATACTGTATATTATATTTGCAACATATAGTGGTGGCAATTTATAACACGGTAAGTGTATGAAAGTGTTATTTGGCAAAGTTGGCACGCTTGGCAGTACACCCTATGGAGGACATCAGAAGCAACTGCACAGGCACCATAAACATTAGGCTCCTGCCATACTGGAATTGCTACTGAGCGATTGTCCTCAAATAAATAAGAACATACAGTATTGTTACTATCTTGGTACAAAGAGTGAAGGGTTCAGCATGAAAATCTTTGTAACTAGGTCAGAACATTGTGTAACTGGTCTGAATAGGTTGTATTAGAGGGAGCCATGAGTGTCTGATCCGCAAGTTCTTATTTATAGTGGACCAAAAGTGATTTCCATAGAGGCCAATGAGGCTGAATCTCCAAAATGAGACCAGTATATGAACCATGTTGTGCTTTCAGGGTCGTCAAAGTGTTTGGATGGTGGCAGAAGACAGGGGAAGAAAAGTGAGTGCACGTTGATCTTCTTGACCTAAGCACTCATCAGGAGTCACCACTAGAGAGTATGCGATAAGCTGCTAAGCTCCCTCTAGTGGTGGCTCCAGGCAGCCAGAATTTTACTTTATATCTATGTGTCTCTGCAGGTAAGCTGGTTTTTTTTCGAAGAAATTCCGAGCGCTTTGGTCAAGGGCATGCTTACTATTCTTCCACTGGCTCCTGCCGCCATCTACTACATCTCTGCCACCATCATATCAGAAGGAATTCTAAATGCCATAAACACATATTCAGCTTAGCCCAAAAATCCACACAATGATGAAATATGAACATGGTCTTTAATCAATATATAATAAAAGGTTCAGCCACTTTCTGCTTGGTGTCAGTGAATAGACTTACTTTTGTTTATACGCAGAGGCTGATAACCCATCCTGATTACATCCATACGACACTGGTACATGGTTTGTTACAGCAAAGAGAGCTGTGATACATTGTAACGAGCCCCGCACCAGTGTCAGGTCAGGTTTTTGGCTTCTGGACTTAAACAATGACGTTTACATTGACTAACAGCAAGCGGAGATCTTGAAAATGGTGAGAAATTTAAACTTGCAACTAGGTGACAGTATAGCAGTTAAGTCTCTGACGGTATTTCTGGTTTACATCTCCTTTGATGACAGATACATTGTAGCAGCATGTCTCCTCTCATATCTCACCCCTGACGGAAGACAACTGCTGATATTTTTCCTGTGATAGCGCATGACACCTGCAGAACAGACGCTATACCACGCTGCTTGTGGTCGGGGACTTCCTGATCATATACATCAGGGTGCATGAACCAGTATAAACCAATATGACATCTGGATGTGCCCCTCCCCCACTCGGATTGGATTAGCCTGTAAGGAGGATGCCCGGATGGTGGCGCTGGAAGTATGCACCCTTTCGGGTTCTTTTGGAAGGGCGCACAGGCTGAGGCTCCTGAGTTTGTGTTAGCACAAGACACAACCTGATGTACACGTATATACAGTTCATCCCTTCTAAAGAGGCCGCAGTGCATCAGCACATCTCCAGCGAGGGTACACAAATCGTGGTGGTTACAGTCTCTTAAAGGGCACATTACTCTTGGTGGTTCTCATCTACTTAAATACACAGTCCATATAGTATTCTCTAGGGGACCTGTCTGCTACAAGGGAGATGGTAGGTCAGTAGGCCACCGGGTGTCCACATATGTGCAGGTGTCATACCATCTCTCATGCAGTGGCAAGGAGCCTTGTTCCAGCCATCAAGTGTCTCCAGGGGCTGAAGCACAGACCAGGAAGATGTCTGCTCTTGTAGCATCAACTCTTCTCCCACTGCCTCTTCTGAAGAGGACCCTCGATCTTCCTCAGTACATCGGTCACTCTCTGCATCTCCTCTGTAGTTGTCATAGGATTTTTAGCAACTCTGCAACCATAAGGCTCTCCAGATCACCTCAGCCACCATGACTACTGCCTCACATCTTGGTCAAGGACCTACTACAGGCCTTCTCTTTTGGTCAGGTCAATGGGGAATTTTTATCCTCTTTCATGAGGGCAATCTCTCATGTACCTGCTTCAATATAGCCGAAGTAGGCAACTCTTCAACTGCTTCAGCAGCCAGCTGCAGCAGGACCATCTTTGGTCTGCACCCCCAGCGGGGGAATGCAAGCACGACGCATGGTCCACACCACCCTGCTCATCATGGCGCTTTATAGTCGGCCCTTCTTTTATTCAGAGCTGATCAGCATCTCTGTTCCCATGGTAAACAAGGGACCCTCTGTCATACTTCTCTACAGGGCTGGACAAGTGGCAGGGGGCATTCCTAGGGATATTGGTGCTTGGAAATGTCCCATGAATGAGTATTAAAAAGTTGGGTGGTACGTAATAATACCTGTTGAGGGACCATCAATACTTAGAATGAGGACCCTGCATCTTCTTTGCATAACCCTGCCCACACCTTTAGTAAACTGCATATGCCATGTGGTGCCCATGTGAACGGCACATAAACTCAGCTGTCTCTAACTTGGCGTCTAGTAGATCATGCACTGGCATGGGTGACGGTCGTGTGCCCCTCTGTGGCTAAAGAGGGTTTAGTGAATTAGAGGCAGGAGAAAACATGGATGCCATTACATGACTAGGGCTTATTACATTTTGGGAACATCCTGGGGTACTTAGTTAGGGTGTAGGTACCATAGAGGACCCTTGACAAGATGGCTGGCCCCATCCTCTCCTGGGTGGTGAGAAATTGCGTAGGACTCACAAGGGTCATGGAAACCCAACGGTCTTTGGGTGGTATCATGAGGTGCCTGTTATCCAAAAAAAAGCCTTTCCAAGAGAGAGATAGGAAAGTAGAGGGAAGGATCTCCTTGGTATAAAAGAGAAGAAGTTCTATGTTGCCCCCCCAAGCTCATCCCCACCAGTTCTCCCTGATAATACAGACAACTTCATGAGATTATGGAGGCAAACATGCAAAAAACATCCTGTATTTGGGGGGTTACTATCTCTCCTTGCAGAGAGCGCCTTAATTGGCGTCAGGAGATCATGTATAGGCCACACATGACCCTCTGGGAAGAAAGGGATGCAAATCAGGAGAGATAGAAGCCCCCCCCCCAAATTCTGACCTAGGCCTCTCAATCTGTTAAAGGGGTCGTCTCACTTCAGTAAGTGGCATTTATCATTTAGAGAAAGTTAATACAAGCCACTTACTAATGTATTGTGATTGTCCATATTGCCTCCTTTGCTGGCTGGATTCATTTTTCCATCACATTATACACTGCTCGTTTCCATGGTTACAGACCACCCTGCAATCCATCAGTGGTGGTCGTGCTTGCACACTATAGGAAAACGTGCCTGTGTCCCTAGTGGCTGGGACCACGGAAGTGCACACAGTCCAGCACTTTTTTTCTATAGTGTGCATGGTCACCACTGATGGATTGCCGGGTGGTCGTAACCATGGAAATGAGCAGTGTATAATGTGATAGAAAAATGAATCCAGCCAGGAAAGGAAGCAATATGGACAATCACAATACATTAGTAAGTGCCTTGTATTAACGTTCTCTACATGATAAGTGCCATTTGCTGAAGTGAGATAACCCCTTTAAGCCAGTACTCTCCACTCTGCATTGATGCTGTCTGCAGATGAGATGCTGTCTTAGTTATTATCCAAGTCATGTCTCAAGGCCCATTTAAAGGGTTGACTTATAGGTTAGCTGCCTTACATCTGGTGGCATCAGAGCTTACTAAGAGCTCATTTGCATCACTTCTTCCCAAAATCATTCTGAAAATCTTCTAATGATGAGGGATCCAGACCTAGGTCTGTCCCAGTCCACCAACATCTGGTTCTGCTTTCTCCTGGACACTAAAAACAGGGGAATGCAGTGCTATTAACCCTTCAAGGGGTTAAAGGTCTCCAGGCCCTGGCTTCCTGTGTCAGATTACTTATCCAGACGCCTACAAGATCCCACTGAGGGGGGACACCCCTTCCCCGCAGAGGAGCCTCGTGCTGCCCCCAGTTGGGACACTAAATCTTGGGTTTTCCCGGCTGCTGAGACGTCTGGGTCGATTTCTTTTTTTTTTCTTCTTCTCCTCTATGGGTGTGACTTTCATTCCCTCCCAGTTATGACACAACTTGAGTTCCTTTGAATCAGAATAATAAGCCCTTCAAAGTTACAAGCTCCTCCACTGCACAGTGGCTGGATTTCGTGCTTCTTGCGGGATCTCTTAGTTTTTTTTTTTCAGAAATCCAAAAAAAAAAAATTAAAAATATGGCCAAGCCGCTATGGATTTTCTGTTTCGGATTATTCTCCTGGATCAGCATATCCCAGTCACAGATAAGTAAGTGGCGACCCATCAATTCACAGAATTCCAAGCTTCTGCTGCATTATGCAACACGTTGCACTAAGAAAGAGAGACCATGCAGATGTAGCAGTGCTAGGTTTGTTCTATGTAGTTGAGCTGAGTTTGTTTGGTAGATTTTATTTTTTTTAAATTTCTTTTAGATATAGCAGAGCTGGCTTTGATAGATGTAGCAGAGCTATAGCATACCGTATAAGATGAAGCAGAGCTGGTTTGTTAGACATATTACACCTAGCTTTTTTGGATGTAGTAATACTGAGTTTCTTTGATCTGTAGAGCTGAGTTTGCTAGATGTAACAATTAGACATGTTATACTTAATTAGATATATAGTAAAGTTTGTTGGACATATTAATCTGGACATAGGAGAGCTGTGTTTGGTCAGATCCGATAAACTCAGCTCCACTACATCTAACAAAGTTTTTTGAAATCAGCAGAGCTAGATCTGTTGATGTAGCAGAGCTCTGTTGGACCTATTAGACCTGGAATTCTTAGATGTAGCAGATGTGAGTTTGTTTGGTATGGTAAAGTTGGGTTTGTTGGACATATTAAATATGACTGTGTTAGATGTAGTAGAGCCGAATATGTTGGACCTGGACAAACTACAGGTTGGGTTTGCTAGATCCAATATGTGGAGATCCGAGTTAGACCTATTAAACCTGGCTTACTTAGATGTAGTAGAGTTGTGTTCGTCAGACATATTAGACCCAGGTTCAGTACAGTCCAGATTGTTGGAATTAGCAGACCTGACTTTTGTTAGATGTAGCAGTGCTGGGTTGGTGAGATGTAGCAATGCTGGGTGTAACAGGACTGAGGCACCTTTTAGAAATTGCAGTGCCATGTGTGGTTTTTACATAGGACTGCACGTAAACCATTTTATTATTACATTCTGCATACAAATGATACAAAGTTACCTTCCATATTCAGTTCTGCTACATCTGTAGCTACCTAGGATTCCACAAGTAGCATTTAACGGCGTGATCCAAGGAGAATGGCTCTTTTGTAAGCGGCTTGTATGTAAAAATGCATCTTGGTTTAGGATTTCCCTGACAGAATAAATGTCAACGGCCGAGACAAAAGCGCCTTTATGTCCTTATCTGAAAAGTCAGATTTCAGGCAGAGTTAATATTGTCCGCCGTCCAGTGGATGAGCGCAAAGCGCGGTTTAATTCCATTGCCTTTTTGGGATTTTCTTGGCCGGAGGCTGCAGGGTCTCCTGTGGATTCTGTATTTGCTGCAGACATGTTTTAGTAAAGCTTTGCGGGGTAGAACTACAAGTCCCAGCATGCAAAGACAGCCTCTAAGATAGTAGTCTCCAATGTTTGGCTCTCTAGCTGCCTGCGCAACTACAACTCCCAGCATGCCCTGACAGCCTGCGGCTGTGAGTTGTAGTTGCGCAGCAGCTAGAGAGCAACAAGCCGCTGGGAGTGGTAGTTGTGCAAGAGCTGGGATACCCCTAATATGTTAGGACTTGCAGTTCATCCAACATAGTATGTCTACTATAGGCCGCCAGAGCATGTGGGGGGTTGTAGTTGGACGGTGTGACTTGTAGTTCCACATTGTGCAGAATAGTTATGCATGCAATAGTATTGTACAGAGTCACAAACTATAAGGGCACGTTGGGAGTTGTAGTTTGGCAATGAGTGGAGAGCCACAGGTTGCATACCCCTGCTCCGAGAGATGCTGTGAATTGTAGTTCTTCAATATACAACATTACATGTATTCTGTAGAACTGTACGTATACATTGGGGGAGATTTATCAAAACTAGTATAAAGGAAAACTGGCTTAGTTGCCCATAGCAACCAATCAGATTCCAGCTTTCATTTTTCACAGCTCCTTTGGAAAATGAAAGGTGGAATCTGATTGGTTGCTATGGGCAACTAAGCCAGTTCTAGTTTACTTCATTTTTGATATATATAACAGTTATGGCATGTTGGGAGTTGTAGTTTGGCAACAGCTAGAGCACTGCAGGTTGGACAGAGCTACTGTCTGCTGTGACTTGTAGTCCCACAGCCTCTAACACGGTATGCATGCTATATAATATACAACCAGGAATATTGCCCTAGGAGCTGACAATCTAAAGATCGATGGGTCTGTAACATCCTGTAACGTGCGGCCATTGTGCGCAAGAGAAAACTTTTCTCTCTCCTGAAAGTGGGTGTATCCGCGGCCATCAGAGTCGCAGGCACGTGCTCCTAAGAGCTGAGCACATCAGCGGGAGATGATATCTGCAGCTGCAGGCCATGAGGCAGATGCAGCAGAGCTGAATTGTTGTGCGAGCTAAAAATGATGCTCTAAGTAAGTAAAATCTCAGACGTCAGTAACAGGATGGACTGTGGCCGCTCTGCTACATATGACAAACTCAGCTCTACTACATTCGTGCAGCTGGAGAACTAATTACGGATTTTAAAGGCTTGTTCTGTTAGACTTGTGGTTTTGTAATAACTGGATAATCTTGATTTACTGACATCTATAATAATATACTATGTATTCTCGGTCCTTTAATGAAGCATATCAGATGTAACAGGGCTGAGTTTGTCATATTGCACAATATCATAATGAATTTGTACATCTAGTACATCTGTGGAAATGTCTTCAACAAATCTTCCACTTGTGAACACAGCCCAATGCGCATAAAGTACCAGCCTAGTGCCCGGTTGGGAGTGGCGCTGTGCAGGAATAAGACGTTACTGAAGGTGGCGCTGCACCTTACTAGCAGTGTGTGGCCCCTACAAACTAAGGACTTGTGCTATAACTTGACCTTGTGAGAAAATCCCTTTAAGGGCTCATGCACACGACCGTAGCTGGTTTTGCGGTTGGTCCAGGAACGGATGTACTGCCTGCGCGGCCGCTTCAGCTGCAGGGGGTACCAGTGGGGGGAGGGGGCCCGTCTCAGCTTAAAGCTGTAGCAGAAGTGCCCAGGCTGAGAGTAGGGCTTAGTGGGTGGCAAGTAGCAGTGCAAGGGGGCATAACGTTGCTTGGGGCCCCAGAAATGCCAAATTTGCCCCAGCCCTCTTACAGTAACAAACAAGGTGTAGATATAAGGGGTACACGACAAGCTGCCCTGTTGTCAGAGGGGGCCACATGGTAGGTGGGGGCCCTCATGAGGTGCCATCAGTATCTAATGGCTACATGGTAGGTGGAGGGCCAAATGAGGTACCACCAGTATCTAATGGTCACGTGATAGGTGGGGGCCACATGAGACACCACCAGTATCTAATGGTCACATGGTAGGTGGAGGGCCAAATGAGGTACCACCAGTATCTAATGGTCACATGGTATGGGGGGGGGCACATGAGGCACCACCAGTATCTAATGGTCACATGGTAGGTGGAGGGCCAAATGAGGTACCACCAGTATCTAATGGTCACATGGTAGGTGGAGGGCCACATGAGGCACCACCAGTATCTAATGGTCACATGGTAGGTGGAGGGCCAAACGAGGCACCACCAGTATCCAATGGTCACATGGTAGGTGGAGGGCCACATGAGGTACCACCAGTATCTAATGGCCACATCGTAGGTGGGGGCCACATGAGGCACCACCAGTATCTAATGGCCACATGGTAGGTGGGGGCCACATGAGGCACCACCAGTATCTATTGGCCACATGAGGCACCACCACCAGTATTCAATGGCCACATAGTAGGTGGGGGCCACATGAGGCACCACCAGTATCTAATGGCCACATAGTAGGTGGGGGGCCACATGAGGCACCACCAGTATCTAATAGTCACATGGTAGGTGGGGGCCACATGAGGTGCCACCAGTATTTAATGGCCACATGGCAGGTGAGGGGGCACAAGAGGTACCACCAGTATCTAATGATCATGTGGTAGGTGGGGGCCACATGGCAGGTGAGGGGGCACAAGAGGTACCACCAGTATCTAATGGCCACATGTAGGGTAAGTGGCCCCATCACAGATTCTGCATTGAGGTAACCCGCTGATTTTTGTAAGGCTCCGGTTTCCTGGCTCCAGATCTTTACTGACTCCTCCTATGACTCACTGCCAAGCACTTAGGTAGGTGCGTCCACTTACTGACGGATGGTGAACCTTTTCAGTAGGAATTTGTCCATGACCCAAAGGACGAGAAGATTGGAGAAGAATACCACTGGACACTGAAAATAGCGGATCCACCTGTGGATCCCTGACCCGGCGCTGGTCGCCCCGTGTCGCTGGAGACCCCCAGAAAACTGTTCTGCTATTCTAAAACCGTCCTGGGAGGAATGTAAAGAATGAATGTCTCATTCAGGGGCTTGTAAAGAAACCAAGATCAAGTAACAAAGGGGATGGGGGGGTAAGGTTAGGGAGGACCATTTGGGTCCCATCTGTCATCTCCTCCACATCTCCGCTTCCTGGTGCCATTAATGAAATACGGCCCGGGGGCAGAATGAAGGAGGGGGTGCGACCACTTAAAGGCAATGGGGGTCATTTACTAACAGCGTAAAAGTGTTGCACGACCCCTTATTTGCAACTTTTTTCAAAACAAAAGAGTGTCGAGGGGCGTGACAGGGGCAAATATACTAATTTTACCCCAGGATAGAGGCATAAAGGTAGCTGAAAAGCTGTCCAAGCAGGTGCTACAAAAGTTGCGCCTGATTTATGACGAGGATAGGTCATCAGTATGTGATCGGCGAGGGTCCGACCCCTGGCACCCCTGCCCATAAGCTGCCTGAAGAGGAGGTGATGCTCCAGTGAGCTCTGCAGCCTCCTCACAGCTCGTCAAGTACAGCGCCGTCCACTGTATAGTGGCTGTGCTTGGTATTGCAGCTAAGCTCCATTTACTTGAATGGGACTGAGGTGCGCCGAGGCCACGTGACCGATGAACGTGATGTCACTGGCCTATAAGCTGATCAGCAGGGGTGTCAGGACTCTCACTGATCAGATCTATCCTGAGGATAAGTCATCAGCTTTAAACACTCGGACAACCCTTTTAAACCTCTGGAAGAATGTTTCCATTTACTGACAGCAAGCATGGATCTTGGCAGCGGCATGAAATTAAAGCACAACATTTGCTACATTGTATCTGTAACTAATTAGGTATAATAAAGAAAGGTTCCATGAGATTGGACGCTGCTGTTCTGTCCCAGAAATAGCGCCACTCTTGTCCATGGCTGGATCCGGTACTGCAGCTCAGCTACATCAAATGAACAGAACTGAGCTGTAATACCATCTATAGACCAGGCACAGGAGGGGGGCGCTGGTACTGGAAAGAAGCAGCCATGTTTTTTTTCTAATTTCACACATCTCCTTTAAGATAACTCTTATAATTTGCCATCTATCTATCATGTATGGGTTCCCAGAGCTGCAGTGTCTTGGGTTCACAGATGTAGCAGTGGTGTAGTGTCGGCTGCTTGTGCACGCTTGTAGTTCGGTGGAGCTGGGGGGCCAGGGTTCGGGGGCTGCTTGGCTGGGAACAGACTCCTATTGTAATGCCTAGAGGTATATTTCAGGAATCAATTACTCGGCCTTCACCCCCTAGTCGGCTCCCTCAGAGATGAAGCACATGGCTGAAGCAGGCCCAGAACTTGGCAGCGTGTTTACTGAGACATAAAAGAAGTGACAGACCCTAATAGATGGGCTGTGAGGCCAGGGAGCTATGTATCTGGATGTAGCAGTGCTGAACAGGTTCTTTAACTATTCCCGCAGCTCTCAGGGCATGCTGGGGGTTGTAGTTTTGCATCAGCTGGAGAGCCACAGCATAGACCCCCCCCCCCCCCCATTTTTTTGGTATGCCGCAGCCTTTTACATTTTCTGCCTTGACAGACAACCCCTATATGGCGATATTACATAGGCTTTGTAAGGCATGATATACAGTATATAACCAGGGATGGCCAACCTGCGGCTCTCCAGCTGTTGTAAAACTACAACTCCCACCATGCCCTGTTGTAGGCTGATAGCTGTGGGGAGTCTGGGCATGGTGGGAGTTGTAGTTTTGCAACAGCTGGAGAAACTCAGGTTGGCCATCCCTGGTATACAGCATGTGTAGTTTTGTTCAGATCTTGTCACTCTATGACACCATTATTTGGACAGTGCACTGTATGTACTCTTTTGGGACCTTGTATGGCAGTATTATTTAAGCACCTTATGGTACCTCTATTGTAACACCTTGTATGGCGGTATTATAGATCGTGGTATGTAGGACACTGTATACCTAGGCACTTTATGCTGGTACTACAACACATATCACTGGATGGCACTGTAATATTAGCACTGTATAATGGTCTTTTTCAGGCACTGCATAGCGATATAGCTGATATATGGCACACTTTACTGTTCATTGTATGAAGGTATTATTTGGACATTGTAATGCAGTTTTATTTAGGCACTACGGTGATATAAAGCACAGTATTGTACAATTATTTGGACACTGTTTGACAGCATTAGTTTACCCCTGCCTAGCAGTATTATTTAGAAACCATATAGCAGTATTACTTGGATCCTTTATACTGCTATTTGGAATATGTATTTCTACACTTACTAGTGATATTATGTGTGTACTATATAGCAATATTATTTAATATATTTATTATTCGGGTCCTGTACACTGGTGTTTTTGGAATATGTATAACAATATTATTTCTACACTCTATGGTGGTAATATTACGTGATAACTATTTGCGTCCTGTATACTGTTATTTGGAAATTGTACGGCCTTATAAACTATGTTACTATGTAATATTATTTCTACACTCTGTAGTAATAATATTTGTGCACTACATGGCAGTATTATATGACAAACAGTATTTAGCAGTATTATATGGCTCTTTACATAACATTTTGGTCAGTGTGGCTTGTTTCTAGGGTTTACCACATGGATGACGGCAGTGGCTTAGGTAAAGTGCAGCCGGAGGTTCAGCCATGACTGCCGTATTTCTTATGACTAATGGATCTCTCATAATTAACATTACTAAATACAGCTGTTCTCTGATACACTGGTCATACTTTCCAGAATATGCTGGTAAATTATAATGTATATGTGACCTACCTAATAATCATTCCTGCTGGGGGGGGGGGGGGAATATCCACTTTCATCAACCCCAGGATGAAGAGTTCTAATAAGAAATCATTACACTGTCTTTATGATCTTTCTGATCTTACTGCTCTATCAGTGTGTGTCAGTAGACACTGTAGTTCTGTCATTGTATTCATGAACACAGAAGTTTAGATGATCTGTTCTGTTAAGTCTTTACATCTTAACTAATGCTTGTATTATGGCCTGAAAAGAGAAAACTTGTATTACACTGGCCGATATTTTGGCTGATAATTGCTAATGAGCATTTGCATGAACGCTCATTAGCAATCATCTTGCAATACTTCCGCCGATTGCCCGATGAACGAGCAATTCAGATTGCTCGTTCATCGGACAATTCAGATTTTTAAGCACACTTAAAGGGGTTCTCCGGGAATTAAGAAAATGGAAATACTTAAATATTACTTTATTATAAATATATTCCCAAATACTTCTCATTAGTTATAATGGTTTGCTTTGTCTAGAGAGCAATCATCAGGAGAAACAAAATGGCCACCTTCCTATTAGTACTCACAGAACCTGTCCTAATCACACAGGAGGACGAGTTACTTCACAACACTGAGGTAAAGAGCTGCCTCATCCTCTGCTCGTCAGGGAATATGATCCTGAACACAGATGATATGATCTTTAGCTGAATCCCTGTAGGAATGGAGTTCATGAGGAGATGTGGCTAATAAGCAGCAGCTCTTGTATGCAGTCTCCATTACCACAGTCTGTCCTGTCCGTCCTCTATGTACTTCATGTCTCCTCATGGACTCCATTCCTACAGAGATTCCGCTAAATATTATATTAAACTATATTCAGGATCATAATCCCTGACAAGCAGAGAGGAGGATGAGGCAGCTCTTTACCTCACTGTTGTGAAGTAACTTGTCCTCCTGAGTGATTAGGACAGGTTCTGTGTGCACTAATAGGACGGCGGCCATTTTATTTCTCCTAATGATTGCTCCCCAGACAAAACAAGTCGTTATAACTAATCAAGGGTATTTGGGAATATATTTATAATAAAGTAATATTTAAGTATTTTCATTGTCTTAATTCCTGGAGAACCCCTTTAAAATCAGCGCTTGCTGGGGTTAGATCGTGCTGTCTAATAGTGATCTGCTGCCGGCAAACCACTATACAGCATGGGGACGAGCAATGGCATAGAGATCGGTCTCCTCCACTAGCTGGAAGGGAACGCTTACCTCCCAACAATTGCTTGCTGATCTGCCTGTCTAATACAGGCTTTAGTCAACGATGAAAGATTATTATATTTAAGGCAACACTCCAGAGTTAGGCTACTCTCACATCTGCGGTTGAGTCTTCCTGCCCAGAACGCCAGGAATCGGCCAGGCAAAAATCGCTGCGTGCAGCGGCTTTTGTCCAGCCGAATCTCTACATTTTTGCCAGTTAGCGGGCGGATCTCTGCCAGAACCCTTTATAGTCAACAGGGTCCAGCGGGCAGGCAGCAGTACCTGGCAATGCCACACCTGGAGAACTTCATAGAGGCAGCCGCAAGACTGAAACCAGCCTAAAACTGTTACATATGTTGTACCTGGTGCTGACCCAGAGGAGGTGGTGCAAATGCAGAATCCCGGTGTCATGCACCGCCCCAATTTTAAAGTCTGTCAGGAAAGTACAAAATGTTATATAAATCACATAACATAATCATCATTATATTCATGTTATACAAGAGATGAGTCATACAGGAAGATATAGATATAAACACGGAGAGCAGACATTTAATATAAGCATAATACCAGTAGATAAGCATTGCTAGTACAGGTAGCCATGCATGTAATGAAGATGGTTAAAGGGATTGTCTACTTTATGGATGTCAGAGGTGAGACATGTATTTGTGCCGTCTCTCTTCAAAGAGCACCTTTCCCCCAGGAGGACCTGACTCATCTGTGCATTACATAGACAGGCGCTCTGATTTCAATAGGCATTTTGCAATACTCCATCTGTCCTGCGGGTGCGCTGCTGGAGTTATGAGAACTCAATGGCCGATTTCTCTGGCGATAACAGCTCATTGAGAGGGGATCTATTACTAAGTGTTTAAAGGATATTCCCATTATTAGTACATACTATCACTGACCTCTGGGACCGCTGCTGAATACCTGAATGAACAGGGGGGAAAGAAGGTCTTGACAGCATTTCAGTCCACTGAAGTGAATAGGGCTGTGTACAGGTGTGGACAGGGAGGCTGCTGTGCGGGGGAAAAAAAATCCCAGTTTTTAGGATTGGGGAGGGTCCTGACACTCAGATGCCAATGATCATAAAGCGATGGCGTATCTTAAGAGTGAGTAAAGCCCTTTAGGTTGCCCCCCACCTTCCATGTACCAATTCTACTGGTATCTTGTTACTGGGCCCCAGGGGTGACTGCTATGTTCCTGCTAGGTACAATATTCCCTGCCATCTTTACTTTCTTGGGTAATATATTCTGACAGTGGGTAACAGTCCTTGGCCCTCGACAAGGTTGCCCTCCTTGGGCCAGGGTAAAGTTGCCCTCATTGAGCCCTGGGTAGAGTTGCCCTCCTCAGGCCCGGGTTAAAGTTGCCCTCCTTGGCCTGTGATAGAGTTGCTCTTCTCGGGCCGGGGTAAAGATGCCCTCCTTGGCCCGTGCTAAAGTCGCCCTCCTCAGGCCGGGGGTAAAGTCGCCCTCCTCAGGCCGGGGGTAAAGTCGCCCTCCTCAGGCCGGGGGTAAAGTCGCCCTCTTTGGCCCAGGTAAACTCGCCCTCCTTGGGCTGGGGTAAAGTCACCCTCCTTCGGCCCAGGGTAAAGATGCCCTCCTTCCTTGACCCGGGGTAAAGGTGCCCTCTTTGCCTTTGAACACCTTTATATACATGAAAAGCCCTATTATTTTGCGCTTCCACCAAGCATTCGCTGTGTGCCCCCCACCGCCACTATCAGGACTATTGCTCCCCTCTACATCAGCTCCTGACAGATTTTCATGCCTCGTGTCTAGTATCTGGCGGTGATTGTCAGCTTCCCACACCCAGTGTTCGAAAGTGTAATTTCTGTGCGAGGACTTGGAATAACACGATACGGCGCATCCCACGTCCTAAGTAGGTGGATTTTTTTTCCTTTGTCTTTTATTTTCTTAATTGCCTTTTCCAACGACGTGTACGTTCAATGGGATAAAAACAGGATCGCTTCCCTCAACACAAAGGCAGTGGCGTGCCCGCAATGGGAAACCTCTGCCCCTTATTCTCCCTGGGGGGAGGGGGGACGAAAAATAAAAACGAGCTGGACTGACAGAGAGCGAGAAGGAGACATTAATGGCTGTGCTGAATGATACTCCGGCAGATGCTTTACCATCCACCCCTCTGTCCAATCCTTGTCATCAGGAGGGATCCACCTCGCATGCCAAATATTTGGAGCATCATACATACTGGTCTCCTGCATTTTTGGCCGGGGTTGGGACTAAAGAAGGTTACATTTCTGAGCACCGCTATGGCTGCAGCAGTGTATGGCGGCACTATTTGGGAGGCTGCTTATACTGTGGGACTCTGTATGGCGGTACTGTCTGCCAGCCTGTGGATATGGTCACACTTTTTGGCAGGGCACCATGTATTATAGCAGTCTGTGAGAGGTTCTGTATATAGCGAGGCAGAACAGTATGTGGGAGCAGGATTTAGCAGAATTTGTGTCAGACTCTCAGCAATATATGGTGCGTTTTATGTTTATATGGAGGCACTCTGTGTATACACAGAACTTTGTGGCTTGGCCGCCGTGTATGGGGACACTATTATTTAGACTGTGTGTATACAGGGAATCTCTGGCTGGAGTGCTGTGTATGGGGGCACTATTTGGTATAGGCAGGCTTCGGAACTCTACTATGGTGGCCCTATTATATGTGTATATAGGGAACTCTATGGCCTGGGCACGGTATATGGGAGCACTACTTAGCAAGGCCGTGTACATAATGGCATCCTCCAGCTGGAGTCCTGTCAATAGGGTCACTATTTGGCATGTCCAAGTATATAATGGCATCCTCTGGCTGGAGTACTATCTAAAGGGGGCAATTTTTGGCATGGCCTGTGTATTTAATGGCATCCTCTGGCTGGAGTACTGTCTATGGTTACACTATTTGGCAAGGCCACTGTACATAATGGCATCCTCCAGCTGGAGTACTGTCTATTGGGGCACTATTTGGCATGGCCAGTGTACATAATGGCATCCTCTGGCTGGAGTATTGTCTATGGGGACGCTACTTGGCATGGGCTGTGTATTTAATACCATTCCCTGACTAGGTAACTCTATAGGGGGCACTATTATTTAGACTTTGTGTATACAGGGCGTGGCACAAATGAAACCAAGCTGCAGTCTCCGTCTACTTATCGACCTCTGGAACCCACCACTCACTAATATTGTGCACAATCTACCCCTGGCCTAAAACGTTCCGCCTTTAGACTTTATACAGAACGCGGCCATTTTATTTTTGGCAAAGACATTGGGACTGTGACTCTCTTGCCATAAATTAAAGTGGATCTCTAGCTCGGTTCCCCCCTTATAGAGGCTCCCTGGCACCAGCGTGTCGTTTACCTGATGGCTCTGGTGGGCTAGTGATGGGCTTCTGCCTATACACAGCAGCCAATCCAGTGGCGTAACTACAACTAACTGGGCCCCACAGCAAATTTTTGAATGGGGCCCCCCCAGAAATTTCATCGCAACCCCGAACTCACATGCAACCCTCACTCTTGTGGCTAGTCAAGATTGAACTCTCCCAGACAAGGCCTGACAGCCGCTCCATCCGCTTTCTATAGTGTCTCTGTATATAAATGTCATTGTATAATACTGTTGAGGGGGGCCTGGCAATAAAATCTTTTAGTCTCCCTCCTAAGGGGGCCCCTTGTGGGTCTGGGCCCCAAAGCAGCTGCTTCCCCTGCTTCCCCTATTGCTACGCCCCTGAGCCAATCTGAACTGGGGGAGGTTAAATAAACCAAAATCATTACAACACCTATAACTGAGCTCTGGCTATATACAGTGATCAGATATATGTATGTGTGTGCAGGTACCGTACTCTACAGTCCACTGTACGTGCCCTTGCTTCACTTTTCTTTGTCGTTACTCACTGACCACTTAAAGCTCCACTTCTGCTTTCTTACAGGAGGCCTCATATAATAGGGCCATTCTTTATTGCAAGTGAAAACTGTGAAAAACTGTTTTTTACTTCTTTTCTTCCTCCATCGGAACAAACCCTTCAGCCGCACTGCGAGTGTCTCTATGGCAACACTTCCTGACACATACTCTCTACTTCTGCAAGGTCATAGGGTTCTTGTAAGGTTCGGCAGAAAGTGTAATTGGGGGGGGGACGACATATCTTAAAGGCTTTGTACCACGATATAAGACAGGAAAGGAGATAAAAAGTGGGGGAATAACGAGAATGGGGGTCTTCTGAATGAAAAGAGTGGCAGTCGAGTATGCACAGCACCAATCCATTCACTCTCTATGGGGCTGCCAAAGATGGCAGAGCGCTGTATTCGGGTATCTCCGGCAGTCTCATTGAGAATGAAAGTGCTCAACCACTGTTTCCATTTTCGGGCAACACATAACCCCTCTTATTGTGAATGATGGGGGTCCCAGAAGTCAGATCAGATGCCTACTCCTAAAACCAAGAAGTTCGACAACTGCCCTGTGGGTAACAGGTCCGTATGGGGAAATCTTGTGTGATGACACGTGTGCTTCGTTCAACATGAGTTAAGTTAACATGAAGTCCTCCATTGTCTTTCTGGTGAAATTCTCTACCCATTTCACATGTCACATGCCTACTTTCTCGTTTGAAAAACCGATTCCAAAATGATTCAATTCAAGATGGCTGCCACGTTGGCAACACGGCCTAAAGGGCTTCCTTCTTGACCTACAGCTTGTATCTAAAATTGGGCTCCTGTCTGCTAAACCGTGGTCCTTCCATATGGGTACTACTGCTTTCCTTACTTTTTGACACACCCTATATGCTTTCCCCATCCTGGATTTTGGGAGAAGTGGGGCGTCATTACAGTCATCGCCTCAGGCAGTTAAAAGGCTAGAAGAACCTCTGCTTATGTTCTGTAGAATCCGGATTAGAATTTAAATTAGGTCATTAGCTTTTAGTTACGGTAATGGTGGCAACCCTGGCGCTAATCTTCTTAATCTCGTAATTGCCATTGTTTTACACCCCCTGGCTGATTCAATTTCGAATTGAAATGCTGAGACTATAAAGCACACAAAGTAATTCATTTCCCCAAATGCACAGTAATAATTTCAGAAAGCGCAGTCCCGATAATGGCTCACTGGTTGCTTAGCAAAAAATGCAGCACCAGCGAGTGACACCGATCAGTTTCTTTAGTCATGTGTCCCTCCCTTCTGTCTGCCCCTCTATTATTGCTAGGGGCTGGGGCAGGTAGAAGGGAGCAACTCATGACAGGGTTTGTTTGTAGACTGTAACCAGGGGCGCACCACCAATGACCAGGCAGCACCAGGTAGGGGCAAGAGGGGAGCAGCAGAAGGGCCATGGGCAATGAGCACTTTCATTGTGGCAAAGGGGTTAGGTAAAGAAATTGGCATTGGGGAGGGAGGGGGCGCCATTTCAGTTTTCACCCCAGGCAGCAGAAAGGATAGGTGCTCCCCTGTCTGTAACCATGGAGATGTATAAAGTGGCATCAGAGCTGTAGACACAAAACGGTAGTAAACTTTTTAAGGAAGACTATAGTCACTTCACTTTCTATCCTGGATGCATTGGATCAATAAAAAACTGGGTTACAAAAGATTACATGGCCTACAGTCCAATGATCCTCTAGAAAAGCCATGGGCTGCTTCAGGATGATGTATGAAACATAAGCTCCTCCTTCCTACAATTATATTCTATTGTAATAGGATAAAAATATATTTTACAGCAGGTTGTAAAGCACAATAGCCTTAAGAGTGAATTCCAGTTGCCCTGACATCTAGTGGCCAAAAATATATCACAACCAAACTGAAAACTAGTAGACTACGTGACAGGAAGTGTAATCGCGGGGATTCATCTATAAAGACTGTACCATGAAATAGGACAGGATAGGGGATAAAAATGTGATCAGTGGGGGTCGGACCACTAATCTTGAGAAGGGGAGTACTCTGAATGAATGAAGTGGCAGTCAAGTATGCACAGTGCTGCTCTATTCATTCTCTATGATGGCGGAGAGATGGATTTGTTGCATACCCTGCTGATCAAAAGCTTCATATTTACATTCATATCATTGTAAGAATGATGTAAGATACATAAGCTCCTAATTGCTACCATTATATTCTATTGTAATATGATAAAAATCAATTTTACAGCAGGCTGTAAAGCACAACATTTAAGGAGTATAATCCAGTTATCTTGACACCTAGTGGCCAAAAATATATTACAACCAAATCGAAAAACCACTAGACTATAGTTGCTTCACTTCCTATCGTGGATGCATTGGATCAATTTAAAACAGGGTTCCAAAAGCTTTGCATGTACATTCAGATCTTTCGACATAATGACCCTCTAGAAAAGCCATGGGCTACTTCAAGATGATGTAAGATAAGTCATCTTCTCCTTCCTGTCATTATATCCCATTGTAATGTGATAAAAATGCATTTTACAGCAGGCTGTAAAGCACAATAGTCTTCAGGAGTGTATCTCAGTTATCATGACATCTAGTGGCCAAAGATATATCACAACCAGATTGGAAATCAGTAGATCCACATGCACATTTGAATAGGTGGCAATCCAGACTATTGCGTCTTTCCACTAAAGCTATAGATAATGGACGCCCCGGGCTCTTAGCTATATAATGCACTTATGGGCTGTGTAAAATTAAACCACTTTAATTCTGCCAAGACTAACTTCATTCTCACACATGGGTGTCACGCGGCAGTATTTTGCAAGTTCTCGGCAGGTATGGCGAAACCCTGCGTCGATGCCAGAGAAACGCTACACACCTGTTTTTCTACACGGATGTAATTGTCCTCTGGGGCGTCCAGTGTAATCTTGATGACATTAACCAGGCAGTGGAATTTTACAGTGCATTCCTCATGGGCGATGGCCAGCCAAAACACATCTAAAGGGTTAACAGGAACCCATTTGGCAGTCAAAAAAACAAAACAATTAACTGATATCTTTATTTCTGCGTCTTGTGACTCTGGCGTGCGACTTATTCAGGGTGTACGATTTTAATGGTGTTATTATTGGCGTCTTTTAGGACGGAGTCATAGCGGTGATAGATCTGTTCTCGACGAGAGATGGCAGGGAGAGACGAGGACATTTGGGCTTCTATAGTTCTATATTTTTACAAAATGTTTTTGTGAGAATTTTATCTCTATAAACTATTTAAAGGCATACACACATATCCATAGACACAGTTGGGCAGGGTCCTTTAAGACTATGAGTCTGTACATTCCCTATTAAAGTTAAAATGCAGACTGCACCACCACCAAAATAGTATTAGGGGCAGAAGAAGGTAATCCCACCTGACACCTTAGAAAACTTTCCTTCCGGTTTCTAAATTTTCATAACCCTCATTGGATCTTCTGGATGCATCAAAGATGGCTCAGAGATGGTGGGGTCAGGTCATACATGACAAGCTAGTCTTAGCCTCATGATGGGTCATATATGACAAGCTAGTCTTATCCCCATCATGGGTCATATATGGCAAGCTAGTCTAGGTTTCGTGGTGGGTCATATATGACAATCTCGTCTTAGCCCCATGATGGGTCATATACGACAAGCTAGTCTTAACCCCATGATGGGTCATATGTGACAAGCTATTCTAAGTCTCATGATGGGTCATCCATGGCAAGCTAGGCTAGGTTTCGTGGTGGGTCATATATGACAATCTAGTCTTAGCCCCATCATGGGTCATGTACGACAAGTTAGTCTTAGTCCCATGATGGGCCATACAGTATATGGCAAGCTATTCTTAGCCCCATCTTGGGCACTTTGGGAAGTTCTATTAGATGCAGTTCTCGCCCTGTATTTCTACTCTAAGATGCCCAAATTGTATGGGACCTGTCTTAAAGACAGGTTCACATTAACTAAGACATTGTCTCAACTGGAGAACCCCTCCTACTTATGTGCGGCCAGCATCTTTGGCCTTACCCCCCAGATGCTGTATTACATGACACCCAACCCTGACTCTTAAAGGAAGGTTCTGAGAAGAAGACATCCTCCAGTGTCTCTAAGATTCAAGGCATATTGAAGGGCTTGGTCAAATAAGCAACCTTTTAAACTCAACAGCTAGCCTTCGACACATTGGTAGGAGTTTGAGTTTCAGAAGGTCCAACAAGAACAAGTCCATACCACCAGTGATTGGTGAGACATCATAACATCAACCAATCATAAATTAAGTGATTAATGAATTCTTAATCTTGTAGCAAGGCATGGGATGTATCAGGGAGCAAGTAAACAGTCAGTTCTTGAAGTTGACCGGTTGAAAACAAGAAAAATGGGCAAGTTTAAGGATCGGGGCAACTTCCACAAGGGCCAAATTGTGATGGCTAGATGAGTGGGTCTGAGCATCTCTAAAACTGCAAGTCTGAGGTGTTCCTGGTATGCAGTGGTTAGTACCTTCCAGAAGTATACTCCATAGCAGACTACCTTCCATGGAAGGACAACCAGTGACTGGGTCATGGTTGCCCAAAGCTCATTGATACATGTGGGGAACACTAGACCATCTGGTCTGAACCTAAGAGCTACTCTAGCACAATTGCTGAAGAAGTTACCGTTGGGCACCTTCCAAGGTCTAGAGGAGTCCATGTCTCAATGGGTCTGAACATACATAAGATTAAAACCGCCTATCAGGGTGTACTTTTTGTATCCAAAGTAGAACCAACACTTGATGTTCCCCTAAAATGTGCATAATTAGGCCTTTACTCTTAAACCTAAGCAGAGACAGCTTCTACTTACATCCACAAATTGCTGTACTGTTCCGAACCTCGGACCTTCCACCATCAACAATACAAAGATTCCAGAAAGGGTGCCCTTCCCCACACCTGGCCACCACAGAGTTAAGTCTTCAGGCCGGCCTCCACCATTGTGAGGATGACATCTGTATGCTGACCAGATTTTGAGAGTTTGTTGTAATCTTCAGAGACTCTCGAGGATAAAAATAACATCCATTTACAAAAGCTAAAGTAACCCGCAATTAATGACCTGACAGTGTGTTTCGTCTCGGGATACACGGCATAACAACAGTCTCCAAGCAGATGTGTTCGTGAGGAAGACGAACCTTCTGAAAAAAGCAAATCATGCCACGTTATAGTCTAGAACCAGCCGATCCTCCATGATCAGTTGTGACCATGAGATACAAGACTTTCCCAGTTCTCGAAAGGCAACAGCGTTCCCGCCATTGAATGATTTAACTGAGCTTTACACATCCTGGCCTACTGTATTTACCGCAAGATAGGCAAGTCAAAATAACAGCAATACATTTGCAGAAGGCACATTTTTGAGAGGTTCATTGGTAAAGGAGCATTTGGAATTTTTTTTCCAGGATAGGTCCCTATTTAGATTATGAAGGGGCATCTTGGATTTTGTTTTTCATGATACATCGCATTTAGACTACGTCATTTACTTGATGGTTTATCTGGTACACATTGAAAGGGCCAGAGGACCGTTAGTAGTAATGGATGCCCCTTGAGTCTTCAAACATGGTCTCTTTGACTCAAATTCAGGAATGAGGGGAAGTACGGCTAGTTTCACACTTGTGGCAGGGAAAAGAGGCAGGCTGCCGGACCAGCCTGCCGCATTGCCGGATACTACCGCCTTCCCGCCGGACCCCATTGATTATAATTGAGTAGGGGAGACATCTGGCTGCAAATATGCAGAGAATTGGCCGGACAAAAACAGTTGTGTGCACCAGTTTTTGTCCACTGTCTGCCAGCAGGGGCGGACTGGGAACTTAAAGTGGCCCTGAAAAAAAAATACTAAAAGTGACCCCATTTTGTAGTCGGGTCCAAATTGATGGAAGGCGGGGCCAACAATACCATACTGCGGCACATTATACCGCCCCAACAGAGCCAAATACCACAGTCCATCCCCAAAAACTTCCATTGGCCAGCCATGAGGAGGGCCCAGGCGGCCCCCTGGGCATTGGCCCACCGGGAAGTTTCCCTGTAAGGTCTATTGCCAATCCACCCCTGTCCGCCAGAACATCTGGCTGTGAGTGTGAAAGAAGACTATGTCAGGTTAAACATGGCTGTATCCAATGGTTCATCGAGCTCAAATGTTGGAGTGGTCCTTGGAACGCCTTGAGGTGGAATTTTCTAGTCACGATGACCATCTGAAGACCATCTCACAACTTCTCTTTTGGCTCAGATTCTTCATTATGGCTACTATGACCATGCGACAAACCAGGTCCCTGCACACACGTGCACACTCGGGAGCAGTCTTTCCTTATCACTGAGCATCTTGAGCAAAGATTTGGCACCCTGTGCTGGAGTTAGACCTTATACCAGTGTATAATACCTTCCACTCACCCACAGGGTTGTCCATACAAAGCCAGAAGAGTCAGCAGCTTAGGGTGAAACGTGCCACAAGAGTGTGTGCATTGTACTAAGTGCGACTTTAGTGGAAATGTATTGTTAATGGGATTTAGTCACCGGCTAACCATCGACAAGGAGTGGCTCACTAAAAGGATTTACATCCGTCAAAGCACAAAGAAGCCTCGACGTGAGATGTGCTGTGTGGTTAATCTCTATTTATGTGCTGAGGTCTGGGGTGATGGGTGCAGTTTCGTATCTTTGTCTAAGGTGCCAAAACACCCTGTCCTGTCACTGCACTCATGTGCTGTAGTCTCAGCTGTTTGCATACACATAAAAATGGCTCTAGTCTGAGCTATTCTTTTAATGCAAACTAAAGAAGGTGTTTTTTTTTTGGTCAATCCTTACAAATATACCCCATTAGGGCTGAGGAAGGGATTATTTGGGGGGGCAGTAAGCTAACATAAGATCACCCAAAAAGGGAAAGCTGCTACAAAAATATAGTCTGGAGAATCCGTCCAGCACCTTGAGTTCAAAAACTGCAGTGGTTCATTCCCCTGGTATATTATTGCAGGTCCTCTCAGTGATCAGAGCTGATCATCAAGGGTTGTCCAAAGTGGGCAACTCCATTAACATTGTTTATAGGTTTGGTCCTTTAGTGGTTATTGCAGGCATCTGTTGGTAGCCACTCACCAGTGGCCTCCTATCTTTTTCTTCAGAAGTTTTGTGAATTTGTTTCGAGTCATCATGAGCCCTTTTGGTTATGGAAACCTCCCCCTCCTCATATCAGCAGCCCCTTACATTGAATTTTTGGTCAAAGGTGGACCATTTTCGTCAGTAGTTGGAACCATCTTGTTGGAAAAAAAAAAGCTGATTTGGGTCAAAATTGACCATCAAAAATTGAGGCGGACTGATAATATTTTAATGGACCAATGTATAGTTACATCTCTATGTGACGGTGTCCTGGCGGGACCAAAGGGCTGCACGGTAAACAAGCTGTATAACAAAAATCTAATGCAAGGAAGGGAGGAGAAGAGAGAGGGAAGAGAGGGAGGAAGGAAAATACATTGGAAGGAATGGAAGGATAAAGGGAGGGATGAAGGAAGGGAGTGAGGAAGGGACAAAGGAAAGAATGAAGAAACAAAGGAAGGCGGGAAAGAGGGATGAAGGAAAAGATGAAGAAAAGAAGGGAGGGAGGAAGAAACAAAGGAAGGGAGGTGGGAAGGATGGAGGGAGAGACAAAGGAAGGAAGAAATGATGGTAGAGAGAGACAAGGGAAGGAAGGGAGTGAAGGAATAAGGGAGAGAGGGAGGCAGGGAGTTAAGAAGGAAGGAAGTTAAAGAGGAAGGAAAGAAGGAAACAACAAAGCAAGGAAGGAAGAGATGGGGAGGGAGGGTTGAAGGAAGGAAGGTAGAAAGGGGCAAAGAAAGGCAAGGGTTTAATAATCCTGGGTATTTAGATGAATTGCAAGAAATGTCTGAGCCAAAAAAAAATGTAGAAATAATCTGTGAGCCCTTAGATTACTGTTAAGTATGATGTTATAGAAGAAGGAAGGAAATAAGGAACGAAGGAAGAGATGAAAGAGAGAAATGAGGTAGGAAAACATATGGATGGAAGAATGGAAGGAAGCAGTCTACAAGCATCTACCATTCATTCAAGACAAAAATAGTTAAGCCAACTCTCAAGGGGTCAAAGAATAAGCCGCCATTAGCCAGTAGCTGTTATTTGCTCCACGAATATAGATGTAAGAACCTTGGAGGTCCTAGACAGGTTGTATCCATTGATGGTTTCTTGAGGACAAGAGTTACCAGGGAATGCTTCAAAGCATCTCAAATGGAGTAAATTGTATATTGCAGCTGGTAGGAAGACACGAAGCAACTAAAGAAAAGTCAGTCTTGTCGGAAACAATTCAAGGACTTAGAAAGCTTTGTGCTTCGATACACAATAGAAGAATACTTGTGAACGCTCCAAGCTTGGCACAATTCCAACACCTTTGGTTGCCGACATTGTGTTTTCTCTGGAGGTGGGAGTCCTGCACATGTTCTTGACGCCTAACAGCAAGAGAGATGGACCCCCTACCCTTAAACCCCATGAGGCTGCATGGCCTGCCTCTATGGTAGGTGCCACCTAAAAGCCATATGAGGGTGAATCACATGAACTCTATCAACCAGTCCACAATTCTGGAAAATGTCATGTAACATACGTTACTCAGAAACAGGATTTACAAACTGCAGTACCAGCATTTACTTCAATGGGGCTGAGCTGCAATACCAGATTCAGCCCATAGACAAGGGTGGCGCTATTTCTGGGGGAAAAAGAAAGGGTGCGGTTTTCTTATCTTATCCACCCCCATTAATCATCTTACTGGTGTTTGATCTTCTAAAGGAAAGTAATACACAGCCCAGAAGTTATTCATGCGAGTTATGATTAATATTTTTCTTGTAAATAGTTTTATAATAGTTTTCTTATAATGGCTGGTAAAGCGAGTTTCCAGACGGCACCACAAAATGTGACAATCCCGAATTAACTGCTCTGAGACATTGTGTCCTATTACGAGCGAGTTTATTGGCATGGGAGTCTCAAACTTACTTCATACAATGATTATAAGCGTTGTAGATGAAAGACTGTCATTAAAGGGGTACAGCAGGCCGACGTAGATGCCTTAAATATAAAAATGGCTGCCTCTTAGTAGCTACACTATATACAGTATATATATATATATATATATATATATATATATATATATATATATATATCTATCTCAAGATCAGAGACAAGTAAATAGCTCATCGTCTTTCTGTCCACTGGAGCAGTACAAATAAAGTTTATGTAAAGGGGTGAGCGAGGAAGGGGCTTGTACAGTCCCAAAATCGCCACTTTTATGCACTGACAATAAATGGATTAGACCTGCCATCAAAGTATCTGGACAGCAATGGTATAACAGCGCAGACATCAGTCCATTTTTGGGTTCTCCTTGCCTATTTAAAGGGGTTGTCCATATTGTCTCTTTATGCGATCTATTTCCATTTAATAGACTAACATCCCATTCACTCATCTATTAGCCAGAGAGGAGAGGGATTACAGGGAATGCTTCTGGTTTTTAGAGGACTCAGCATTGAGAATGGTGTAATACTTCTTTTCACCTGCGGAGGTGCTGCAGGGAAATTAAACCCTAGCTGTTAAGTTCCCATGCAGATTACAGGACACTCGGTGCCAAAAAAAGGACCGTGTAGCATGGAGAGGCAGTCTTCTGCATGGCAGATGGAGCTGAGGGAGGCCATTGTGCTCAAATAGTTGTTGCAAGTTCAATGATTACTTGTTAGGGAGGCTGAAGGACCAATGTGGAACTTGGTGGAGTTTTTACTGTTCCTTTTAAGAATTTTTTATTTACATCGGCGTTTCATTAATATGTATCATTTATAATTTTTCTTCATGACAAAAATTTCTCAATGTCTGGGCAAAGGGTAGAAGGTCATGTGGGAATAGCACGCCAGAGTCCCCTGCCGCTAGTGTGAAACTAGCCTAAGTAAAGGACTGTACAACAGATACATTTTATACATTTATTTTTGAATTTATATGTATTTATCTTCCACGATAAGGCTACTTTCACACTAGCGGCAGCACGGATCCGGCCCCACACATGTTGACACAGACACAGAGAACATACATACACACACACACTTACATACTCCAGCCAGGGACGCCGGCAGCACGTCTTCACGCGCCTCCTGCGCGCAGTGATGATGATTCCCCACAGCGCCCTCTGCTGGGCGCAGTGGGGAAACGTCATAGCTGCGCGCAGGAGGCGCGTGAAGACATGCTGCCGGCGTCCCTGCCTGGAGTATGTATGTGTGTATGTATGCCTGTCTGTCTGTCTGTCTGTCTGTATCTCTGTAGCCGGATCCGGAATGACCCCCCATTGCAAGTCAATGGAGGACAGATCCGGATTACTGGTGTGTCACACCAAACGGATCCGTCCCCATTGACTTGCATTGGGGGTCATTCCGGATCCGTCTTGGTGCGGATGCCTGGACCGGAGAGCAAACAGCAGCATGCTTCGGTTTTCTCTCCGGTCTGAAGATGGAACGGAATGCTTTCAGGAGCCTCCGTTGTCTTCAGTTCAGTTTTGTCCCCATTGACAATGAATGGGGACAAAACTGAAGCGGTTTTTTTTCCGGTATTGAGCCCCTATGACGGTACCGTACTCAGTACCGGAATTTAAAAACACTAGTGTGAAAGTAGCCTAAGCGACATATGTGTTGTCTTTTTGACGGCTCTTGTGTTGCAGTTTCTGGTGTTTTATATGATCTCGTTTTATCCATTGTGTGAGACATAGAGTCTATCGAAGGAGGTCTTTGTAAGACGAATCTTTCCTTGGGTAGAGGAGACTTTGATGCCCTGGCTCCATCTGTGACTTTTTTTTTCTACTGGACTAAGTGAGGGGTCGGCAACCTCTGGCACTAGGTGTTGTGAAACTACAACTCCCAGCATGAACAGTCGGATTTTCCACAGAAGTGAATGGAACATGCTTGTAGTCGTAGTTTCACAACAGCTGGAGGTTGCTGATCCCTGGACTACGTTGTATAAAAGGCCAAAGCCTTGGTTTGTTTCAAGGTCCTATAAAGGATCAGATATTTAATAGCCGGGTAGCAACCAACAGGTGGCAGTAGAGAGACAGTTTAGAGCTATTTTGCATATTTTTTTTCCCAGGGAGCATTGCCGTTTGGACTGCCTACCAAATGGCTCTCCACAAGGAAAATCTGTACTCTTCAAAAGTAGTTCAAACCACCAAATTTCAAGGGCCAGATTGTTCCGCATCTCCTAAATGTGGGCACTATCCTTCAGTTGAGTGTTACAGACAAAATTGGACTACAAATGTACTTACCATTCCAAAGTTGCGTGGATCAGACCCCCAGTGACCTTTGCCCACACCACGTCCTTTACCAGGTTTCTGGCCAGGGTTATAGAACTATTATGTGTAATTAAGACGGGTTTGCAGGACCTTCTAGGGCCCAACTCACTCAAAGTATTTAATAAATGTTATTTGGACCCACAGTCAGACTCCTGGTTATTGAAATAGTCCTTGAAAGTGAACACTGAAGGAAGCCAGAACAAGAACTTACAACACATTGGTAGACCACAGAAGCCACCTAGATCCACCATATTATATAGGAGTTGCACAATGTTCAACCTGGTGTGCACAACACAGAATCTATCAGAAATTACTGTTGACTGAGACATTTGTGAAACTGGAGACTTCTACCAGTAAAAGTCAAACATCATAGAAGTCCATTAATAATATATCTATGGGCTTCAATAAGAAGTCAAAAAGGGAGAAATCAAGAAGTTGCACGACTCAAAAGATGTATCAATGAGGAACATACAAAGAGGTAGACAGCACAAGCAGCCATCTTCTTACAGCAACCGGACTGAACAGTTATTGGGAAGGGATTGTTCCTCTCTGATAATTGCTTGCTCGTCAGTGGAAGTGAGAGCTACATTTGCATGCTGTGATCACCTCCACTGTATGGGGACACCCAGGGGCGTAGCTATAGGGGGTGCAGAGGTAGCAGTCGCTACCGGGCCCAGGAGCCTGAGGGGGCCCAAAGACCCTTGTGACACATAAGAGAAACACAAAGCACTGAGGGAAGGGGGGCCCAAACTGAACTCTTGCACTAGGGCCCATGAGCCTTTAGCTACGCTCCTGGGGACACCTGATAGCTACCACCATCACTTGCCCTCATACAGAGTCATTGCTTCTGGGCAGCAGATCGTTTTCCGCATAAATGATCATTTCATTAGCTCAATGAGCGTTTTACATGGACCGACTATCGGGAATGAGCGTTCGTACTAATGTTCATTACCGATAATCAGTGCAACAACTGCCTTGTGTAAATCCGGTTTTAGGCTTTACTATGTATTTTGTATTTGGTGTAGAACAAATATACTGTAAGGATCATGAGAATGGTTGCGAGGATTATAGTGAGCATGCTCCTGACGATTCTTGGGCTGCTCGCACGCTCACTATTTTTAATAGGTGCCAAGATGTTATTTCTAACTTCTTTATACGACTGGATTATATTGACATCCATTGGTGCCAGTGGGCAGGCCTAAAGCTAAATGTTTTTGTAAAGTGTGTCTCTAGCTAGGACGGGAAAAACCCTTTCAAATGAAAAAAGGGCAGCAAACAGGGGCGTAACTACCATAGCGGCAGACCATGCAACTGCTATGGGGCCCAGGGCAAGAGGGGGTCCAGTCTTAGTTGGGATCATCTCCTCTTCTACTGGAGGTGAAAACTTGATCAGGACTCCACCTTCTAAAGGAACAACTTTTAGCAAATGAGGCAGTGGGAAAATGGCCCAAGGGTCACTGAAAGGGGTTTAGGCAGAAACCCTTCTGTCCTGTGTGGGGGGCCTGGTCTGATCCTTGCTATGGGGCCCTTACTTCTCTATGTACGCCACTGGCAACAAATTATTTTGTTACTGGAACCATTGAGGTCTATATCAGCTTTGACTGGCGTTATTTGCATTAGTAAATATCAGACTTCCTGCCTGGATATCTGCATAACATGTTATCATCGGTAGATATAAGTAGGTATCAGAGTTATACTGTTTCTCCTTGTGGAGAGCATCAGATCTGGGGTAAGTCATGCAATGCTTCCTGGGAAAAAAAGATATGCAGATTAGCTCTCTTCCAAGAGAAAGAAAGCCATCTCTGCTGTGCCACCTAGTGGAGGTAGCTTCCTTATAGTCCATATCTTTCAAGGAAACTAGCCAAACCAAGAGCCTTCTCCAAAAGAGTAGGGTTCTTGGTCGGCTAGGCGAGGTCCCTTTGATTTAGGTCTTGGGTGGTATCGTTTCTTCATGCAAACAATACCACAGGAAGTCTTCTAGACCGTGCATTGCTCCATGGGTGAAAGGAATAGCAAGTACATACTTATTAATAGGCCAACTCAGTTAAGTCATGATTGTAGGATTTATGAACCGATCAGCCATAGTGAAGAACAGGTTCTCGGTTTATGGGTCATTTGCACGCCCTATCGAGTATCAGTATAGGCATCTATCGTTATTTCTGAGCTCCCTCATTAAAATTTAGTACGTAACCTGAACCTTGTCTGATACAATCAGAATTTTTATAGGACATAAAAAGAAAAAAACGATCACGAGAACGAGTGGTTGTATTTTCCTGAATAAATGATTCGGCAGGTTGTGCAAAGTCCTACATATGACGCTCCAGTCGTCCCTATGGGAGGTCACCAAGCTCTTATCTCTTGCATAGAGAATAGATGGCGTGGCCCATGTTCTCTCATCACTGGTTTGAGCCACATAGGGAGCTGTTGACCATATAACTCCCCCAATACACTGGTGGAGTCTGATTTTAGGACCATGGACCACTAAAGTGAGGATATCCCCTTGACATTTTGCAATGGAGTCCTACAGCCTCAAAACCGTGATTCCCGAAGGTTGGACTTGATGCATGTGATTTTCTCCAGACCTCATCCTAGTTCTTGTGGCCACTAGTGTTGTGGGCAAAGTGACAGGCACCACAAACTGATCTTATAACATATTGGAACAAAATGCATTGTTTGCACTAGGTCTACCCCCCCGCCCCTTCTTACAGTGCCGGGTGGTGACTCATCTGGAACAAGATCTTAGTAGTAGGCAGCTGTTGCCATGGCTTGCATAGTAGAATTTCATGGTGGAGGAACATGCATTTTGCCGACTACACAAAAAAAATGTAAATCCAAAATGCTTATATGTTCATTCATATAGATCTGCCTCATGGCTTGCGGAAATATCCACTCACGCATCGTTCCTTCCATTCACTTTTTCCAAACTATCGTTTGTTTTTTTTACTACTACATTTTCTATGACATTTCCTGTTCATGATTATGGCAGCAGCCAACTTTTCAAAACCCGATACCATAGCAGTTTTGGGGATTTGTTTTACAGAAGACGATCTACTGACTTCTACTGAGGAGTGTTGTGGGCATGCTCTATGAAATGTAGTAGTTACTGTGCAGGGAGAGGGAGGAGGAGCTGAACTGTCCAAAATCAGTAAAATCTTGCGGCAGGTTTATGATAGAGGTGGTAATTTTCATTGCAATCCTGTCCTTTGATGATGATGATGAGATGATGGTTGATCCATTCCTGCCCCACAGCACAAGCCCGAAAATTGGTGGAAAGCAGTGTTCTCCAACCTGTGAATGTCCAGCTGTTGCTGGACTCCCGCCCCTGGCTTTGATAGGTGATAAACTTGTATGGTTGGGTACTGGCATGCACCCCCAACCTAGAGTGCTGGGGCAATGTAGGGAGATGTAGAAGGGTCTGCCAAAAAAGTTCTACAAAGTTTGCAAAAATGGTTTCTTGGTTAGTGCAATTTCACTGCAATTTGTGCTACTTTAGTCACCATGTAGCTCCAGCATGAAGGATAGCTTAAAGGGTTTCTGTCAGCAGTTTTTTCGGTATGAATCAGGCTGACATTAGAGATGTGCTAATGTCACCTGATTCAAAATATATATCTGTTTTATTTACTGGTGCTCCCATTTTTATATAAAATGAACTTTTATTTTATGCTAATAAGGCCTCTAGGTGCAAGGGGCGTTACCTCTGCTCCTAGAGGATCTGTTGATTGACAGGACCAGGCAGAGAAGAAAAACTCCATTCACCATAGCTTGCAAGGACCTTCAATGATGCCATGGCCATGTGATCAGTCACATGGTTAGGATCACACAAACAGCCTGTCTCCTCCTAAACCATGTGACTGATCACATGGTCATGACATCATTGAAGGTCCTTGCAAGCTATGGTGAATGGAGTGTTTCTTCTCTGCCTGGTCCTGTCAATCAACAGAGCCTCTAGGAGCAGGGGTAATGCCCCTTGCACCTAGAGGCCTTATTAGCATAAAATAAAAGTTCATTTTATATAAAAATGGGGGCACCAGTAAATAAAACAGATATATATTTGGAATCAGGTGACATTAGCACATCTCTAATGTCAGCCTGATTCATACAAAAAAAAAAAACTGGTGACAGAAACCCTTTAAGCTCAGGTGACTCATTTTACTAATCAGCGATTTCTCTTGATCTCTGATTTCAGTTATCAGCTGCCGGTTCCGGGGTGTTTTCCACGTGGAGAAAGGTGCCAGATACAGTCTCGTCTTTGAGGAAGCCAAGAAAACTTGCTCTGAACTTGATGCCATCATTGCAACAAAAGAGCAGGTGGAAACAGCACATGAAGTTGGCTTTGAGACCTGCAGGTAAAACCATAACGAAGGGCAGAAGGCAGAGTGGACCTTTATAATGGACAGTGCCCAATATTAGTAAATTGTAATTTTTTTATTATGTAGGTTTTTAAGATATTATCATTACAAGAGACATTGAATAAATGCACGATGACATCAAGTACATGTAAATTGTAAATTGATACTAGTAAATTGTGCCCACCATACAGAGTAGAGGGCATTGTTCATGACCTCTGTGGACACAACCTATGGAATCAACAGTGCCCCCACTTACCAGTAACGGCAGGGACTGAGATCAATCTAACCAGGCTGTGATGTTTAGTCAAGTCAAAGCACTAGGGGACACACACATACACTCCACAGTTTATATATAGATACAATAAACACATAGGGTAAAGTAATTACTGTAAAATACATTACTTATCCTGTACTGATCCTGAGTTACATCCTGTATTATACTCCAGAGCTGCACTCACTATTCTGCTGGTGCAGTCACTGTGTACATACATTACTTATCCAGTACTGATCCTGAGTTACATCCTGTATTATACTCCAGAGCTGCACTCACTATTCTGCTGGTGCAGTCACTGTGTACATACATTACTTATCCTGTATTGATCCTGAGTTACATCCTGTATTATACTCCAGAGCTGCACTCACTATTCTGCTGGTGGAGTCACTGTGTACATACATTACTTATCCTCTACTGATCCTGAGTTACATTCTGTATTATACTCCAGAGCTGCACTCACTATTCTGCTGGTGGAGTCACTGTGTACATACATTACTTATCCTCTACTGATCCTGAGTTACATCTTGTATTATACTCCAGAGCTGCACTCACTATTCTGCTGGTGCAGTCACTGTGTACAGACATTACTTATCCTGTACTGATCCTGAGTTACATTCTGTATTATACTCCAGAGCTGCACTCACTTTTCTGCTGGTGCAGTCACTGTGTACATACATTACTTATCCTGTATTGATCCTGAGTTACATCCTGTATTATACTCCAGAGCTGCACTCACTATTCTGCTGGTGGAGTCACTGTGTACATACATTACTTATCCTGTACTGATCCTGAGTTACATCCTGTATTATACTCCAGAGCTGCACTCACTATTCTGCTGGTGCAGTCACTGTGTACATACATTACTTATCCTGTACTGATCCTGAGTTACCTCCTGTATTATACTCCAGAGCTGCACTCACTATTCTGCTGGTGCAGTCACTGTGTACATACATTACTTATCCTGTACTGATCCTGAGTTACATCCTGTATTATACTTCAGAGCTGTACACACTATGCTGCACCCCTTATGCTTCTCATCATACATTTCCCTAACAGCTTGGCTGAGCTCCCGTTTGTATACTCTACATTAGTTTTTTCCACGGACTTCACCTCCCGGAATTCAAATCACCTGAACAATATCTATAGGACACTGAACTATAAAGAAATGTTGGGAGATTTTAGGTCTAAAGTGTGCAGAATTGTAAATTCAGCTTTGAAGTATAATAGTTCAAAATAATTACTTTAAACATATCAGATTTGGTTAACTGAATTAATGTTTTTTTTCTTTGCAGGTATGGTTGGGTAGAGAACGGCACAGTCGTCATTCCTCGTACCACTAGTATTTCCATATGTGCTGCTGGTTACATTGGAGTCTATGTGCTTCATAGTAATGTGACTACACCGTATGATGTCTACTGCTACAATGCCTCAGGTCAGTGATGATGTCCATCATGTCCCATTTCCAGACAGGAGTCACAAAATCATCTAGCTGACCATCCAGCTTTACACCAGATAAAGGATGAAAACATCAAATGTGTCATGTATGTGCGTCCATGAAAAACTTGTAACGGTGGAGGTTATATGAAATTATAAAAAGTAAATTTAGGTACAAAATTCTGTGCTTATTGTTTTTTCATACATTTTTCTAGGAGTCGAGATCTATTTTTCAAATACAGAGCATCAAATACCCTGTCTAGATATAGACTTAGTGATAAAATTCTATCTGCCTGCTGTCACCACTAGGGGGAGCTTTTGAGCTTACTGCATAAATAGTGACAGCTGAAGAAAAATAAAATTTTATTATTCTTACTCTACCTCAATGCAGGGGCTTTGGGACTTAGTATCAGAAAAACACAGCCCCAACATGCAAAATACTTAATTTATATAATATATATTCTAGTTATATTATATAATATTTGTATAATGTATACTAATATTTACTAATATATACATGTCAAAAATCTGTCTAAGTGGCACACAATTTGGCTCATCTTGCTTTTCTACACACTTTTTTTTTTACATCATGCTCAAATAGGGCGGGGCTTAGTGGAAAGTGGGTGGAGTTTCACTAGAAAGGGCCGGATCCTAAGATGTACCATTGTGCACCACAATATTGACGCAATTCTGGCATATAAAAACCTGTCTCGAAGTAAGCCAACCAATAGATGGTGTAGAGTCAGAGAAAAGTGTCCATCCCTGCAGCAGATTTATATCCAGCCTGAGCCCCTGGCATAAGTCTGTTGCAAGTCTAGAAACCCTGTCTAAGCTTCCACATCTATAGAATTAGTAAATCTGGGCCAGTGTATTTTATTATATGAATCTGCACAAAAAAAATTGGGATCTACACAAGGTCACGTTCAAGGAACGACATTCCCTTTACAACATGATAAAGTTGCAGGTGGACGCACATTTACACATGAAAACATCACAGGTGGAAGCACAACTTACACATGATAAAGTCGCAGGTGGACACACAAAGTGCACATGATAAAGTTGATGGTGGACATAGATTTCTACATAATAAAGTTGCAGATAGATGCACAATTTGCACAAGGTAAAGTTGCAGGTGGACGCACAGTTGCCTCTTTTGCATAATCTTTCGATGTTTGAAGCTGCAACCAGTTATTTAAATCAAAGGGAGATGTTTCCAAAGTCACAACCTAAGCAGATGGAGACATTTCACTTTCATTTGTGACAGTCATTATTGGAGGCTTTTTGTGCTTTATGGAGACCAGATAAATTTATACTTTCATTTCTCAGTTCGGGTTCATGTCATGCAGTTAATCTAGTATATTTTGGGCTTTTAGGGCATAGGAAGTATTGAAATGTTTATGAAGTTAATGTTCTTTTTTTTTCTACTTTTCTCTAGAAACAAGCGAGAAGAACTGTGAACAGTATGACTACCATAATAAAAGCTTGCCCTCCTATGACCCTACTGAAGAAGGTCAGCCTTTATTTTATCAAAAAGTTCCTGTATATTGTATGGGAGAGATGATAACGCTCTTTTTTTCTCTCTATCTACTGAAGCCCAACATTTATTATGTGTTTATCGGGATGTGAGCTCCATTTTCTAATTTAGCAAAGACGACATGTTGGCTTCCTGCAGTCACCACTAGGGGGAGCTTAAGAGTTTATTGCATACACAGCACAGCCAATTCAAAGTCAAGGATTTCGGTATGCAGCTCCTCCTAGTGGTGGCATTGGGCATCGATAAATGTATCATTTATGTCAATGCAGAGGACTTGAAGCCCCAACTGCTATAAAGATACTTTCCAAATAGACTTTTTCCGTCAATTACATAATGACTATAAAGGCAAGTACTTTGCAGTTCTAGAGTATTACGCATCATACATAGCCCATTATTTTTTTGGTGGAGTGAAACTACCATTCTGTCTACTTTCTGACACCCAGAGGAAGTCATTGTACTGAAGAGGCTAATATTTATCCTACATAAATGGGATATGATAGAGCCATGTATTATTTATGGCTTGCACTCGGAGTCATAGTGAACACAGTCACCCGTAATACCAACTCTAAGTTAATTGGTGGGTTATATGTAGATTCCTCCAGTATACAGTATGTCAAGTATTGGTCCTGGTTAGTTACTGGTAAGCTGGAATAGCCGACTCTGCCTATGGCTTTGTCCAATGTGTGTAGATGACAATTGCCCATGAAGGAAAAGTAAACCCTAAAATGTCCATAGGGAATACTGTTCCTATGTAAGTATCTCCTTGCTCTTTTCCCGCACGTTAGGAGACATCCATCATTCTCCGTCCAGTGAAGTGAGTCCTACTCACCCTGGACAAGACATAAGTCCGCCACTAACTGAGCAAGGAGATCCTGTTGAGGACAGTACAATCGACCCTCTGATGTCTACAGAGTTTCCAGAACATTCAGGAGATCACCTTGGAACTAAAGAAGATGAGGGAGATACTAAGACTCCTAATTTAGGACCCAACGAAATCGATCACACTCATGAATATGATGATGGTTTCATCGAAGTAACGACCGACGATGACGTTCTGACCAGCTCTGAAGACAACGGACCAGCTACAGATCCAACTATTCAACGGGAGACAGGATCTTTCAATGGTAGGAAGATGCCCTTCCGTAGTTTAATATAGTGTGTGACTCAAAGACAATGCAAAGGTCAGAGACCTTGCGTTATTAACTTTATATGTAGCACCAGTAGTTTGTAGATCTGTGGATGGTGGTGGTCCTCTTGGTGGTGACCCTCTGTCATTGGTGGTGGGCAAGTCTCAGTATTTCTCTTTGTTCTTTACACAGGATGAGATAACATTAGGTAAAAGGTGAGTATATTGGTCATTTTTTGGGGAAACAAAACACTCAAAAACTTACAGTATAAGATGTCTCATCTACATTGTTGAACCCGATTAAGGATTTCAGTCAAAAATGGACCAAATTGAAGGGTTCCTAAATGTTTCCTTCTTTAAAATGCCAGTTGAGCTCTGTCAGCATCTTCTTATGAAGAAGCCATCCATGGAGTCAGGGCTCAGTAAGTATTTGCACCAGTCGCGGGTCTGCTTTGCACACTTGCCACCATAGATGTTCACTCTGTGAGCTTGTCCAGCACTTGTGGCTAGCTTTCCATACCAGCACACAAGGAATAGCTTTGTCATTGGGTCTGCTTTGTCCAGTAGCCATCAGATTGGGCTCTGCTTTATGTACTAGCCACCGGATCCAGCTTGTTTTCTTGCACCATGTATGTGCTTTTCTATTTTGCTCCCGTTTCTTAAGTAGCCAAAAATCTGAAGACTTGATGGACTGAGGTTACATAGCCAACAGAATCCGCAATTTCTTGCATCTGCCTCCAAAATGAACGTAAAAAAAACTAATTTATTTAGAGACATATGACTGAGAACCCAACTCTGATCACAAGAACAGGCAGGAGCGGATTAGCCATACACTTTACAGGGAAATTTCCCGGTGGGGCCGCCTGAGCCCTCCTCACAGCCGGCCAGTGGAAGTTTTTGGGGATGTATTTTGTGCTGCTGGCAGTATTTTGTGATAGACTGTGATATTTGGCTCTGTTGGGGGTATAATGTGCCACAATATGGTATAGCTGTCCCTGCCTTCCATCAATGTGGACCCAACTACAAAACGGGACTACTTTTAGTATTTTTTCCAGGGCCACTTTAAGTTCCCAGTCCGCCCCGGAGAACAGGGGTCCTGTGTCACCCTGTTGAATGGAGTGGTGGTTGATGGGGTGCACCTCTGCCAGTCCCATAGAGCAGCAGTGTTCCTACTTGACCACTTCTCAGTTCACATAGGGTACACAGGACCCCCTATTCTTGTGATCAGTAGGAGTCCTACAGGATACTTTCCTCCTGTTCTGTGGATAGGTGATACATTGTCAGTCTGGATCAAGCCATTTAAAGCCCATTTCTTAGAATCTGGACCAGTTCAGGGGTAGCACCTGGGCCCTTGTCTCCTAGGGCCCCCAAAGGTCCTTCTACCACTCAGGAAGATGCCATTATTATAAATATAATATGATGTGTGGGGAGTTAAAAAGCTTCAAGACATGCCTTTGGACCCCATGAAGGATCTTTTGGTTCAGTACTTGGGGGAGCTAGTTTGACCCTGGTTACCTCTATGATGGAGAAGATACCTCATAGCCTACTTTAAATTGATTAGGACACAGGATACATCAAGGGTCATCTACTAAATCACTGACTACGTATGCTATTGAGTCAATTGGGTTCCCTTCCCATCTGGCCACCATATTGGCTGCTGAGCAGTGCCCCCTACAATTTCCCACCTCTTTTCTTGTTTATTGGGCTCCAATCTGTGTAATTCCATCACATCTCGCTCCACCCTACACATATTCTCATACAGACCTCGGCTTCAGGACCTGCTGTGTTGAGTCTAGTCTAGAAATTGGAAGATACTAGACCCATCCCCATTGGAGTCCATTATAATACACTGCACAGTAGTGGACATATTGATGGGCATTGATCACGTGCTCTTCTTACCCAACATCTTCTTTATTCCACAGATGGGATACCTTCGGAACATGATGGGGTGGACAACAAGATTGAAATGACCCCCGAGCCTGACTCTACTGATGAGGACGTGAAGGAAGGAAATTCAGACTCCAACAAGAACAAGCACCGAAGGAAGGCAGCAGTTCCAGGTAAGGAGTCAAGCCGTATTTTAGTCATACCGGCTTCTGAATAATTTGACACCAATATGGGCACAGTTATAGCCCCTAGTAGGGTTGTCAGCAAACTTTCTCAGATTACAGAAAGGAAAATCTATATCTATAATAAAGCAGATGGGAATGTTTTTGATAACCCTTGTGGAAGTTGAAATGGGCATCCCCTTCCCCAAATTAGGACCCATCAGCAGTACTGTTCTTGCCGGGGGAGGCAGCGGGCAGATGCACATTTATCCTGCAATGGTTAAATAGGGTATGACAAGATGCCCAGAGTCGTCCAGAGGTGCAGTGGTTGTCCACTCTGGCATATAGACAAGGGTTGTCCTACGCAACATTCAAGTCAAAGGGGCTGAGTTGCACAGACAAGATTGGTGCGGTTTCTAGGAGGGAAAAAAAGCAGATCCTTTATGTCTTATCTTATAAAATAAGGCCTATTAAGACATCATAAGCTTAAAGGGGAAGCCCTACACTCAAGACCCAAGACCAAGAAGAGGCAGGCAAAACCAGCCTTGCTGCCTGACGCCAGGAAGCTTTATGCGACGCCTCTGCCCATGACCAGCTTCTGCCAGGTCATATCTCAATAAACAGGATATATCTTCTGCACAGACATTTCCGAGTGGATATACACAAGGGTCGTGTGGTTCTGCTTGGTTATTGATCTGTGCGACATTTAGAATTGCCGGTGGTCGAGTCAGGATCTATAATACTAACGTAATCCTTAGTAACTTTGCAGAGACATTAGGAAATGTTTTTGCCACTGGAATTGAAAATCATTTTCCAGGGTTAGAGAAAAACAAAACCAACGGAAAAAAAGTGCTCCACCCTTACAGGGTGTCACCAAAGTCATGCCTGGCCCCACTGCCTGAGGGAGTCCAGAAAACACATTATAAATGACACATGAAACTGCTTTAAGAATGGTCTTCTAGAGGGGTGATCCTCTCAAAGAAGTGATCCAATATGAGCAGTCTACATCAGAAGGTCCCATACAGCTGTATGGTCAGGCCCTCTAGGAACTATGGTCCTGTAGAGAGGTTTCTTGTCTAACAAAAATACTTAATACAAATATACTTTCCTTACTTTGTACCTCAGGATCGGAACTCCAGTCCACTAAGCAAGATGGAGCTTCTTCTGCTGAGGTCACGTCCACCTCTTCTCTTCCAGTCCAGAGCTCGACATCACCATGGATGGTCAGTAGCAGATGATGGAATCCTTCCGCCCCCAAACACACACTCTATAATGAAGGCTAATAGCCGTTAATGGGGGAAGGCATTTGTCACAGCCTACCTGTGCTCTGGAATGGAAGACAGAAGAGAAGACGTTGCTGTGATGCTTGGAGAAGCTCCATCTTGTAGAATGGTCAGGGTCATGTAAGACACCAACCATGGAGGCTCATTAGGTAGTTACATGGATGACCTACATTTATTGTAGACTGGAAGGCCAACCATCATATGTATGGGGGCCTACCCAGCCTGTGATGTTAAATGTCAAAATGCCTGATTGTTTTTGCTGGCAATGACTTACTCCACTGCTTGATCGGGAGAAATGATTGAACGTTAAACTTATCGTTTTTTTGTTATTTACAGAGTGGTTGATTGTCTGCGTCTCCTTGGTGTGTCTCGGTCTGGTCTTCTCAGTCTGCATCGCCATCAACGCCCGCAGATTGTAAGTAGCATCTGTCCCATAAACGCCCCACATTATCCTTTAAAAACAAAAAGATGGCTGCTTTCTTCTGGCAATGGCGCCTCTCTTGTCCTTATGGGCACCTCAACTTCAGAAGGACCGATCTGCCATACTGAACGCAGCCCATGGACAAGAGTGATACCATTTCTGGAAGAAATCAGTCATGTTTTTCTGATCTGGTACAAAAACCTTTAAGGCTGAGGATACAGACACAAGACCGCTTCACTGGGACGTTATGGTAAAAACCGCCATCGCCCTACAATTTCTAAACTTGCAAGTGACCAGAGCTAGAAGTATGACCACAGGGAGATAGGGAAATACTACCTGGTGTTGCAATTGAAACTTCATGGTCAATGCTATTTAGAGTTTTTGGTACTTTCATAATGATGGTCTATCCTCACGATAAGTCGTATATATCTGATCGGCAAGGTTACAAAACCCCCTGTTGATCAGCTGTTCTGCAATAGCTCCAGCACCGGGACAACAGCTCTGTCCATTGTGTAGTGCTCCAGGCTGGTTACTCCAGTGCTGGTCCCAAAGAAGTGCTGGTGCCAGAGCTACTACATAACAGCTGATCGCCATGGGTGCTATGTGTCAGACCCCCACTGATGAGATATTCATGGTCATGAGGATAAGCCTTCAATATAAATAGACCAGAAAACTCCTTTAATCAGCCATGGGGCTATAGGAGGTGCAGAAATAGCAGTTGCACCCCGATCTGGAGCGTAAGGGTTACCCTATGGTCCCTAACCCCATCGGAATTAGAACTAGAGGTATGCCTCTGCTATGCTTTCCCTACGATTCCTGTATTTACTGCTTCTGTGGACAGAACATCTCGGGCCCTCAGTATCTGGAATGCGTACAACGCGCTTCACGCTCTTGATTAGAAACATTCCCGCCAAGTAGAATTGCAGGAAGTTTAAGAGTCCAGTGAGAATGAGAAAGCTTTTTCCTATAAGGAGTTTGTATGCGGAGGCTGCCAGTTCAGCTCCTGGATTGTTTGACATTGGGAAACATCTGGGGAAGCCATTACTTTAGATCAGTAGCATACACAACAATATATTAAAACGCCCTATGGGGCCCATACATACTTTATGTGGGGACTGTCAGAGATCATGCATCTGGTGGACACACCATAGGTGGGTTAAACCTCGGGTTGAAATGCTTATGGGGAAGGGAAATCATGCCGGCCTCTCTCTACAGGGGCTATCTGCGGGGCAGACTTTATCACTATGCAAACCAAGCAAACAATAGGGTCCCCAGAGATGGGGGGGCCCCTGATGGCCACAATTGGTTGGCTCCAAAAACTACCCAAAAAATAACTAAAACCAGGGGCAGACATACTGCTTGTGAAGGCCCAATAGGGAAAAGGGGCCCTTTTCAGGGGAAGATTACTAGCAGAAGCGCCCAGGATGTGGGGCTTAGAAGGCCCAATGTGACCATTTGTCATGATGTAAGGGGATCTGGTCAAAAATTGGCTGCAGAGATGTCAAATCAGGTGTTTACAGTGAGGGAACCCAAAGGAACATCACAGGCTGGGAGGAGAAGGAGCAGGGAAGCTGGGAAGGAAGCTACAGGTCCAACCAAGTGGGGGTTTGCAAAACTAGCAACCCCCCAATTTTTGTACAACACTATACAACATTTTGTGCCAAAATTCTTCCACAAAATTCTGTCACAAAGTGACAACCAGCCTAATACACCAAGCTGTGCTTTTATGCAGTAATTCTCTATCTGCAGAACCCCCCCATGGCTGTAGTTGGGCAAGCAAGTCTACGTACGAAAAGTAAGAACTGCTGGTATCTCCGCTATGCCGGGACCACTGTTTTCTATTAGGCTGAACACATGGCTTTCATTTCACTTTACATGAGACGAATCCCTGAGAAAAAAAGCCTTGCAGAAATTTAATTGAAAACCACACTGATTGTCTGGCTTCCACATTAGCATCTGTGGAATGTTTTAATGTTTTTTTTTTCAACATTTTTCGATGGTAAAAGAAGTGACAACTTCATATCATCATCCCACTTCCAATATTCAGAATTTAATACTATTCTACTCATGTGGTGAGAACTTTGGTCTGCCGGGATGATGGAATCTACCCAGACCTCACAGTCACAGCAACATATAAGAATCCTTAGAGTTGATTTCTGAGGTAAGACCAAGTAGACAGACCATGGTCAGGCCAAATATCCTGAGACATTATTTATCCTAAGGTCCACATAAGCTGAAGACTATTGTCAGCCAAATGCGTCATTTTCAGTAGGACCGGCCAAGAATCTATATATCCTGACGCTCCCTTGAGAGATGGATCGGCCCATTGCATTCCAAAGCCCAAACCTTTGGTTCCCCTGGTAGATAAGCCACTGCTAGAGGTATCTGGTATCTTCTCTCTCCTCATTGAAAACACATGCATGCTCGACTGAGCCAAGAGTGTTTTTGAGGAAATCTGGAGAGACAACTGTTGGCTGAATAAGCATTCGATCAGCTCCTATTGAAGGTGTATGGGTTCCTTTAGAGGAGCAAGACCAACATTGATGTCAGCTTGAGTCAACTGGAGACATTTCTACTTGGCCAGGAAGGATCTGAGCATAAGGTCTCAAGCGTATGGTTCCATTCAGTGTCCATATCATACCATATATATTGATGATTTGTCCATCTAGATCATGTCCTTGGGTAAGTTAAAAAAAACTCCAGATTGCCACTATCTAAGAGTCTATAATATGGATGCACAAGCACTCTACGTGTTGTTGTACAGGATCTATTGTCATGTGCATGAGCCGTAAGCGGCTCCCACCAAAGAGCTTTAGATAGTTGGGCTTACCTGAGAATCATGGCAAAGTATTATGTCCACCAGACTAGGATGTAGTGATTAGGTACCTATAGACATTAGGCTAAACTTCCAAAGATCTTATATGTATGACCTCCTGACTCTTCCCCTGACATCTACCATCGAGAGAAAGAGTGATTGGTTTGTCTTGTGCTCCTGGTAAGAGGTGTCTGCTAGCAGCTTAGGCCCTTCCTTCAACTCAAACATCTACATGGTCAAGCCCAGTGGTGTACATAGAGAAGTAAGGGCCCTATAGCAAGGATCAGACTAGGCCCCCACACAGGACAGAAGGGTTTCTGCCTAAACCCTTTTCAATGACCCTTGGACCATTTTCCCACTGCCTCATTTGCTAAACGTTGTTCCTTTAGAGGGTAGAGTCCTGACCAAGTTTTCATCCCTAGAAGGGGGGATAATGCCAACTAAGACTGGGTCCCCTCTTGGCCTGGGCCCCATAGCAGTCGCATGGTCTGCCGCTATGGTAGTTACGCCCCTGGCCAAGCCAATTGTGGATGTATATGGTGGAGGTGGGAGAAATGCCAACCTTTAGGCTAGGTTCACATCTAAACCTGATGTTCTGCTCAAAGCCACCTTTCTCAGAATCTGCCATGTTGCCAAAAAATAGCAAAGCATGCAGCACTATTTATTTTGGCCAATAATGGATGCCTTGTCAGACCCAATGGGTCTATTAAAAGTCAGTGGAGTCCGTTGGGTGCCATTTGTGAAATGTTTAGTGTAGATGTGAACCTGACCTTAGACTGAAACAATAAAACAATTTTGGCATCAATACGTAACCCAACCCCCATATATTAAGCCATCATTGTACCCTATACAACCACCGTCATTGACTAGATATCTCATGATTTCCTGATATGCTCCAAGGCTGCCTTCACTAACCAAATGAAGATTTCAAAGATATCTCAATCTGAAACTAAATATCCAACAAGGGTTAACATAAATATAAAACTATAGACCCATATTGACAGTTTGCCTCGGGCAACTGCCTCAATGGCCAGAACGCCAAGAGCATCCTGAAGGGCCTAAGGGATTTCATGCTTTGTGACCTTGTTCATAAATCATGAAGGTATAAGCCTGGCTCCTGAATATTGACTCGTTCCGTCATGTATAAAATTACTGACCGTATCCATCTTTTATGCAGGTGTGGCCAAAAGAAGAAGTTGGTGATTAACGGTAACAAAGCTTCTCCAGAAGACGGCATTATCATGGAACAGAATGGGGACACTGTAAAGTCTCAGGAGATGGTGCAGCTGGTGTCCCGAGACCAGAGCAGTGACTTCGGAGATGGTGACGGTTTGTCACAAGACAACATGAGGAATGCAAAGGACGTGGACATGAAAATTGGAGTCTAGTCAACTTTTAAGCCATGTGGGGGAACTCTACTGCAAATGAAGAGAACTGGGACTGGACTTGGAAAAAAAAATGTAAAAAGCAACTGATAGGACCTTGTGCTACCAATCAATTTGAAAATCAAGCCAAAAATAGTTGGCTCCCCAGTATGTATATGAAGACAGACCCCTTTCACTGCTTATGGCTCCTATTCATAGGATTCTCAAAATGCAGTCATGATGTGGGAGTGAAGGGCGGGTAAATGAAGGGCCGAGATGTGCAAAAAATTGAGACACAAAAATAGGCAACTAAATGCTTGGTTCATAGAAAACACATGGAAATTGATTTGTACTGCTCACTTGATTTAGGTTACAAAGTCTATAGGCTTCCAAGAGTCACAATTAGCTCCACAACATATTTAGATCTAAGGTACAATGTAAATAGGAAAGAATATGCCATATTTATAGAAGAAAGATTTGTATATGCAGTAGATCTTCCCCAAGTACAATGTGTTTCGAATGTAAGGGATGACTGAAGGTCACTCCAATGGTCCATCTACTGGAGTGGTCTGAGGTCTACGCCAATGGTCCATCCACTCTATGGGTCTGAGGGTCAAATTTAGGGTAATCCTTTAGAGTGGTCTTAGGATCACACCAATGGTCCGTACTCTGTATAGGTCTAAGAATCACACCAATAGTCTACCCTCTAGAGTGGTCTGAGGATCACATAAATTATCCATGCTATGGAGGAGTCTGAAGATCACACCAATGCTCTATTCTCTGTATGGGCCATAATCACTCCAATGGTTCATCCTTTAGAGTAGTCTGAAGATCACACCAAAGGTCCATCCCATGGAGGGGTCTGAAAATCACACCAATGCTCAATTTTGTATGGGTCTGAGAATCACTCCAGTTGTCCTTTTCTGGGAAGGATCACACCAACAGTCCATCCTATGGAGTGGTCTGAAAATTACCCCAATGGTCAATCCTTTGTCATGGTCTGAGGATCACACCAATGGTCCATTCTCTATGGTGGTCTGAGGATCACACAAATGGTTCATCCAATGGATTGGGCTAAGGATCTCAAAAATGGCCCATTCTCTAGGGTGATGTGAGCATCACAGCAATAGTCCATCCTGTGGAACGGTCTGAGGAGAACGCCAATAGTCCATTCTTTGGAGTACTTAGTCCTAATTCAAAGGCTGTATTGCCTTAAGTTTCCATTAAATGCATTATGTTGTGTACACACATTGCTGTAAAATTTGTATATGCCGTAAATCTTCCCCAATCAAAATGTTAGTTTGAATGTAAGGGATGATTGAAGGTCACTGTAGTGGTCCATTCTCTGGAGTGGTCAGAGGATTGCACCAATGGTCCATCCTCTAGGGTGCTCTGAAGAGCAAGTCAATGAACCTCTAGGATGGTCTAAGTATTAACCAAATGGCACATCCTCGGGGGTGGTCTGAGGATCATGCCAGTTGCGCATCCTCTAGAGTGGTTTTGAGGAGAACGCTAATGATTCAACCTCTGTGGTGGTCTGAGGATTACACCAGTGGTCGATCCACTGAAGTGGTCTGAAGGTCAACCCAATGGTCCATCCTCTGGAGTGGCCTGTCCTACTTCAAAGGCAGTGTTGTCTTAGATTTCCAATCATGCATTATATTGTGTATTTGCATTGCTCTAAGTCTTATGGAATAAATGTTATGATGGCCTATGAAGACCTTCAGAAAATACAAGTCTGAAACAAACTTTTTGAATGTCATTAATCAACCTTTCATGTTTATGTTCTTCACCGTAATTCCCAATTTGTGGATACAAAGAAGAAGATCATAGGTTTAGGGAAATAAGACTGGCGAAGAGGGTTGAGATATGGGGACATACTTAAATGATATAGTAGATTGTTCAAGGAGGTTCATCACTTTAACATTCAACTTTTTCAAAAGTGGAAAGCCCCTTTAAATTTTATAAAAAATACACTAAACACTATACCACATTGCACATTTCTGCAGGCAATAGTTATATTATTAAAGGCAACATAGGGTAACCTGTGGCTCTCCAGCTATAACTCCTGGTAGCGAGATTCGATAGTGGTGATGCTGGGAGTTGTAGTTTCACTACAGCTGTATACTCAACCAGTGTAGTCTACTATTGTCAATAGGAGCTCCATTTGCTGTATGCAGATTTAACTTTTGCTATTATTTGTGAACGCTGAAAGGTATTAACACAAAATTCCTCATATTTGCACATCTCTACAGGTCCGGGGAGATGACGGGTATATGTATGTGTGCGATATGTAAATCAGATTTTTGTGGCTGATTTTCTGTCATGTCACTGGGTAGCTTAGATTCTGCAATTTCAGGTGAAAGCGTTGATAATAAAGCAATATTTTTATGTTACTTGATTTAGAATTATATTTAATTCTCCCATGTCCTTATAATAGGGTGGAGATGATGAGAGTTTGAGTGCATTTACTTCAGGCGGTGATAAATGGCTTAAAAGACACTACAATTCATTTTTATATGGCTCTTCAGCTGTTGCAAATAAGCCACTCTTAGCATGCTAAGCAACTTAGCATGTCCATGATGTACGGCTATGTTGAGAGTTGTAGTGTGCGGAGCTACAGGCTGAAGACCACTTGGGTAGACACTGCAAGGACTAGATCATTGATTCATGAAATCCATGGAAATGTATGCCATGGATTGCAAAAGCCAATGTAAACTAGTCTCAAGCAACTTCGGGCGAGAAGAACTTTGTCAATACAGAGTCAATACATATTACTGCTGTACGGAAATTGCATTAAAATCTATGATCCGGAGGTCGATTTGCGGAAGTCTCGTTCTAATCCTGGGACTTGGTGTTCTATTTAAACCCCTTCCTTGCCTTATAGCAGTGATTGACTCCCTAGCTATGCTCCTGGTTCCGGTTCTGTGGTCATTTGGATTGCTTCTATTATTGACCACGGCTTGCCTTTGACCACTCTGCCTTGTGTTTGGGTACTGTGTTTCTCATCTGGTTCTGACTTTGGCTTGGGTATTTGACAACCCCTGTCTTGTGATTTGATACTGTAATTTCTGCTCTGTTCTGACCCATTTCCGTATGACTCCGCCTCTGTGTGTGTCTTGTACTATGGCAGAGTAGGGAACGTCGACCAGTTGTAGACTTGCCACTGAGGGCTTGCACTGCAAGTAGGCAGGGAAAGCAGATGGGGTTCCAGTTAGGGCTCTGTCCACGTATTCCTGCCTGCTGTGGTTACAGTTTGTTTGTGCTATTAAATGGCATAACAGAATTTTTGTTCAGGCGAAGGAAGTCTTCATATTGGCTTTTCTGGGGAGTACAAGGCACCATATCTCATCATTCATGATTCCACCGGACTCTTGAAAGAAACTCAATGGAATATACCCAGGCTGGTAGATATTTATTGACACCTTGTTGGAAAGCATTGTGGTCCTGGATTTGGGAATCAGTATATAGTATTACAGGGTATGTTTCAGGTCATTACAAAGTATTAAAAGGTATGTTTCAGATCACCCACTAACATTTTGAACCATTATTGGCATGGTCTGCAGATAGCCGTCCATCAAATGTTGGTTCACCCAACAACTGCAGCTTCCTAAAATGCCAGTCAGGGGATAAGCATAATCCATTCCAGTTTGAGTCCTCCCAACCATGGCTGCCAAAGTGCGTCACCTATCTTGGCTTTCCAAAATGGCTGGAAGGGATAGTACATGAGAGGGACCAGCAATTATTGGCAAGTTAGTGCCCTTGTGTTAATAAGACCATGGAACATGAGGTGTAAGAGAATCTTAGGGCATATAGATATCACAGAGTGAGGTCTCCAACTCAACCATTCTTTTCCCATGGACATATCAACTGGTCTCCGTAGGTTTCTGAAGCCAGTCCTGCAGCAGGTCAGACAATTGTTGGAATACTAGACCTAGAGAAACATGCAGTACACAGCCACCAGTGTACAACTGTGTATAAAAAAACTGTGGTCAGATGACACCATCTGTATCATCAAGACCCGAGAAATCATCAGACACCATATGACATTTGTATCTGAGACTTCAAAGTGTGAAAGAAGCATATGTATAACTAAAAAACAGAAAGAGCAAAGAGAACAAGATCAAAGCTGAGGACGCTGGGAACCTCGGGAGAGTCTCCAACTCCACCCTGTTCTTCTCATAACTACTGGGTAATGAGAACGCAAATTGCTTCTGGAGTTTTTGGTCAGTACAATCCGTGGGAACCTGAGAGTGGAGGCTTTTATTAATAGGGTCACTGAACACTTTCACCAAGTACGGAACATTGTCTCATCTTGTATCTTAGCTGTCTTCCTGTACATATTAACACTAGGCCAGGCCCGGTAGCGATACTACACTATAAGGCCAGGCCCGGTAGCGATACTACACTATAAGGCCAGAACCGGTAGCGATACTACACTATAAGGCCAGAACCGGTAGCGATACTACACTATAAGGCCAGGACCGGTAGCGATACTACACTATAAGGCCAGGACCGGTAGCGATACTACACTATAAGGCCAGGACCGGTAGCGATACTACACTATAAGGCCAGAACCGGTAGCGATACTACACTATAAGGCCAGGCCCGGTAGCGATACTACACTATAAGGCCAGAACCGGTAGCGATACTACACTATAAGGCCAGGACCGGTAGCGATACTACACTATAAGGCCAGGACCGGTAGCGATACTACACTATAAGGCCAGAACCGGTAGCGATACTACACTATAAGGCCAGAACCGGTAGCGATACTACACTATAAGGCCAGAACCGGTAGCGATACTACACTATAAGGCCAGAACCGGTAGCGATACTACACTATAAGGCCAGGCCCGGTAGCGATACTACACTATAAGGCCAGAACCGGTAGCGATACTACACTATAAGGCCAGAACCGGTAGCGATACTACACTATAAGGCCAGGACCGGTAGCGATACTACACTATAAGGCCAGGACCGGTAGTGATACTACACTATAAGGCCAGGACCGGTAGTGATACTACACTATAAGGCCAGGACCGGTAGTGATGCTACACTATAAGGCCAGAACTGCTAGTGATACTACACTATATAACTAGAACCAGTACTAATGCTACACTATATGTCCAGGAGCGATAGTGATGCCAAAATATATACGTCCAAGGGGGTACCACAATATACAGCCAAGACAGTGGTGATACTACAATATAAGGCCAGGACCAGTAGTGATATTACAATATACGGTGTGTTTCAATGCAGCTTCTTTGCCGCACATCCACAGCTCAGCTTTGGACAGCATATTCTGTCTGACATAATTCCCGGATATGGACTAAGATTGACTGTTCAAGTTGTCTGGTAAGCAAAACTTGGGAAAACTGGGTAAAAAAAAAAAAACTTAGTAAAAGGCATATTCACTTCACCAGTCCACCACCAATCCCCGTTACAATATCCCTCCCCCCATCTCTACTTCCTTGCTCAGCCAATCACTTGTTGAGGCTGGTCAATGATGTGCCCAGTGATTGGCTGAGTGGTCCTTGGTCAAAATGGACCAGGAAGTGTTGATCGTCGTGAACGGCAGGTGTAGGACGAGCTCTGTTGGTGCCCAAGGAGTTGGATTCAGAATACATCCCATCATCCTCAGTCCCTACAGTTGAACATAGCTATCACATGGTCCATCCTTTTTGGCACCCTTTCTTCATGGTGCCCTAGGAGACCACTTACTTTGTTGTGTCCCCGATCTCAGGTATGCACAAGGGCCCACACCATGGCAAGCCAACCTACTAAAGCATGTTTATGAAGATGTTGCCCTGGTTGGGTCTGGAGCCAGGACGCTGGGTCTACAAGAAGAACTATGTGATCAAATGATGGCGGCAACCATTTCTAACGCACATGGCTCAGTTCAGAACTCATGCACTTCTGTTTTTTTTGTCACCATCTAGCCCATCACCCCGAATCTTTTCCAAGCTTTCAGCAGCTCAGCAGACATCTTCTCGCTGTGGTATGTGGAGCAGGAATAAGCCGCACATGTTTCACATTACCCATATGACTTGCAGCTGTCTGGATACGGTCGGCCATTGTCTCCATTTTATTACGTGCAAAAACATTGAGCTTGCTGATGGCTCATACCTGGCTAGCAGGGGGCAGCGCATGCTTGCTTTATGATCATGTACACTGAGGAATCTGCTTCAGATATAGATACTGAGCGAGTTTTACAATTTAGATTTTTTTTCTGAATTGCATGATTTGCAAGAACAATGGCCTCCTTTTGGATTGGGGGTAAGAGATGGAAGAGGCAAATTTATATTTTTGCCCCTTTCTTCTCTTACTCCTAAACCAAAATGTAATTTTTTTTTTTTAAAGGAATCTTCACTTAAACAGAAGAACCATTTATCGCTGTCACACGCTGCTAGAGAACATACATCAGATTTCACACCAGCGTCGTACATTTGGTAGATTAAAATTCTTCACAATCTGGGTGTGTCTCTGTCAATCACGGTTTGTTTTTTTTGGTCGAATGCATGCAAAATGCATTTATATTGCAAAAAAACTTCAGAAAAGTAACAGCATTTTGTGTATACAGACCTATATGCCTGGTTACAGAGTAGTCTAAGGCCTCATGCACGTAAACGTGGGGCAAACTGCAAACCGTGTGTCCACAAAACACAGGCACGGCCAAGTGCACTCTGCATCAGAGTGCAGACCCCTTGACTTCAAGGGGTCCGCTATCCACAAGAGGTGGCAAAAGATAGGACATGTTCTATAGTGTGCGGTGCAGAGGCATGGACCTAGAAGCCTACAGAAGCACTTCCGGGTCCGTACCTCTGTGCCACAAAATATAGAACATATCCTATCTTTCCCGGCATCTTGTGGATTGCAGACCCATTGAAATCAATGGATACGCACCTCGATGTGGAGTGCACACGGCCGGTGCCCATGGTTTGTGGTCCCCAACACGAGCATGGTGGCCCCACGGTTGTGTGCATGCGGCCTAAGGCTGCATTCCTGTGGTTCTTCAGATTCTTAAAGGGTTATTCTCATCTTAGACAATGGGGGTATATATAGCTAGAATATGCCCCATTGTCTTATAGGTGCGGGTCCCACACCTATATCGAGAACGGAGCCCCCAAAGTAAAGGAGGGCGCACTGCGCAGCCATCCTCCATTAATTTCTATGGGAGCAGGAGGGGAGCTGCGCCTGGTGGTGGCCAGATCCCGGGAAATCAGTGCTCCCCCCCTCCGACCTCGATATAAGTGCGGGTCCCATCGGTGGAACCCACACCTATTAGACAATGGGGGCATATCCAAGCGATATGCCCCCATTGTCTAAGACGAGAATACCTCTTTAATAACCTACAGACAGAAGATGACTACAAGATTAGACTACACAGGGTATGTATGTAGTCTGTATCTAGGGAGATGCATTATTTTGCATAGGAGCTTTATACAGAAAACGGTATGATTTTTTTTTTTTTAAAAGTCGCTTCTCGTTTCATTGTAAGCGCATTAAAACAAAACTATTTTCGCTGCATAAGTGTTCATACCCTTTAAAGTTTTCTTTCTATCTAGGGATACATCATGGGCATCACAGACCAAGTCAAGATGTGAACGCCCACACACCCCGGAGAGGAGTATTACTACATGCTGTACCGTATCTTGTCTAACCTTGCAGATGAGCTATAAAACATGTTAGCCAAACCCTTCTCTGGTCTCTGCCCATCAGAGGATCCACTCATGTTTTATGGTGGTTACTCCTGAAAACCTTATGCTAAGGTCTCAGGGAGTGGATGCCATAAGGACCCACCTAGGAATCAGTATAGAAGGTGCCTCTGATTTTACAGTGAATCATTACCTAAAGAGGTTCCTGGTAGGTGAGCAACCTGCCAAAAACAGTAGGACTCTTGGGCTGGGACGGGCGCTGCCATTCAGAGAAATAGTTTTTTTGCCAAGAAATGGGTTTTCTGGTTTAGACCAGTGTTTCTCAACTCCAGTCATCAGGGCCCACCTACCAGTCATGTGTGAGAACATCCCACAGAATGAATACCTGTGGTAAGCCCTGGTGCATGGACACTAATTATATCACCTGCTCAATACTAAGGAAATCCTGAAAACATGGCCGGCTGGTGGGCCCTGAGGACCAGAGTTGAGGAACCCTGGCTTAGACAGTCCCTTTCCTGAGCAAAATGTGGTTCTGTGGTGATCTAGGTCACGCTGAATGGAACCCATGGAGGTTCTGGGCCTTGTGGGTGTCCTACAGATATAGACGTTTTATGGCTATATGAAGACAATTATATGCTTTGGATAACGTGGCAGGAGGAACCTTGCATTGGCGGTACGGGCATAGAGAGGCTCCATGGGCAAGGTGGATACAGCGGCACCACTCCGGCGGGACCGTGACTGCCGAGGACAGAGCACTGGGAGGACAGAGCAGGAGGACAGGTGAGCCATGCCTGCCCAAGAAGAGAGATGGCAGTGAGCATGGACTGCTGATGGTACCATAAACGTTACTTACAGTAGAGTACCCCTTAAAAAAAAGTATTCGTATAAGGATGTTCTGCTATAGTATTAGTATGACTAATGATTGTTAAAGGGGAAAAGAAGAACTTTTCACAACTGATCAAAAGTTCAGAAGGGGAAAAGTTCAAGTTTGGTCAGGTCGGGGAGTTTTGCCACGGCCTACACCTGCCTTTCTCAGTATTGTGGGAAAGCCCGCTGTTTCTCAGTTGTCATTCTGGTAACTGCGCAGGATACGGTGAGGTTTTCTGTGTGGTAGGGCAGCAACATGCACACACACGTAAGTAAAAGTGCTTCCTACTGCCCATGAATCAGCTTGTCTCATCTGCTCAGATCATCAGGTTTCGCTTTTTCGTCTTTTTGAGGTGGCCAGGATGGGAGAAGGCGGAGCAGGTGACTACCACGGGTGCCATCTAAGGGGCACAACGTGGGTCCATGAATGTCCGTCTGACAAACTTTGATTCGCAGTGAAGACAAATTTCCTTGCCACTTCGTGGCGGCTGCACGTTTTACAAAGCAAAAGTAAGAAGCCTGGGAATGTGAGATCACCCATATGCTGTGCAGTCAGCCAATCCGCAGATAGCCATCCCCTGTGATGTCACAGCCCTATAAAAACCTCATCCTGCGCGGTCTCCGCCATTTCACTGTGAGCTGAGCATAGGGAGAGTTGTGATAAGAGCTCATGCGCTCTGGGACCCGCACCTACAACAAGAACGGAGCAGGGAAAGTTGTGCCTGTGGACCCTGGGTTTCCCGAGGTCCGGCCACCACCAGGCGCAGCTCCCCCAGAAATGAATGGGGGCGCACCGCGCATGTGCGGCCACTGCTCCCATTCATTTCTATGGAGCCGACAGAAATAACCGATCCAGTGCTCAGCTATTTTCGGCGGTCTCATAGACATGAATGGAGAGCTGCTGTGCATGCACAGTGCTCCCTCCTCAACCCCCCCCCCTCTGTTCTCAATATGCCCCCATTGTCTATGATGGGACAACCCTTTTAATCCCTTATTTTAGTGAAACAGTTACCTTGCATCTGTATTCCATGACAGTGTAATTTTTTGCCTTGTACATGTGTGCAGTGGAGCTAAATTGATAATAGCAAATGCCTTCTGTTGGCTTTTGCGTTGCATAGCGTCAGTATTAGGCCTCGGTTAAATATTTTGCCCTGTACATGGGTGAAGTGGAGCGAAATTTATCATAGGGAATGCAATACCTATCCCGAGGATAGGTCATCAATATCTGTAGCCCGGACAAACACTTCTAAGTAAATTGTGATTTGAAATTAGTTGAGATGATTTCAAATTAATTCCCTCAGTACAAGAGGCAGTGGTGTAGCTATAAGGGGTCGCACTTGCAACTCTCTGGGTCCCCCTTGCCAGTGGTGCTGTATATTTCCCTTCCCAGCGCATCTTACAAAGGGAATACTAATGAGCGCTTCCATAACGGAATCGCTCAACTACTAGGCAGGAGGCAGGGAAAGAAGTGCTCTGAGCGCTGTAGTTACCCCTCCTCTCCTGCTTGCTCTTCCTGGGGCCCGTGCTGCTGTGTCCTGGCTGCCTGCAGTGCCAGAACGTACAGAGCGCACTCTGACCTGACGCTGCAGGCAGCCATGTGACTGCGGCGCGGGCCCTGAGAAGAGAGGCAAGTTTGTTTATTTATTTTATAGTCTGATCTGAGGTCTGATATGGGGGTCTGATTCTGATGGTCTAATGGGGGTCGGATTGGAGGTCTGTTGGTCTAATGGGGGTCTGAAGGTCAGATATGGGGGTTTAGAGGTCTAATGGGGGTCTGGTCTGAGGTCTAATGGGGGTCTGGAGGTCTAATGAGGGTCAGATGTGGGGGTTTATAGGTCTAATGGGGGTCTTTTCTGAGGTCTAATATTGGGACGGGATCTGACATGGAGGTCTAATGGGGGTCTGATTTGAGGTCTAAAACTGGGATCTCACAGAGGTCTGGTCTGGTCTGAGATGGGGAGGGGGTCTCGCTCTCATCTGAGGTTTGATATAGAGGGACTCTTTCACCAGGGCTCATGAGCTTTTAGCTATGGCCCTTACAAGAGGGTGCTTACTGGATGTTGTCTAAGTCTCCTCAATGGAAGGGATGAAATCCATTAGCTCCCAAGTAAAAGTCACATTTCTGGTAGATTTGGGGTGCTCCTGGATCACAGTTGAGTGAACAAATGTGTTGAATGTGGGAGATAACACCGACTGATGCGGCTCTTTCAACGAAAAGACAAGGAATTGAATATTAAACCGCAATCAGCACTATCACTCGCCTATATACCCCTATGTATGGCAATTGGCCCTCCTAGCAAAGGGGTCAACACCAGATGATGAGTATAGTACATTCTCATCTGTTCAAACCGTATACTCCACAGAAAGCAAACGTGTGCAATATACCAGCACTATATCCAGCAAGATATGCAATACCTGAGTAAGAATGCCCGACTGTCTGTAAGTGAAGGTGGACTTACCTGGCTACGGCGTCCCCTCAGGGCTGGATGAATATAGATGCACCATTGTGGTTTAGTGGTAAATGGGAGTTTTGCACTTTGTACCTCGCTCCACACTTCTTTCCATTGTCGATTCAATTCCAGATCTGCACCCTGGAAAGCTGAGTGTCTGAAGGGCTGTGGTTGATAAGGAATCTGCCAATTCAACATAGCAAAATGTCTCTAGATGTGAGATCTGCACTCTGAAAAGCTGGGTGTTGCAAAAGCTGTTTCTGACACAGACGGTATCAGTCAGGTTTACCTGCTATGGTTGCGTCCCACCTGTACCTAATGCAGTAGGTGTTGGGCATTTGCAGGAGTAACTTCACTCAGATGCACAGGGTCCTAAAACTACCTTTCAAAAAATGTCCTTACATTCCTACAATGCAAAAAGACTCCTCTTTTCTTCCCACCAGGAGGCTGCCATTTTGGGTGAGACATTTCTTATACACTTCTAGGGGGAAAAGGGCTCCAAAAATGTTACCATATGGGGGACGCCATTTTGGGCTAGACCTGACCAGTGTTTTTGTTTTCTTATCTAGGGGAAGAAGTCCACTCTTGTTTTCACTATGATGGACGCCATCTTTGTTTTGTCTGATTGTTTGTTGCCGCCTCATTTAACATTTTTTTTAAACTCTATTCCTGATTTTCTGTCGCCAACAGTTTCCGTACTTAAAAGCTCAAGTTTATTATGCTTAGTACACAAAAATCTCATTAATAAATATTTAAAAATACAAAAATAAATACTGTATATGAGTAAATATGTATATACTGTGTGTGTGTATATATATATATATATATATATATATATATCATACCTATAAAACATCTGAATATGTCCAAAATAATGGAAGAAATGGTTAAAAAGTGAAAATTTGTTTTTCTTGTTAAAGGGGTTGTCCGGGTTCAGAGCTGAACCCGGACATACCTTTCAATTCACCCAGGCAGCCCGCCTGAACAGGGTATCGGAGCATCCTATGCTCCGATGCCCTCCTTTGCCCTGTGCTAATTAGCGCAGGGCAAAGGAATTTAGCCCGGTTCCGGTGACGTACCGGGCTCTGCCAGGCGGAGGCTTCCGCCCGGCAGTGAGCCCGGTGACGTCATCGGCGCTGATGGGCGGGCTTTAGCGCTGCCCTAGCCATTCAAACGGCTAGGGCAGCGCTAAAGCCGGCCCATTACGGCCGGTGACGTCACCGAACTCACTGCCGGGCGGAAGCCTCCGCCCGGCAGTGAATGTTTATAAACAAAAGAGCCCTTGCCCTGCGCGATCCAGCGCAGGGCAAGGGAGGGCATCGGAGCATGAGATGCTCCGATGCCCTGTTCAGGAGGGCTGCGGGAGTCAAAACCTGGGTATGTCCGGGTTCAGCTCTGAACCCGGACAACCCCTTTAAGGTCCTTTGGTGTCTGAATGAATTATATTTTAAAGGGGCTGTCCAGGGTTCGAAAAACATGCTTTTTTCTTAAACCAGCACCACCTCTGTCCACAGGTTGTGCGCAGTATTGCAGCTCTGTCCCATTGACTATAATAGGGCTGAGCTGCAATACCAGACACAACCCATGGACAGGGATGGCGCTGTTTTTAGAAGAAAGAAGACAGGTTTTTCAAATCTTGGACGACCCCCTTTAAAAAGGCTCTACACCAGGGATCAGCAACCTTCTGCATTCCAGCTGTTGTGAAACTACAACTCCCAGCATGCAAACTTACAGAAATGTCTGAGCTTTGGATGAAATAAAGACGCCGGGGTCGTGAGGCTTTATATACCAACATTTATTGATATGTACATCAGAGGTACGACACTTAGCAAATTATATTATATTCATATTGTCATGTATAAAGAATTTCCAGTTTTATACATAAGTTACAGAAAATGATGTGACACGGTTTGAGAGCATCAGAGCAACTTCCTAGAAATCTCAAAAGGCAGAAGTTTTACACATGAACAGCACACGTCACAAAGGAGAGGTCCTACACGTCAGCGCGAGAAACACGGGGAGGCCTTGACGTTCCCGTATAGTAGCCGTCCAATGAACAATTTACGCACTTTATTAACCAATTTCATCTAAAAATCAAAATTAAAAACACAGGACGGACATTGCCAATCAATTTACATGAGTACAATTCAATTACAGCTCCCTTTCGTCTTCAGGGAATTGTCTGTACATAAATAAATCGCTTGTGACATGATATCATTAAACTGAATGGGTTAAAATTGCTGGAAGAAATTGGAAAAAACATGGCTATTATTTCTGGGAACAGCGCCACTCCTGTCCACAGGTTGCATCTGGTATTGCAACAAAGCTGGTGCAGTACCAAATGCAGCCTGTGGACAGGAGTGGCGCTGTTTTAGGAAGAAATTTTCAGTGACGTGTCTGGTATGGCAGCTCAGTCCTATATACATGACTGAGGCTACGTTGCAATACCAGGCATAGCCTATGTACTCGAGTGGTGCTCTTTCGGGTTGTATAATTCGATAAAACCCTTTTTTACCTTGAGGAAGCCCAAGTGGAATGTAGATATGGGTTAAATTCTGGAAGTCCAAGCTGAAATTTACTTCTCATCTTTATCTTAAAGGGATTGTCCAGGATTTGAAAAACATGGCTGCTTTTTTTCCAAAAACAGCACCTCCCCTGTCCATGGGTTGTGTCTGTTATTGCAGCCAGGCTCCATTGAAATCAAGGGGACAGAACTGCAATACTACACACAACCGATGGACAGGGGTGGTGCTATTTTTGGAAGAAAGCAGCCATGTTTTTCTAATACTGGACAACCCCTTTAAAGGAAATCTCCAGTCATTCTGAAATGTTCACCCCTTATGTCCATTAAGACCATTGATGAAAAGGCCTGAAAATTCTAGAGTGGAACATAGTTATGTCCTATGGTACATCATTTCCTGCCACTACTTTCCTTTCCTGGGAGGAGCTTTGGTGTCACATGACTCAACTGCCGCCTATGTAAAGGCAGGAAGTGGGAGGGGCCTGAATTTAATTTCCTGGTTTGAGGAAATCTGGGGCACAGAGGCAACCATCAGATGCTCTTTTTGGCTGTAGTTTTCCTTGACCTCTCAAAAGCATGACCTACACTTGTATAGGAAGACTGCTAAGACAATGAGGTCACAGTTCAGGAGTAACCTCTAAGAAAAATTTTAAATGACCCCCATTTGTACCCCCCCCCCGAACACATCAGTTGGAACCAATCATTATAGTACCACGGACCTAATCAATAGCCTTACTCCTCAATTATTAGCATGAACCATCTAACTGTCCCAAAATTCCCCCTAATGGACCTCAAATAAGACAGGTTCCAGACATAGTCAGTAATTTATTTATTTATTTATTTATTTATGTATTTATTTTTTTTTGGGGGGGGGGGGATGGAGAGTAAATTGGGGGCTGGACTTAACATGTTCCACTAATGAAATCAAGCTGAAAGTGTACCTAAGGATCTTCCTGGTGGGATATTAGCCTTTCCTTTCACGTAGTTCATGTCTTCAGACTTCTCCTCCCCTCTCACAGCATGGTTTTTCTGCAGCTGCATCCCCCTCCTCCCTGCCTATTATTTTCTATTTTACACTAGATGGATTTTTTGGTGACTGAGGAGGATTTTGAACATTTACAGAAAGTCTGCAGACTGGAATTTCCCAGCCCAGCTTCGGGCAAATATTAGACCTACTGTCAACCTATGATATTCCAAAAAAAATAAAATAAAATAAAAAATGAATCTACCAATCTGAAGACACTTAACCCATTGCCAGCCAGTGAAACAGGACACTCTCCTTAGAGGGAAAAAAAAAGTTAACGACAATTACCATATCGACTTTGTAAATTACCAACGACTGTGCTAAAATTTTTTAATTTTTTTTTTACTAACCCTATCTGTCTCTACTGCTGTAACATGCCACGCTACCTAATAAAGTTCTACTTTAGCTTGAAATGTCTTTGCTACATCACACATCTAAATCACTAAGCCACCGATCAGGAACAAAAAAAAACAAAAAAAGACCAAAAATCTAAAATAATAAAAAATAAAATTATTCCATCTTACAGCCATGAATACGCCACAATCCGGAGTAGTCACTCGTCAATTATGAAACATCACAAGCGTTGCTGCTTACAGAACCGTGAGACACATTCAGATATATTTACAACACGCTGGCTGTATATATGTATAGGCTATATACACGTTATAATGGGGAAAAAAGGGCAACAAAAAATTGACTTTAGGGGAGAGAGGAAAGATTAATGAAAATACACAAACGGAAACATTTCGTTTGTGTGACGGGAACACGGTAATATATCATAGAATTTGTTTTCTACCATATTTAAATCCTATAAACACCTTCAGAGGCAATTTTTCTATGATTATGTTTTACTCATTTTGGGCTAAAAATAACTTTTTCAATCAGTCTTTATTAAAAAAATTGAAGCCGTTTTTGTCCTATAGGGCCAAATTTCAACCTAGCTGCAAAGTATCTTGCTTTCAGTTTTAGGGCTCATGCACACGAACGTGTGCCGGCCCCGCTCGTGCAGCGGGACACAAATTCTGGTCCACACTGCACGGGCACTGACCGCGGGGCCGCTGCATGCGGATTGCGGACCCATTAACTTGAATGGGGTCCGAGATCCACATCCAATGGTCCAAATTTTGAGGTGAGGAGGCACGGACAGAAACTCCATAGTGCTTCCATGGGGTTCCTTGTTTCCGTTCTGAACTGACCTTCCAGATTGTGGACCCATTCAAGTGAATGGCAGTGCCAGAATGTTCGGGGCCAGTATTTTGCGGACCCGCTGTTTGTGGGCCAAAATACGGGCCCGGCCGGCCCACGGACGTGTGCATGAGCCCTCTACACTGAGTCCCGTCAGGTTGCTAGATGTATAGCCCTTATCTCTGAACTACTGACAGCTCATGGACACTCATTGTAGCTCATTTCTCATTAAACTGATATAAATGTGGCTTAAATGAGTGTTTATGAGCTGTCAGGAGTTCAGAGATAAGGGCAATGGATCTGTCAGAAGAGCAACACGATGGGACTCTGAAGCTTGGACATTCTGCAGTTAGGCTGCAATTGAACTCTGTAGGACAAAAACTGCTAAAATTTTTTTATAAAGACTGACTGAAAAAAGTGAGAACGATTGAGTAAAATGCAATCACTAAAATAAATTGCCCCCATAGACATTGTTGTCTACTTCAAGCAAAAGGTGCACTCATCTGCACAAAAACAAGAGGATGGGCCTTACCATGGGTCTACGTCTAGAGGTACTCAATGGCACCAATTGGTGAACACAGCAATTTTACACCAATCTATGAAACCGCTGGGGAATTCTGTGACCACAGCAAATGCAAAAAGTTGAATAACTTCTTGGGCAAAACAAAAAATTTCTTGGAGAAGCCACTGAGGTTTAGGTACTTTCGAAGACCTGTTGCGCAACATGATCTCAATCACGTTGGTAAAAAAAAAGCTACAGATCAGGGTTCATGGAGCGGGACTTGGGATCCAACTGCTATTTTTGACCATGGGCCCAAGCTTATAATATACTTAGTCACCAACTGTTCCTAATCTATCGTTTCTAGTCCTAAAAAGATAATGTTCTTAGAGAAAACGGGGGTAACATTAGGGTCACTATTTTGGGAGGCTTGAGGTAGTGGTGTCTGATAAGTATGTGGCGTGACCATTCCCAGTGGTGACACAGATAGGTTACTCAGTTCCCTGGGCCTCATATAATGGGAATAGTCTTGGAGAAAAATCCTACATGTCACCCATCGAAAACCATTAGAGTTAGGACGCATGAGGCCCACCTTGTCCGCACGTTGGTCAGCTTGTATATTATCAGGCTTTCTGTACTGAAACAGCACCATCCATAGGCTGTGTCTGGTATTGCAGCTCACATGAATGTGGCTCAGTTGTAATACCAGACACAGCCTATGGATAGGTGTGGCGCTTTTCCTGTAGAAAAAATATCTTTTTATTTTTGTAATCTCTTGCTACCCCTTTAAGGAAATAAAAAATCCACTAGGGATTTTGTAGTCTAAGAAATTCAGATAGTCTTGAATTTTCTATGACCACAATTTATGGTTATTCACCATACATCAGGTCCATTTAAAGGGGTATTCCAGCAAGTGTAAAACAATGGGGGAGAGTTATGAAAACTAGTATAAAGCAAAACTGGCTTAGCAACAAATTAGACTCCACCTTTCAGTTTTAAGAGCTCTTTTGGAAAATGAAAGGTGGAATCTGATTGGTTGCCAGGGTAAAGTAGAACTGGTGTAAAAGTAGAACTGGCTTAGTTGCACATAGCAACCAGATTCCATCTTTTATTTTCCAAAGGAGCTGTGAAAAATGAAAGGCGGAATCTGATTGGTTGCCATGGGCAACTAAACCAGTTGTGCCAGTTTGATAAATCTCCCCCTTTATCCTCTGACCTGTTACAAAGGTACATTATGTAAACTGTAGTGAAGGTAATCTTCTTACCTGTGACTGTTTTTGTGAGTTATAACCTCCCTTCTGTTCCTCAGCTTTCTCATGTGACCAACACTCTGACTTTCCAAATAACACAGAATCTTATGTGTGGACAGGAAGCCGGTTTCTCTGTGTTCCTTTGGAAGCCTCAATGCCAGCCTCATAGGAATGAATAGAGAAGTAACTGACTTCCTGTCCTGTGTCATCTGGGGATCATAGGGTTGGTCACATGACACAGATGAGAATCAGAAGGGAGGTTATAACTCACAAATACAGTCACTGGTAAGAAGATTACCTTTACTACAGTTTGCATCATGTACCTTTCTAACAGATAAGGGAATAAAACATTTTGTGTGAGTGCTTCTTCTAAGAAATGATTTTATATTTGCTTCTCCAATTCCCCACTGGATTCCTACTTTCTGCTCCTGTTGTCGACATGGCAGGAAATGGCTGCTGACAATCCTGCTCAGCCAATCACTGGCTGAGGCGGGTCATCGATAAAGCCAGTGATTGGCTGAGCAGGATTCGCAGCCACTTCCTGCCTTGTCATGAACAGGAACAGGAATTGGAGCTCAGCGGGGACAAGGGCGCTGAATTGGCGAGGTGGGTATAAGACCATTAACCGTTTGCATGCCACAGAACAGTTTTACTTGTGCTGGAATACCCCAAAATAATGGTGGTTTAAAGGGGTTTCACCGTTCAGTCATCTTTTTCGTAACTCGGCAGAGGAAGGACTGAGCCGATAATCTTAGAAAAACATGAAATAATTAAGAAAAAAAAATATCATATATGAATGTAAACATCGTGCTAGTCTCGCACTGATTGTGAATTTCTGGAAAACGTTGTCTTCTTAGCGCTTGCACCAGAGTGAGGGGCGATTGCTACAGGAATGAAAATCACTGGTCCCGTTACCCTTGTATTTGGTCCATCATCATAAAGGCAAAGTCAGAGAATTGTAAACCACATGACATTACTGGCAGTATATTAATCATCGTCATATCCCAAAATGTAGGGTGAAAATCTGATTTTCATGATCTATTTCCTGGTGGGATGGTCTGTGTGTTGTGGGAGGAGTACAGAGATGAGACTGATGAAGGGCTGGTTCACAGTCATGTAGACAATGAAAGTGGACAACAGCGGCTATTAATGCAAATCGTGGGTTTTTTCTTTTTTTTTTAAACAACATAAAATAATTATTTTACCATTGGAATCCGCTGTGCTTTACACTGCATTAAACAGCAGCCCTCTATGTGGGTGGGGCCTATAATACAGTTTATCCTGGTTCAAGAACTCAATGCCAGAGTGAATGTGACACTTAAGAAGAGCAATACAAGACAGAGAGGGGGTGCCATTATCTTAAGGTCTTGCCTTTTTTTCGGGCTTCGACCTCCTCGATATACGAATGCTTCAGAGACGGATCCACCAGCCTCATCTGGTTTTATAAGTCAGAAGCATCGCAAAGACATAAAATAGCTAATGTAGATTTGTATAAATGATATAATCGTTGTGCACTCTACATAATTTGTTCTTTCCCTTGTTTGTGCTTTCCAATGGTCCATAACCATGAAGACCCGAGGCACAAGATGCAAAAATGGCAACCCTCGTCGGACTCCAAGTAGGTGTAGAATACAGTATATGCTTCATTTTACAGAGCAGGGGCTTGTGGCAGTTACAAAGTTACATCTGAGGTGTTAGGTCACATGTCTGACTGCAGGAGGGAGCTTAACTGTAGTCTGTTGCCAAGGGCAACCAGCAGAATTTTGAAAGCAGCCCTAGATAAGTGGAGAAAACTGTAAAAACTCAATATTTTCAAATATAGACATAAACTGCAACTCCACGCCTGTATATAGCAGCCGTGTATTCAGGTACGGCCTATTTAGCTCCAGCGATGTGACATTTCGAGCCTATAATTAAGGCAAGGAAGGGGAATGAGCTTCTTAATGCTTATTTGTGCACATTGCAAACTGTAGCATCGACGGCAATGTCTATATACAGCATCGCCGAGGCAGGTGCAGATACAAGATGCCATGGTAACGGTCTCCAGAGTAATGCTAGCCTAATCCATTCTACCCTGCAGGCACCGAGCGATGATGGAGGACATGTGTGTGCTAAATGGGTGCAGATACCGGAGGCAATGTGTACATATTCTGTATTCTAACACCCCATATATATATATACCTGTGCTTATCACTTTTCTCATAGAGATACATCTATAAAATGTAGAGAAATGTTGTTTTTTCCTTTCTAAAAATCTAACTAAAAAATAATTTCATTCATAAGGGATAAGAAAAATTATGAAATTATTTAATTTTTTTTTAATTCTTTTTTTTTTTGTTGGCATTCTGCTACCCTGTAGGCCAGGGCCTACTAAAGCTTATCACAAGGGATGAACAATTTATCAAAGATTTGATAAGGCAATCAAATCAATTCTACCTGAAAATGCGGCCTGGAAATGACACTTTTGTGTATTTGCAAATCGCCAAAAATTTGGAATTTTTTTTACAACATTTCGGTCGAATCCGATTCATATAGAACTGATTTGCTCATCTCATGGTCATTACTTATGACAATTAATAGGAAAAAAAACGTTGTGGCCTAAAGGAAACTGAACACATGTCTAATTTTCTAAGAAATTTTTGAGGATTTTTTAAAATTTAAATAAAAAAAATATCTCTAAATAATTTGATATTTTTCTCATCCTTATTGCCTTAATATGTTTGAAACAGCATAGACAGTGAAAATATGGAGGAAAAAGTAATATGCAGAAAAAAAAGAAAAACAGAAAGAAAAAAGCTATATCCAATCTGATTATTTCAATACAGGATTTAAAAAAATCAAAAATAAAAAAAAATCATAAAATCCTGAAATATCATTTTAGCATGTGCTATAATAACCATCAAGTTCACGTGTTCTAAAGGTAATTAGTCGTAGGAAATCTGACTATCATTGATCAACCATATAATATAACGAAACGGTTGCGTTAAATAGATAAAGTAAAAAATAAAATAAAATTAGTATACAAACACCATAAAATACAATATACAATGAAATGATACAAGTCACAGATTTCTGAATTTCAAATAAAATTTCACATTTCAAGGAAAATTTTTTATCAAGAACAATAATATCTTTGCTATGCGATGAATTATTTTCCTGAAAAAAAAGACCAAAAACTAGAAATATATTCTTATAAAATATATAGACTCTGGCTAGATGGTCAGCGGTCACGAAGAGTATGAAGACCGAACTATTTCCTCTTTGCTGATAATATTGACCTTGCATCAAGCCTACAACAGGAAGACTGTGGAATATAAGATTCATGACATAGAGTATATAGATAGGACCAGGCAGTACTAAAATACAAGACCCCGATACTGGTCGCTGTGTAAACAAGTTGGTCACCGCTATGTAATACCATGTGTTTGAATTGACCGTAGATCCTGACATGGAATGGATAGGAGACCAGCCATTGAACGGAATGTAATGAACACTGTCCTGTAGACAGAACCCTCCCAAATTCGGCACGTTTGATACCTGAGTCCGTACAATGAGGTGTGAGCTCATTCAAACGTTCTCGACACCCCAAGACCAAATCAGTCACTGGCCTGGTTTTGCCCATTTTGCATATTCGGATGCCCCAAAAAAAAGGTTTTCTGTGCTATGACTGTAAATGTTGTGCTGGGTAGCTATGGATATAATGAGATTCATCAGATCATACTGTATCATACTGTACGCTAACGCTCTTCTTGAAGACAGGCTGCGGCGGTGGGGTTCCCTCACCCTTACGCTTCCAGTGGTTCTTCGACTACAGCATTGAAGTCTGCCGTTTTGCCGTTATTTGCCAGCGTCACCTGAAAATGATCACGGTTATGGTCTAGTTCCAAAAAGATCAATATCAGCCCCTCAGATACCTGAGAGAAGATCAACTTTCATATGTGGCTGTGTCAAATGTGAACATCTATTATCAGTAATGTTGAAAGTGCATTAGGAAGAGTGTTAGACCATGTTGGCCACCAAAAGTGTATTAGTTATGAAGTCCAAGCTTTCGAAAGACCTTGGGTTTCTTCAAGATGCCTCAGCTATGATGTTTCAAAAGCTTCCACCTCAACCTATCTGATGCCTTAAGTTTGAGGTTCAAGCTTTTGAAAAACCTTGGGTTTCTTCAAGATGCCTCATGGATTAAACTATGGTGCTTCAAAAGCTTACAATTCACCCTATCCAATTTCTTAGGTATGAAGTTCAAGCTTTCAAGAGACTTTAAGTTTCTTCAAGATGGCTCCTCGATTAAGCTATGGTGTTTCAAAAGCTTCCACCTCAACCTATCTGATGCCTTAGGTTTGAAGTTCAAGCTTTCAAAAAACCTAGGGTTTCCTCAAGATGCCTCATGGATTAAGCTATGGTGTTTCAAAAGCTTCCACCTCAACCTATCTGGTTAGCTAAGAGAAGATATCTATTGCATGAGGGTTAATTGTTTTGAGGCCTCTACACTTGATATGGGTTCTACCATGGCTATGGGACAGCCTAATTCCAAGGACTATTATTGGAATGGTGGAATATTGGTGGATCAATAATTCATCCATGGACATCAGGAGCATTCAACGTGAAATAAATGTGGAGGACAACCATAAAGTAAGGGGGTGGTCAAACTTGGCCAGATTATCGAGGTAATATCTGGGCCATGTAAGGTCCAGATCTAATGATTATTTGGTAAATCTTTGAGCAATGTAAGTGCTGTTTCCCTTTCTTTTTTTTTACCAGGAAGAGAGCTGCCCTTCTATAGGGTTGGTTCCAGAAAGGGTTGATGTCTTGACAATAGATGGTGCTAAGGAGACATGACCATACATGGCCAAAAATCCAGGACCAATGACCGTAGAACTGAGTTCTTGGGTCCATCTCATATCTATAAATGAGATGTAGGCAACCAAACCTCCATCTCCCCTCTTCCATTGTAGCCAGAGGTATAATTTGATACTTCTAGGCCTCAACGTAACCTACTATGTGTGTCCTCTTATGTGACAGAGAAGCCTTTTGGTCTCCTCAAGCTCTGGAGCTGAGTTTGGCTTCAATCTTCTAAAGATGAAACCTGAAAATAGGTGCACAGGTAAGCAGCGGTATTATTGGTGTGATGTTTGCTTGCCCTGATACTCAATGATTGAATGCCAAATCAGACTAACATAGATGATCTCCTTAAAGGGGTTCTCTGGGAATTAAGAAAATGAGAATACTTAAATATTACTTTATTATAAATGTATTCCCAAATACCTTTCATTAGTTATAACGCCTCGTTTTGTCTGGGGAGCAATCACCAGGGGGAAAAAAATGGCCACCGTCCTATTAGCACACACAAAACCTGTCCTAATCACACAGGAGGACAAGTTACTTCACAACACTGAGCTAAAGAGCTGCCTCATCCTCCTCTCTGCTCTTCAGGGATTATGATCCTGAATACAGGTGATAAGATCTTCAGCTGAATCTCTGTTGGAATTGAGTTCATGAGCAGATGTGGCTAATGAGCAGCAACACTTGTATGCAGTCTCCATTACCACAGTCTGTCCGTCATCTCTGTACTTCATGTCTCCTTATGAACTCCATTCCCACAAAGATTCAGCTGTATTCAGGATCCTAATTCCAGACAAGTAGGAGAGGAGGATGAGGCAGCTGTTTACCTCAGTGTTATGAAGTAACTTGTCCTCCTGTGTGATTAGGACAGGTTTTGTTAGTACTAATAGGACGGTGGCCATTTTATTTTCTCCTAATGATTGCTCCCTAGACAAAAACGAGCCATTATAACTAATGAAAGGTATTTGGGAGTATATTTATAATAAAGTAATATTTAAGTATTTTCATTTTCTTAATTCCCGGAGAACCCCTTTAATCTTGACTATGATATGATTTTTTCAGGCAACCGTACATTCTTCAGGTATGTTCACGTTACTCTAGATGTTATTATTTGTAGGTGGCTTTGAGAAGGTCTATGTTGTTAGTGCAAAGAAAGCAGAAAGAGTATTTACCATGCAGCAAGCAAGCAAGCACATTTATTAACCGCATGCAAGGAAGGGCGTGAGCTTCACACATGCACATAGCAGGCGACAGGAGTCAGGAAGACACAGGCAGCAGAATCTAGCAAAGTTCCTTTAATGCATGAAAAACAGCTGCAGGATTAGCGTCACTATAGAAAAAGTGCAACCGTGTTACAGATCACATCAATCATTGCTCTGCACGGCCATCGTCATATCAATACTATACAAATATATACAGTAAAGTGGAATCACTGCAATAAGAACAGTGTGGGAGGAGTCAGAGTCACATGACAGGCTTTAGGGGTGGTTTATAGACATTTTTGTAATTAAAAAAAAAAAAGTGTGAACATATTTGCGAGAGAAGCAGGGTAGAGGGTCCCGTTAATTGAAAGGAAAAAAAAAAACGTCAGCATTAGGTGATGTGAGGAGTACAGTGCACAGATTCTCTAACCTAAACTAATGAATTAAGAAGTAAGGGGCCCTCCAATCCTATATATTACATAAAATAACATCAATTCTATTATTTAAAGGCGATCTTTACCTACAGATTATTTTACTCTTTATAGATAGTATTAATGAAAAGTTGAGTCATTTCTGAATGCACTGCATTACCTATCCTGTACTGATCCTGGGTTACTTCCTGTATTATACTCCAGAGCTGCACTCACTATTCTGCTGGTGCAGTCACTGTGTACATACATTAATTATCCTGTACTGATCCTGGGTTACTTCCTGTATTATACTCCAGAGCTGCACTCACTATTCTGCTGGTACAATCACTGTACATACATTACTTCTCCTTTACTGATCTTGAGTTACATTCTGTATTATATTCCAGAGCTGCACTCACTATTCTGCTGGTGGAGTCACTGTGTATATAAATTACATTACTTATCCTGTACTGATCCTGAGTTACATCATGTATTATACTCCAGAGCTGCACTCACTATTCTGCTGGTGCAGTCACTGTGTACATACATTACATTAATTATCCTGTACTGATCCTGAGTTACATCCTGTATTATACTCCAGAGCTGCACTCACTATTCTGCTGATACAATCACTGTACATACATTACTTCTCCTTTACTGATCTTGAGTTACATTCTGTATTATATTCCAGAGCTGCACTCATTATTCTGCTGGTGGAGTCACTGTGTATATAAATTACATTACTTATCCTGGACTGATCCTGACTCCAGCAGCAGAATTGTGCATACAGCTCTGGAGTATAATACAGGATGTATCTCAGGATCAGTACAGGATAATTAATGAAATGTTTGTACACAGTGACTCCACCAGCAGAATAGTGAGTGCAGCTCTGGAGTATAATACAGGATGTAACTCAGGATCAGTGCAGGATAAGTAATGTATGGACACAGTGACTGCACCAGCAGAATAGTGAGTGCAGCTCTGGAGTATAATACAGAATGTAACCAGGATCAGTACAGAATTAGTAATTTAATGCATCCACAAAGTTACTCAACTGTTTCAAAAGTGAAAATACAATTCATTCATTAATACAGTTAGGCTCCAGAGCATAGTAGGGACAACCTCACCAGCTGAAGCTATCCAATAACTGATTGCTGTTCATAGTTTAAAGTGGCTGTCTCCTGAAGAAAACTCCTCTCCATATGAGCCTACAGGTGGCATGGATGGGGGTGGGGGGGTCTCACCTTAGCGGTCCTACTCTAAGAGCGTTGCTCTGTAATAGTGGCTCCAGCTTTGGTGGACTTCAGCTATCCATCTGTTGGATCCACAACCATTCATGTAAATGGCCAACATTTAATGCTACAATTTGTATGTGGCCGGACAGGACTGTCCCAAGCAATATCTGCTTGAAGCCAGACAAATTCTCAAAGGAGGTGTTGTCTAATGAGAAGAATTGAAATGCAGTATTAGTAGAGACACTATATCACTGAAACCTTTGCTTTTTCTATTTGGTCCTATGGGTTGTGCAATCAACGACGTCCTATCGTTGCTGACGTGAAGTGTAATCTTACAAGCCAATGCTGAGATAGAGAATCACACTTTCCTGCAATTTGCATGTGTGAAATAGGTTCTTTTAAAAGTATCAAATACACCTTCTCTAAAGATGTGAAATACTGAAGCTCTGCCACTGAGGACACATGTTTGACACTAGAAGAGAACCCGTCCACTTTCCTGACATGTCTCTTTTAGTAAATATCTGCATTTTATTAGAATGTTGTACCATTCCTCTATAGTTCCTCCTGTAAATGTATAAGTTTACAACTGGGTGTTACCATTCCCTTTGTAAAATGGGTAGGACCCTGTTCAATCAGTGTTGGAAGAAGATGGGTCAGCACTGCGGTTTGCACGTGGTGCACGCGTCCAGGGAAGGCGTCCCACTAGTATATAGATGAAGAAGGACCGGCACTCGTTTAGTGAGTGCCGGTCCTTCTTCGCTATATACTGTTCAATCAGTGCTGACCATGTGAGACTTTGTAGGGTAACATCCTATTGAGAAGAGGAATGGTAACATCCAGTGGTTAATTTATTCTTTTTTTTTTTTCAGGAGGAATAACAAAGGAATAGCACAATATTTGGGGTGAGATCCCACTTTCAGGACCCTCATCTATCAAAGCAGAGAGTAGCATTTCTTACTCTGGAGGACCCAGCATGTCTATGCATTTCAATAAGAACGATGTAATGCTTCATTTCTCCTGTGGGGGAGCTGCAGGGAAACTGAACGCTTACAGCAAGGTTCCCTGAAGATCACGCCTGATCAATGGAGGTTCAAAAAAGCAAAAGGGACCATCTGTCAAATTATCATTAGGGAACTTCCTAACCAAAAGGGGTTATTAAAAGTGGACAAATCCTTTAATTAAAGCCTTGTGGAAGCAGAATGTGATTTACTAGAATATACAGAAGCGTCATTACGGGTTGTTTGCTTGTAGGTATCACTATCGCTATGCTACAATTCCATTAAGACTACAGTAATACACTACATCTACCCTTAAGAGCGTGTCCGTGCCTTACCTTACACGCTAAGGTCCCCGCAGTGAACACAACACCTAGAGACACGACTGGTATTCGACTCGATGGAAAGACTGGATACATGAGAGCATTGGAACATGGAAACATGACAAAAATGCACTGACATTTCAACAAAAAAAATATAAGAAAAACACCCCTCCCGTCCGTTAGAGGAAAGGATAAGCATGCATTACAAAAGAAAAACAAAAAGATACAAAGTAACAATGAAAAGATGATTATACAAAATATACAAAAGAAAAAAGAATCATGCAAATGTAGCCATTCTACCCCAAATATAATACAGAATTACCAGGAAGAACTCGCTGGCAACCGGCGTGAGGATTTGAGGAAATCGGCTGAGCACAATGGAAGCCACTGTTTTGCACATCGATTACAAAAATTTCTGTATTTTAAGCGACAATTGAAAACGGCGGCTTCCATTATAATCCCATATAACGGCAACCTATATTTTCTGTATAGATATATATATACAAAATGGCATTGGCATCTTATTAACCCCTTTGCTGTCAGAAAGGTCGGCATTACTCTGTCCTTCAACAGGCGACAAACCCCTTGATCAGCAAAAAAGGCACAACATAATAATAACTATTACTGTCAGCACCGGGTACACTGATATGCTACTGTGTATCATGGAAGAAGCCTCAGGGCCGAGTTGCTGGGAGCTTGTGAGACAGCCCGCCCCCCATAGAAGTGTATGCGGTTTATGGGGGGTAGACAAAACATTGCACCATGTTTCATAGTATAATGGAGGAATTCTCCTTAGAAGCAATGCTAGAAAAACCTAAAAAATATATTTACTTTAGTACAAAAAAAAAAAAAACTTTTAAAATTGTTAACTAGTTCAGTAAAATTATTGGGTATCATTTTTTACTATTTCCACTAACATAACGATGTAACGATGTAAAACGCAATAAATTAAAAAAGAAACCCTTAAAACCCCATTTATGATATTGTATATATTATATAAATATATATTATTAAAATATAAAAATATAATATTAAAATAAACTTCATGCTTAGAGCTCAATATGAGTGCATACGATTTAATAAACTCATATTCTGTTAGGGAGTTTAGAGTTATTGCAGAGAGTCCTCCATTCAGGACCTTCACCTATAAACCAGAGCAGAGCGTGGCTATAAAGAATATCTCTTACTCTGGAAGACCCAGTATGTCCGTGCATTACATAGACAGCCCATTAATTTCAATGAGAGCTGTGTAATGCTTAATTTTCCCTGCGGGGGCACTGCAGGGAAACCAAACACTTACCGTCAGCCCTCCCTACAGATCACGGTTGATCGCTGGGTGCAATTTGTGATCAGCTTGTTGTAACAGGACTCTTCTAACAAGTAGAGAATGTCCTTTAATACCAATAAAGGCAATTATACAGATTCTTTTTGTGGAAATTACAACAAAACTTTAAAGGTTATGGACACCTTCGGGGCAACTTTTTTAAAGGATTGCGTTTTACTCATGTTTGGCTAAAAATCTTTTTTTCAATTAGTCTTTATGAAAAAAAAAAAAATGTTCAGCCATTTCTGAAATACAGGGGTTAACAATCAGTCACTTTCTGTTTTCTTTGAGACCGTCATCTGAAGAGTCATGTGTAGCTCTGATCTTCTGACCTTATTATGGCTCAATTCTTATCAAACTGATAAGAATATGGCTTAAATTAGTGTTTATAAAGTCAGGAGATCAGAGACAACAGCTACACATGAGCCATCAGATGGCAGGATTCAAAGAAAACAGAAAGAGACTGTAAACAGATTGTTAACACCTGTAGCTCAAAAACAGCTAAACATTTTTTTAATAAAGACCAATTGAAAAAAAAAAAGGATTTTTAGGCCTAAAATGAGTAAAATACCATAATAAAAATTGCCCCCGAAGGTATCCACAGCCTTTTAGGATATATTTGGGTATAGGGGTTCAGGCTGAGCACCATATTTATCAATTCACCCATCACTTTCTGAAACAAAATGCCCATAATTGCCGACACTTGGCATGGCTCTTGGCCAACCATTCACACACACTAAAGATTTCCACCACTCTTCAGGGGCAATCCGGCATAGCTGAGAAGCGGTGCCATAGTGCTCTGGAGCTGTGCTGGTACTAGAGCTTTGCCATGTGGTACCCTAGTATTAGTGAGAACCCTCGTTGTCTCCTGCTCGCTGTTCCATGATACACTGTAGCAATTATTCACTGTTAGTAACTGCATACCAAGTTACAATGTAGCAACTGGAGCTTGTTGGGCCACTATATTGGGGGTGACTTGGCCTGCTGTAATTGCAACAGGATTTCGACATACAACGGTAAAACTGGGCATGCAGATGCAACCCTGGAGCATGCAGTCTATATACAGGTCTCGATATCCATAAAGGTGAACGGTACCTTGCAGTCGTCGACTACAACAGAATTGTGCGCTGCGTAAATGCATTGGTTCGAGTTGTTCTCTCGGTGGTTTTTCATGTCGTCGTAGATGGACTGAGTCTTGGTCATTTCTAGCTCCTGCTGTTGTGCGTGTTGCTTATCCAGATTCTCCAGCTCTGCTTTGGATAGATGATAGACTATGCCGGCACCGAAGGAATCACCCACCACATTGACGGAAGTCCTCATACGGTCCCTTGAGGAGAGGAGATTGAGGAGACACAAGGGTTATCAGTACAGAAAGTCGACAGAGATTAGAAGAAAAAGTTGAACTCTGGGAACAGGCAAAAATACAAAATTAATATTAGTTTGGTCTATGAAAGACAATGATGGTGTACTTTAGCCATGCCACCCTAGTGGAGACTGCATTGACTAGTAGGTGAGGCTACAGTGGGTGGTATCTTCTCATTCTCTTAGGACTCACGTCCAACCAATTGTGAGTACAAGTTGGGGCGAAGATTTTCAAAAATATTAGGTTGCTCAGAACTTGAGGGCCCTTTACAACACTGAAGAAAAAACATACTGTGCACAATAAATGACAATATGGCACATAGTACCTCCCAAATGACCACCTTTTTGAGAAGACCACCATTGATCTAGGCCAGACTTCATTTCCAACACTGTATATCCTACGTATATTGGACCACCCCTCTAGAAAACCAGTTTTTGCTACAATCTTGAGTAGTCATCAGAAGATTGACCAATACTTACAGAAGCCAGTCGACGGCAACAAGTAGACTGATGTCCTGGGTAGGCAACCCCACAGCGGTCAAGATCAGAAGCATGGTAACCAGGCCTGCACTGGGGATACTGGCAGCTCCAACACTGGCCAATGTGGCTGTCAAGCTGGGAAACAACACACAAAATGAAAGATTAAGACACAGAGCTGTAGAACCCCTGGGCGACTGGACACAGTGGTCAGGTTTAATATGGAAGGGCCGGGGGCTTGTCTGCTTCCATTCCCATATCTTGAGGTAAGTGATGGGACCTTTAGGAAAGTCCCTAAGGGGCTGTTACAAGGGGATGCCCTTTATATCAAATATCTCTGAGACTAGGCAGTATAACATCTACTTACCTCACTGTTACAATCTGTCCTCCGTCCAATATCACGCCGTTCATCTGGGCAATAAAAATGGCCGCCACAGCCTCGTACAGAGCAGTTCCGTCCATGTTAATTGTGGCCCCAACCGGGAGCACAAATCGAGTTACTCTTTTGTCAATACCCAGGTTTTCCTCCAGACAGCGGAAGGTGACGGGCAACGTTCCGGCACTACATCAAACAACAGGAAATATCAATATACATAGACAAGAGGAATGCTATAGGGTAGGGTAGTCAAGAAGGCTATCTCATTAGATGATACTCCGTAGCATCATTTAAGGCTGAAGACCACAGTGCATGGCACCCTAGATACTACTATGTGGGTAAAGCCTAGAGTCAACCAGTATATGAAGATAGTGTGGGGGTCAATATGTTGAGCAGAATACATGTAGGGTGGAATAATACCTGCATTGTCCATAATGGGGTTCTTGAAAGGAAGGCCTCACCTATCTTCTTCCTCCTCTAAGTTCTCCCACCTCTTCATTTACTCCTTCTTCCCCCTAGGCCTTTTCTTTGCTGCTCTTCCTTGGCATTGAGGTTCCTCCCAAAGGGTTGGTCCAACTTCTACGTTCTTCCACCATTTGTCTTTAGTGTTTACTTCTTTTTGCTATTTTTGGCTATTTTTGTTGCCCCTGGTTATCTCATACCTCCAAGAGGGACAACCATCATCCTCACTAATAGCCCAGGCCCTATTTTCTCTAAAGTCCCCATAGTCTACCATTCTGGTACACATGCCCCTGATAAGACTCTTGCCTCCACAGAATACACAACGCACATCGATTCATAAAGCAGTGAGATTGCCATGAGCAGGACCTAAGACTGGCTTTGTATATAAATAAACCTGCGCTGTACTATGTATACTGTGCCTCTGGGGATCACCTCTCTCCAGAGCTTTGCGAAGCACACAAAGCTGAATGTTTGCAATGCAACCATGAGAAAGTAGATTGAAGCCGTCACGATCTATGAAATTCCGTGAGTTGAAACCATCTCTGCAGAGAAGAGGCCTTGATGTCCACAACAACCAGATCACTCCCATTTTGCTGGCCATATTATGTCCATATGTCACGGCTGTGTCAGACCCCTGTGTCCCTATATACTGGCAAACTTGAACTTTTTCTTAAAAAAGCAGCAGTAGAAAAAAATTCCTGATTCTTTACACAGGATTGCAATTTCTATACACATTTTATAGGCTTTGGTTCTTCCTCATAGCTTCACCTTAGTGCTCTATGATAAATATTCATCTAGACCCTGCCCATACTATCTTGGACCTTTAGTTTCCATATGGTTTGGGAATGTTTATCTGAGAATTATATGGCACTTTCTGGGAACCGTCTGGCACTATATATCTGGTTACTGAGTAGTCCTATCTGGGCCCTATATGCACTGTTTATCTGGGCACTGTATCTTGGCAACAGAAAATTGCTGTGTGTTATATTCTGAAATATAAAATATTAAAAAATTCTGATCATTCCTCTGAATTTTTGACCGTTCTCCCTTTTAATCCTTTTCATCTTGAAAAACCAGTGGCTACTTGCATTGTAAGGATCCGTTTGGGAGATCTGTCACAGGCTCTCAGAGACGGTCCAAAACTGATCAGTTTTGTCCTAATGCATTCGGAATGGAAAAGGATCCGTTCCGAATGTTTTGCTTCAGTTCAGTTTTGGAGGCGGACACTAAAATGCTGCTTGCTGCGTTTTGGTGTCCGCATGAAGAAGTCAATGGGGACGGATCCGTTTTCTCAGACACAATAGAAAACGGATTTGTCCCCCATTGACTTTCAATGGAGTTCAAGACGGATCCGTCTTGGCTATGTAAAAGATAATACAAACGAATCCGTTCATAACGGATGCAGACGGTTGTATTATCATGACGGAAGCGTTTTTTGCAGATCCACGATGGATCCAGCAAAAACGCTGGTGTGAAAGTAGCCTTACTGATTAATACAAAATGAAACATTTCTAAAGATGTAAAAAAAAACAAGCAAACAGCAAATTAAATCCTGTGAAAATCAACCCTAAAAATTGAATTTGCTAAAAAAAAAAAAAAAAAAAGGGGAAAAATCTCAGGTTCCTGCAATAGACAATGGCCAGGATGGGAAAGAGATTTCTGCTGCGTTGTTGCCAAAGAAAATAAATGCATGCTAGCTGCGAGCTACCGGTGGAGCGTGTCTCCAGGAGCAGACAGCTGCAAAATATCAGTCAGGGGCTCGGATTACTGTGCTAACAATTTCCAAGCCAGAGCTCGGTAGTGAACTGGTGTAAACAGGGTGCGGAGGCTGAGCTCTGACCTTATAACGTCCTGCTGTGCGTTATATGGAATGTCCCTTTAAGTGCAGAACTGATGCTATCGAAATGAAATCCAGGGTGGTCCATGCCGAACGTCAACCGATAACTAAAGCCAATACAAATAACGATTGCTCTCCAGCTTTCTGTGCAAATGTTATAACCCTCTGCTTACTTTCCTCCATGGCTCTGTCAGTTTTTACTGTCATCTTGGCATTACATTCATAAACAAGTAAAATCCGGATGAATAATGCTATAGCCGTGGCTATAAGTTGTTGTTATTATTATAATTCCCATCCCCCAATAGGGCATGTAATTCTGCAGGAAAAATGTATGCGTCCCCTGGCGGTAATAGCTGGGCGGCATAATGGCTTCTTTGTGAGACATCCAATTTTAGGACCATGTGCATGGAATTATATGGCAGCACACTAAGTCCCTATGGAACCATACAGTGCTGTGCTGCAACGGTATATCGTGCCTGTGTACCGCACCTTATTATCGAGATATTCTCCCATAGAAGCAAGACTGTGACTAGAATATGGCATCAGCCACGCACAGTGAGAAATCAGAGGCAAACAAAGGTACCGTAGGGGCCCGCAGACTTCTATTAGTGCAGTATTATAGCTGTGTACAACTTAATGCTTGTCCAAAGCCATAATTTGGTCATGTGCATACACCCCAACAGATAGATAAGCTCTAAATATTTCTTTATAGGCTTCAGCTACCTTTCTAAATGCAAAACTATGCAACTTTCTAAATAGCCTTCAATAAAAATTTCCAACCATTTTGCTTTTGCAGAGTACGTGTACTGTAAATCCTTCACCTAGCTGGCAGCGCTGCTGAATCTGACATAAATCTATCAGAGCTATGGTCCTGTTTCTGATGGCTCTCTCAGCTCTCCTCCACCCTTCTCTCACTGTTAGGGCTCATGCACACAATCGTATTTTCTTTCCATGTCCATTCCGTTTTTTTGCGGACCATTCATTTCAGTGGGTCCGCAAAAAAAAATAAAAATGGTGCATTCCGTTTCCGTATGTCTGTTCCGCAAAACAATAGAACATGTCCTATTATTATCCGCATTACGGTCAAGGATAGGACTGTTCTATTAGGAGCCAGCTGTTCCGTTCTGCAAAATACGGAATGCATATGGACGTCATCCGTGTTTTCTGCGGACCGCAAAATACATACGGTCGTGTGCATGAGCCCTTAGAGAAAGCAGCAGTGAGGGGGAGGAGATGGTACAGGGCAGATCATAGAGTAGAAAAGGGGGAGTAGCTACAAGGAGCGCAGATCACATAGGCTGTAAATAGGGGGGAAAGCACACAAAGGGCAATTGGCAGGGAGAAGGCAGCATGATCCTGGGCACACAGATCCAGCATGTATCGCTGGGAGGGACCTTTCCGTTTAAGAAAAGCCTGAAACTAGAAACAGGTTTCAAACTGACTATTGGGCCTAAAAATTAATGAAGGGATGAAGATTGCAGCCTGAAAGTAGAAGCTGTGCTCCTGTTTCTCATGGCTCTCTCTGCTTTCTTCTCTTAGTGTTAGACATAGCAGCAGCAACATGCAGATCAGAGAATGGAGAGGGGAGAAACACACAAGAAATGCAGCTTACACTGGCAGCAGGAAAAAAAAGCACGAACAAGTCAGTAGACAGGGAGAAGACAGCAGCATCCTGGGCACACAGATCCAGCATGCATTACTGGGAGGGACACGTCCACAAAAGTCTGAAACTAGGAGCATGTTGCAAACTATCAGGGGTCCAAAAACAAATGAAGGGATAAAGATTTCAGCCTAAAAGTTAGAGCTGTGATCTTGATTCTGATGGCTCTCTCTGCTCTCCTCTCTTCTCTCAGGGTGGGAGAGCAGGCTTTACAGGGCAAATCAGTGTATGGAATGGAGAGAGAAGATCCAAGGAGAGCAGATAACACAGGCTTTAGATGGGATAGAAAGCTCACACAAGGCAGTTGGCAGGGAGAAGACAGCAGCATCCTGGACACACAAATCCACTGTTAACCCAGGCACTCTGTGCCCGCTCTGCTGGCCCTACACACAGGCACGGGTGCCAGGCTCTCTCATTCCCTTCTGCTGCCGTGCGCCGTGCTGTTCTGTACTGTTTGTTAGGGTGTGCACGGGTGTGTCTCTCCTCCCCTGTGAGGCAGCAGGTACACGCCCTCTATTTCCACAGGCTACGGCTGGGTTTCAGGAAGTATTGAAAGGTGCTTCCTACCCCAGGAAGGCATCTGAGCAATATTGATCACTAGCCAGTCTAATTCCTTGTGTCAATGTGTTTGGAAGTTTCTGCTTTTCTGTGTACTGGACCCTGCTTCTCAATTTAACAGATTTTGCTTGATTGCTGCCTGCCTCTGACCTTGGACTTCGATTAAAGACTTTGCTTGATCACTGCCTGCCCTGACTGACTACATCTTTCCCATCAGTGCTTGCACCGGTTTCCCTTACCCCCAGGTCAGCTGCCACTAACTCGGGGCACAAGCCTATCCTCACCATCAGAGGCTCTAGTGAAGACCAGGTAGTTACTTGGCCACGCCCCTCCAGGGTATAGCCGGTCAGTGGCGCAATGGGTCCATTGGCATAACATCCACCATGTATTACTGGGAGGGATACGGCCACATGAGAAAAATCTGAAACTAGGAACAGTAGCAAGCTGACCATTGGGTCTAAAAACTAATGAAGGGATTAAGAATGCAGTCTGAAAGTTAGTGCAAACCGTTTTTTCCTGGTGCCCATGGACTTTTAGCAAGTTTGTGAAGGGTTAAAGTACTAAAATCCTTTAGGTTGATTTATGTTCTATAGTAATACAGTAAAATGTGAAAACTCTTACCTGGAAGCTGTACCAAGAGCTGTGATCCAAGCCTGAAAAATCCCAGCCAGAAAGGAGAATGGACTTTTCCTGGTGATCACGAAGTACAGAGACGGCAGGAAGATACCTCCATGGATAATGAGGCCCACAATGACAGTGATCATGTACATTCCCAGTTGCCTAGCAACAAGCTCCAAGTCTTTGATGGCGATGATTTTTCCACAGATCAAACACGCAATACCGAGGGGAGAATACCTGGAGAAGACCAAAGGGAGGAGATACATCTGAAATGATCACCATCCAACACTCTCTCTATGTTTAACAATCAGGGGCGGATTGGCCATAGACCTTAAATGGAAACTTCCCGGTGGGTTGATGCCCATGGGACCACCTCGGCCCTCCTCACAGCCGGCCAGTGGAGGTTTTTGGGGATGTATTTTGTTCTGCTGGCAGTATTTTGTGATGGACTGTGGTATGTGGCCCTGTTGAGGAGGTATAATGTGCCACAGTATGGTATTACTGGCCCTGCCTTCTATCAATTTAGACTTTTTAGTATTTTTTCCAGGGTCACTTTGAATTCCCAGTCTGCCACTGATAACAGTCTATACCATGTATATAGCTCAAGCTGCAATGTATTACCCCTCTCCTTGATCATTAGCCAATTATACTCAACAATCTAAGAATCAACAATGGCGGCTAAGAATTTTTCTAAGGAGGTTTGATCAGAGAGCAATGAAGTTTGGTGGAGGCCCATGAAAATGAAATTTGGTGGTCGCCCCTCAACAGTAGCTTAATGTATGACCAGGGGCGGTCTTGGCATTTCTGGGGCCCTAAGCGAAGTTATGTCCGGGGGCCCCCCCCCAATGACGCGTCACGCCCCTGATGACACGTCCTCTGATGACATGCCCCCCCCAATGACACGCCCCCCCCCACACATCAAAGACTTTTTTAACAATAAAATACTGTCAAACAATTAACTCACTGTTAAACAATGAAAGAATGTGTTTTTTTTCCACACTTAATGTATATCACTCTCCTATCTGGGGGTGAAGGTTGCCCACAGCCTATGGCGTGTCCCAGACTCCCAGCTCTCTATTGGCTGGGCTGGGACACGTGCTGGGGGCTGGGACACTGACGCGCAGCCGCAGAGTTTGTGTTCTGCTGTGCGGACCGGCCTCTCTGCGGCTGCGCGAGCTTCCTGCTACACTTCCGGACTTGAGAGTGAGCGGGTGCGGTGCGCGCACCCACAGTGAGGCCGGTCCGCGGGCCGCGGCGGACAAATGCCATGACAGCTGGGCGGGCGGTCTTGGGCACCGGCACAAGAGCAGAGCGTGGGGGCCCCCTTGGACGTCGGGGGCCCTATGCAAATGCATAGGATGCGTGGTGCCCAAGACCGCCCCTGTGTATGACTACTACACTCTGGACATGATCAGATGTTAACAGGATCTTACAACAATTTAATGTGTCCATGAGGGAAGACATGTTTGAATTTAAATGGGTTGTTCATCAGAATGAATATAATATATATATATATATATTTTTTTTTTTTTAAAGGGGAGATATGGGTTAAAAAAAAATTAAAGAAGAAACATTAATTCCCTTCCTGACACCCCACCAATGCGCATTTTCGGACGAGGGCAGCGAAAAAATATAAAGTCCCTGCTGGGTTAAGCCTAGAGTCTATGGGCTCCTGGGTGGTCACGGGGGTTGGGGACTTTATCAAAAGTATTCTGTGTGGTCTCTTTTGTGTGATAGGTTTAGGGTGAAGGTTTTCATGGTGGTGGACATAGGTTCTAAACATTGTTCGGCTGCAGGGCTGGATGCTCCTGTGTGTCCATACATTCTAGGTACAATTATCCTCTTTGGTCTCTGCTTCCTTGTCCGGGGTGTACATGGAGGAACCTGCTCGCCAATCACCAGCTGAGGCTGGTAGAGCCAGTATCTCCTGCTATTTCTTCTTTGACCAGAAAGCAAAGACTAGCGGGGAAATGGTAAGCATTGGAAAGGCAGGAGATCAGTAAGGTGAGTAAGGCTTCTTATACTTCATTTTCAATGATTTTGCACCATTTCTAAAAAGTCATTAGAGAGATAAGCAATGTTTTGTTGGGCACTTTATCTCCATCCTTCTATGACAACAAAAATGCTCCACTAGATTTTTTTCTAGTTAGCCATGCATCCAAATTGAGGACCGTGCTGTGAAGTTTGAGTAATAAAAATAATAAAAGCGTGCAATTTATTAACATAATGTCCAATGTAGATCTAGAGAGAACTTGGTGGACACCAAGGTGGTCTCCATGGGCCTTCCCTATAATACAGCCCTTGGTTTCATACTTGTTCCAACCTCTAGAACCACTATCCTACTTTACCCTAAAGAGAAACAAAAATGATGACGACATGTCCTAGATCCATGACCTCTAACAACCAGAGTTTTCCATTTGAAAAGGCTTCTGGTGTTCTTTGGAGTATCAGACTCTTATTGGCACTACTCAAGGATTTCAGTAGCTGACAAAACATTGATTTCAATAGCTCTTTGTGAAGTGTTGTGTCAGAGATGTTTCCGGTATCTTTGAATTTTAATACTTGGAACCTGGTGGAGGTCAAAGCTGAAGGATAACTTCTTCTACGTCTCCATGACACAAGAAGATCACTGTTGGCTGGTTTTCTCCTCCCAGCTATAGTCATTTGGCAGGCGATACCCATTTCATGCCATTCCCTTGATTAACAGCTGAGTGAGCACCACATTGTAAATATCAGGCCAGTCAGCAATGAGGAACCAGGTGTGTATCCAGAAGGAAGAAAGCACATGCTAATTTAGTTAAACTGGGAACTCATTGTTCTTTCAAGACTCCGCTCCAAATGGCTATTTTCTTAAGGAGAGATCAATAAAGCTGTGTCAGGCAGCTTCCTCTGAGAACGTGGATGTCGTCCACCTGTAACAGGTCCAGAATTTCCCCAGAGACCTCATTGTCTCTCGGAAAGTAGGTCGGTGGCTTTACAAAGAATTGACAAAGACCTGCAATAAACAGGAAATTCGGCTTCTACGCTTGGATAGAATGGCCATTGTCAGCTTGGAAATTGGGTCTGACGCACATTGTGAAATAACGTCTGCCGTAGAGCTTGACGTATTGGTGGAAAAATGACTTTTCCAAGGAGCAAAATATCTGAATAAGAAGGGATTAGGTAGAGGCATACTGATTCATGTGACTGCTATGGTAAATAGACGTCAAAACAAGATAAGTGGACGCTTATTATGGTACTTTGGCTCCACAACATAACATCCGTAGGCCTCAGAAGTTGCAGACCACCAGCCATTAAATCCAAAGAGCAGATCCAATGCTCCATAAAATTGCATCATAAAAAGCGATACATAAGTAGTTTCAAGTTCCTTATGAGCTCTTGTTCACGTTTGATTTTATGGAGCATTGGATGTTCTGCTCCTTGAACCTAGAAGCCAATAGAGGTTCAGGAGATCTCCACCAAAGAGTCAAGTGTAGCACGAGAATACTTCTACATAGAATCAAGAAATATGATGACTTTTGGCAAAACATGGAATTCAAAAACATCTGTCCGTCTTCCCATCTCAATGATGTCATGGATTTGCCATGGGAGGCTAAGAATGCTTGGTGTTTTTGTTTTTTAAATGTCCCTCTCCATTGACAGCAGACAGAGGTGGGACCCACATCTATCAGACAAATATCTAAGATGAGCTTTGGCGGTTCCTAAGAGAAGGATCTACTTATATTTTTATACATATGTATAGATTGCTTTGGATTTCAACTTACCACATTATCATTGTCACAAGTTTCATCACAATCTCGTTCAGGATATTGAAGAATTCCACCATCAGCCGGGCCTGTTCTCCCATTTTGCCCATGGCAATGCCGAATGCAATGAAAAAGCCAATTACGCCTGCGGAAAGAAGAGGTGGAAGGTCCTGAAGAGCAGTCAAGAACTGAGTGAAACATTGTCCATCTATCACTCTTCATAGTGACAGTCTTTCAGCTCGCAAATGTGGAAAACGGGTCAGAGGGACCCAACATCCTGCTGTATACTGTTAGGACTTTTCCCACTATGGAGCCCTTGCAGTACCCCAGAACATGGTCCCTGCTAAGGTTAAATTGTTGCAAAGTGAAGTGTTCTGGTTTACTGTATTTGTCTACTTAATAGTACTGTATAGACAGTTTAGGGTTAACACCTTGGCACATCCCTTTAGGTTGCCAGGAGATGAACCTGGGTCTGCACCCTGGTTAGCGAGTAATTGTATAGCTGTACTACAGTGAGGACCTACTTGTGGATTCTCCTCAGAGCTAGGCCAGAGTTCAGAGAACCTTCATTTCTGAGACAATCTACAGCCAAGGAAGTAGCTTTACTATCATAGATAGGAAATCACAAGGTCAAGAATCTGCAAGGCCATCGATTGGAGTCAGTCAGCAAGGTATTGTGCACGTTTGTGGCAGAGAGAAACTTTGCTGCTGTGAGAGGAAACATTTCCAATGCACCCTTCCACACTTGGAGATGGTTTGGCCAGCTGTGTCTTATAACTGCTCCCCTCAGCTTGGGAACTGCAGAAACATTTACCAAGAACCGCATTCCATACCTAAGGTTCTGCAGAGAGACTACTATTTATTATTATTATAATAAATATAATATAAGGCTATATTATACTACAACCCCTATCGTTGCTGCTGCCCACACGTTGCTTTGGGGAGAAATTGCACTGTGATCTACTTGGAACTGTGCCTTGTGTGCGAGAAAGGATGCACCCAGCAGTCACTGGACAACCACAGGGGGAGCCAGAGAGGAAATTGCCACTGTGATCTGTGAGTACTACAACCACCATTCCCACAAGTACCACTCCCATCCTCCACGCAGTCCTCAGCAGGCTGCTGCACCCTTGCCTCGGCGTGTTAGTTAATTTCTCTTTCATGGCTGTAGGACACCACCCTGCCATAGGCGGCTCATGGAATTGTGACTTCTTCCAAACACTATGGTCCTGTGTGTGGCCAAAATTTGAAAAGATCTAAGCCTTTGATTTCCATACCCAAGACGTTCATGCCATCTTTGTATTCCAATTTTTTTTTTATTTCCTCCGTCGTTTGGGAGACCGTGTCGTTCATGAGCGTGAAGAATGAATCGGTCACATTAGCAGGTTCCTCAGTGGGAACTTCCACAACGACCTTCTTGCTAACAGTCTGAACCTAAGGGCAAAAAAAAGCAAAATTATGATTTTCCTTTAGGGTTAGAGTTTCCTTCTATCCCCCAAAGTCCTCTTGACTGACGTTATATAGCTCCAACAGCGTGTAATCATTCACATTAGTACCTCCCCATCATGGGCCTCAAAATATCTTGCTCCAACAGCGTGTAATCATTCACATTAGTACCTCCCCAGCATGGGCCTCATGCTTCATGCACATACTAGGAACTATTTCATTACAGTCACTTAAAGGCTATAGACACTTTTCTGGCAATATTTTTTATGATTGCATTTTACTCATTTTGGGCTAAAAATATCTTTTTTTTCAATTGGACTTTATTAAAAATGTTCAGCTGTTTCTGAGACACAAGGGTTTGTGCTTGTTTGTCAAACGTCTGTTTTCTTTGAATCCCGTCATCTGACGGCTCATGTGTAGCTTTTATCTCTGATCTCCTGACCTCATAAACACTTATTCTAGCCAGTTAGATAAGAATTGAGCTATAATGAGTGTTTATGAGGTCAAGAGACCAGAGATAAAAACTCCACATGAGCCATCAGATGATGGGAATCAAAGAAAACAGAAACTGCTTAACTCTGTACCTCAAAAACACTTATTTTAGCCAGTTAAGCCATATTCTTATCAGTTTGATAAGAATTGAGCTATAATGAGTGTTTATGAGATCTGGAGACCAGCGATAGAAAGTACACATGAGCCATCAGATGATGGGATTCAAAGAAAACAGAAACTGCTTAAGTCCGTACCTCAAAAACACTTATTTTAGCCAGTTAAGCCATATTCTTATTAGTTTGATAAGAATTGAGCCATAATAAGTGTTCATGAGGTCAAGAGACCAGAGATAAAAACTCCACATGAGCCATCAGATGATGGGATTCATAAAAAAACATAAAATGTTTAATATCTCAGAAATGGCTGAATTTTTTTTAAAGACCAACTGAAAAAAATGATTTTTAGCCCAAACTGAGTTAAATGCAATCAGAAAAAAAAGGCTTCAAAAGGTGTCCATAGCCTTTAAGATATAAGTACATATGCAAGTTCTTGAGGAACATACAAGTTCCGTGTAGATGTTGCCCCATTCGGGTTCAAATCTAGGATTTCTTGGTCAATTGTACTTGGCAGCAAGTGTTCAGTTTCTCTGCAGCACCCCCACAGGTGAAATTGAGCATTACATAATTCTTATTTAAAGGGGTTTTCCTAGTGTTTTTTACTGATGACCTCTCCTCAGGATAGGTCATCGGTATCTGATGGGTGGGGTTCCGACACCCGGGACTTCTTTCAATCAGCTGTTTAAGAAGGCAACGGTACTCGCTGCAGTGCTGTGGCCTTCTCCAGCGTTTTGTAGGCAGTGTAACGTCACGTTCATTGGTCACATGACCTAGGCGCAACTCAGCCCCATTGAAGTGAATTGAGCTGGACTGTGATTCCAAGCACAACCGCTATACAATGTACGGCGCTGTGCTTGGTGACCAGAGAGAAGGCTGCGGAGCTACTATGAGTGCCAGTGCCTTTTCAAACAGCTGATTGGCAGGTGTCCTGGGTGTTGCGTACTGATGACCTATCCACCTATGGATAGGTCATCAGTAAAAAAAAAAAAAACACTTGGAAAACCCCTTTAAGGAAGGTCATACTTGGCTGCCTGATATATGAAAGCATAGGCATACGGATCTGGTTACCTGCTGGAAACAAGCTTGCACCAGGTTCTCGGGAAACAGATTTCTGATCAGATCCAAGAAAGCATCTAAACTGGAGACCTCGTCGTTTTCCTGCCCCTTTCCAAGTTGCTTCTTAAGCTTGGGGTCTCCAGGATGTATCGCCAACACGAGGATGACTCCCAAGACGGCGGCTATAATGGTGGTAGACATATAATAGACCATTGCCCTGGTGCCAAGACGTCCACTCGATTTAGCATCCAGTCCGGCCAAACCTTGGAAGCAAATATTAAAAGAAAAAAGAACCTTGAATGTTTGCAAGACATTGTGAGATGCCGCCAGATGTAGCAGAGCTGAATTTTGACAAAAGTACGAATTTTTTATGTTACTAAACTAATAATGCTTGAAGATTTAGTATCTGTTGCTTTAGATAGGACTGCAGATAAATTTCCACCAACCAAAACTCAGCCTTGCTACATCTATGTATAAAAACGTTGTAATAATAGCACTGTAAATGTATCATAATTTTAAAGGGTTTCTGTCACCAGTTCGGAGGAGACAGGCTGTTTGTGTGATCCTAACCATGTGACTGATCACATGGTCATGACATCATTGAAGGTCCTTAAAAGCTATGGTGAATGGAGTGTTTCTTCTCTGCCTGGTCCTGTCAATCAACAGAGCCTCTAGGAGCAGAGGTAACGCCCCTTGCACCTAGGAGCCTTATTAGCATAAAATAAAAGTTCATTTTATATAAAAATGGGGGCACCAGTAAATAAAACAGATATATATTTGGAATCAGGTGACATTAGCATATCTCTAATGTCAGCCTGATTCATACCGAAAAAACTGGTGACAGAAACCCTTTAAGAAAAAACAAACTACAATTTTGACCCTTATGGCTCATTCATATTCGCATTTTAAAGGAGTTTTCCAGGACTTATGGTAATTAATGGTCAATCCCAAGGATGCCCAAACTGCAGCCCCAATTCTAAACAAGTCCTGATAGCTGTAGGCTGTCCAAGCATGCTGGGAGTTGTAGTTTTGCAACAGCTGGAGGGCCACAGGTTGGGCATCCCTGGTCTATCCATATAAGTTAGGTGGAGATCCATCACCTGGCATCACCACCGATCATCTACTCCGTGCAGCCGCCAGCACAGGAATCTATACAATGGACGGAAACAGAAGCACAAGGTTCGCTCCACTGTCTAGTGGCCGTTCTGGGTACTGCAGCTCAGCTCCCATTCATGTGACCATGGGAAACTAAACGGCGAATGGAGCCTTCAGTCCGCTGTATAATTTCCGGCACTGGCGGCTGCCTGAAACATCTGGTCAGTGAGGACCCCCTCCTATCTGATGAGCCGTTCTGAGGAAGCCCCTTTAATACACTTTTTTTTTTAGGTGCATTCTTATGCAGCATGTTCCAACCGATCCATTTTTAGCCCATGGAATTCAATGGGTTGATTTAAAAACTGTGTGTTTCGTATGTGCACAGGTTCTGCACATTAACAGCAAAAATAGTTAATCCTTGAACAAAAAAAGGTAACAAATGTGGATCAAAACTGGACAATTTACAGCAAAATACGGAACAAAAGCTGAACAAATTGCATAAAAATACCGCATTACGCATCCATATTTGATCCATATATAAAGGATAATTCCAATGAAGAATACAATGTGTGCAAAAAATTCTACGCCATCAACCTACAAATCAGTTTTTCTTCCATTTCTCCTTTAACACACAGACGTTCTAGCCTCTCTGGCACAAAAGGGGTTAATCCGCCCCGGAAGTCTCCGCCCCGGGCCGGCGTTCTTTGATTTACCAGATTAATATATGGTTTATTTCCAGCTGTCACAAGGGATTTCATTGTGTGCAGGAAAATAGGGGCTACAGATGTTTCTATCCAGTCGATGTGTTCTGCGTTTAATTGCCGGAGAGAGCTCACATGTCTCGGGCGGGAGATCCGTCTAAGATGAGAGCGCGGAGCTGTAATAAGATGGCAGCATCTCCTCGGCTTTCGGTAATGAGCCTTCTTCTCCCCAACAGACGTCCATCTGGGCATCTGCCACAAGGCTCCACGCAGGACTGAAGATACAGTCACTATCATGTGGATAAAATGAGCGATATTCACAAGGGGGTCGGTCTGGTCCATCAGTATGCCTTGTAATCCAGTGACCAAGTATTTGATGTGAGATGATGCGGCAGAAAGGACAGTTGACTTGGAAGTCATCTTGGTCCAACTTTTTACTCTAGAACTTAGGTACTCAACCAGGGGCGTAGCTAAAGGCTCATGGGTCCTGGTACAAGAGCTCAGCTTGGGCCTCCCTTCCCAAAGTGCTTTGTGGCCAGGGGCAGGGGAGCACATAGCCTTCGTGCTGCATGAGGCAAAAATTGAAACGGTACCCCCAATGCTAAATTCTTGACCTAACCCCTTCCCTCCAGCCAGAGGTGTAACTGGACCAGCATGCACTTTCTATAATACCAGTGTCTTATGTGGCACAAGGGTCTTTGGGCCTCCTCAGGCTCCTGGGCCCAGTAGCGACTGCTACCTCTGCACCCCCTATAGCTACGCCCCTGTACTCAACCTATGGCACATAAAGTACCTGCCATGTCTGCAGCTCATTGTAGGGCGGTATATGTCCATATTCTTGGTGTACTTTGGTGTAATTTATTTCAGCAGGAGGAACATGGCTTAGGAACGTTGAGAAGCTCTAGAACACCGGAGACCTCCATATACAATAGACCCCGTCCACTTACCAGTGATTAAACTGGAGATGATTAAAGGAAGAATCAACATCTTCAGCATCCTCATGAGAATGTCTCCTGGGAAGGCAATGACCATGATAATGTCAGGATGGATGGGAGATGCCAGCCGAAGGAGACCCCCGCAAACTGCTCCCATGATGACACCTGTAAAAAAAAAAAAAAAAAAAAAAAGGTGGGGGAAAGGGGGGTTAGAATGTTTTTAGGTAAAATAGTTTATACCCAACCGCAGTAAATCAACTCTTCAATCCCTGGTGATGCAGCCCAGCCGGTACTCCGCCATCCCCCGGTGATGCCAGGAGTATTGTTTTTTTAGTATATAACATTTGCTGCTTTAACTTAGAAAAACATAGTTGTCCTAGTCATTCTTGGTTCTAGAGCTTCATGTTGCATGATGGCATTACCATGGTGGCACAACCAAATACCCATGAAAGCCTAAAAGGAGGAAGTTCAACCTGTAGGACCCCCAGCTTTTGACATTATACAGAAACCACAGCCAGAGACAGTCTTTAGCACCATGGCAACCAAGCAAAAGCTTGGGGCCCTCTGCAGGCCACAGGTTGTTGGCTGAAAAATGCAACTAGACCAGGGGCGGATATCCAGCGTGTGTGGCCAAGTGGGGACCTTCACAGTTTTATAGAGCAGGACCAGAAGAGCCCAGGCTGCACAGCTAATCTGAGAGAAAGGCTTAGTGGGGCGAAGGAAGAAGAGCTTAGCGGTGCAATAGGGACCCCTAAACGTAACTTTGATGGGACCCCAGAAATGCCAAATCTGCCACTGACCACATCCTCCACAGAGTCCAATGGAGAGGTGGTCGCTTTGTTTCTACATCGGTATAAACAGTATGCAGAGTAAAAGACACAAAAGCCAAAGTATAAAAATAGAACATGATGACAAAAATATGCAAAATTATTTTTGGCATTCCCCTTACGGTTACACAATGCTGATATCAGCCACTCTGCAGGTAATGAGAGGACACCTAATTATCTACACTTCATTCTCCTAATTGGGCATCCAGCCAACATCTCCAAATGACTTTTTATCAGCAGTAAATTGAACCTCCCACGGGTCCTGTATGTTGCTCAAGCTCGGGAGCCCCCACAACGCATGATTTTTTTATGCCTGATCACCCGCTGGGACGGTTCTGCTTAATCCGCTATTTTATCACTTATTCCTATGGCAACAATGAGAAAGAACATGGCCCCAGAAAACCCATCCCCCAGAGTGCTCTGCATCTCCCTTCTCTAAGCCATAACTACGTGAGTTCTTGTCTGGGCTCCTCTCGACTACAGGGTCAGGCCTATCCCTGCATAGTCACCCTGCTCCCCATACACTATGGGGAGGTCCAAGCAGGACGGGTCCACTGCTCATTGTCCAGTTGTTGCTGGATTCATTGCATAAATCCTGGCCGGTCTGTAAGATTACATTGCAATGGGTGAACCATTGAGGTGGAATATGTGTGAATATACCCTAATAGGGATCATCATGGGCACACAGGTCAATCTGAAGCTACTCAGCCCCCAACACAGCAAGTTGCAATGCCCTAGGTGTTCTGACACCTTCCTTTCATCGCCACTGGTACCTTTTTTAGGAATTTGTGAGTAGGATCAGACCAGACTGGCCCACCTTTTCTCTCCATGTGCATCAATAAGCCTTGGGTATCCATGACTCTGCTGCCAGTCCACAGGTTGCCCTTCTTTTGACCACTTTTTGTAAGTACAACATACCAGGAGCACGCCACAAGAGCAGTCTTACCATCACAATTTGGCCTCTGTCAAAGTCCCTCAGATCCTCACGGTTGCCCATTTTGCCTGCTTCCAACACATCAACCTGAAGTACCAACTGTTCACTTTTTATCTAATATATCCCACCCCATTGACAGGTGCCATTATCACTAGACAGTCACCTGCACCATACAGCTACACATTTGGAAACCCATTATGGCACCCAATAACACTTCCATCCAGTTGTCTACATGTCTTTGCTATACAGAGCCACCACCATACATTGCAAAAATGAGATACTGTAGCAATGTTACACAAAGTGACCACTATACAGCGTTTATTTATGACGAAATTTCTCCACCCCACTCCCCGCCCCACTCTGCTCCTCTATGTACCCCTGAATTTGCATACTTGCCATACATTCTCCATCCAAAATGTCCCTCAAGACTTTTCAGCAGGACCGCCTTAATCTATAGATCATTATGGACTTACCAAATACTGTGAGGGAAAGCAAGAGGTTTCCTCGGATCTTGTCGCAAAATCTCAGGCATGGTGATCTGGGGTGCACTTCGTCTGAGGTTAGTTGGCTGTCATGCATACGCACTTCCACCTGTTTGGGGGTGTTGTTGGCACTAGGAATGGAAAAGTTCAGAGAAAAGTTAGTCACTTTTTATACATAAGAGCTTTCATGTCAAAATGTTTCAATTTTCCAGCAGTGCCCCCGCAGGGGAACTGGAGCATTACAACGTTTTGGTCCTCCAAAGTAAGAAACGCACTTTACATCTACTCATGTTGTGATCCCTAGTGGGAGAACCAAGCCAAGCCTTGGACATGCCGTAGTGCAATCTTTCAATAGAGCACAAATTGTCACATATTTTAAAAGCAAGGACACATTATGGAAGACTGGTTGGAGACCATTGTACAGATGATCTGCAGTGGTTGGGGATACAAAACTAAGGACCACTACCAGGGCCCCATTCTATTTTGTTATAAGGCCCTTCTTCCTTACTCCACACCCCTGATTGGTGCCATAATCAACTTCACAAGGCTTTAGGTCATGTTCATGTGTCAATGTATGGTGTAGAAAAATTCCAAAAATCTAGAGTCTAAATCCAAGCATCAAACATATGCAAAGATCTATGAAGAAATGCAAAAAGTGGTACAAATTTACCCCTAGGAACTGGTACCTAGCAGCTTCTACATCTTGTGGAGACCATCCCTATCCTTCTGGCTCTTTCCATCACTCAGATGCAGAAGCAAGATCATGTCATGGGAAGAGCCAGGAGGATTGGCATGGTGCCAAGGATAGGCAAGTAGGGTTCCTCCCTTCCGAATGGTTGCATAAGAAATTCCAAGAACTGGATTTGAGCAGCTGTCATTATGATTTTTTCCCAATCAAATAAGGTAAAGAAGGCCTAGTAGGGTCTCCACTGAGGTTAGAAAGTCTGAAGACCCCCAAAGCCCACTCTGTTAGCTACACACCCCATTGGTATCTCCATCACTACCAGATGATATCTCCAGCAAAGTCTGACCAGCGCTGAACAGACCATATAAACAAGCGATGACCACAGTAAAAACACGGCTCTAGCTCAGGAGGTTTCACAAGGAAACAACCCCCATCATTCATCTGTAGGAAGCCTCAATATGTCTAATACGAGAGCTGGGAGGCAGATGAACTGTAAGCACAAAGAAGAGACGTTTGCCAGTAAACAACAGTTTGTCTTATTTTGCTTAATTGAATTCGTTATGCGGAGAACATCTGTCGTGTATTTTAGCGATTTCCATGGAAACGGAAATATCAGCGGCGACAATTATAGCTTCTGTCACTTAAGATATTTATAGAACCAAGTGATATGTGAAAATCAGGAAACTGTCAGCTCTTCTGACAAGGTGCTAAAAGAGACAGTCTTGTCCAACTGGAAATGGCATGTAAGCCACATGGAAGACTGAGCTGGAAGAGGCAGATCAGATCGACGAGCCGCCATTTGTTACATTCTTAATTGTTGTGTATTATGAGCTCAGAGATTAAATGTAATCTGTGGGGAGAAAACTGAAGTGTTCAATTTTCCAGCAGCACCACCGCAGGAGAGATGGAGCATTACAACATTGTGGTCCTCCAAAGTAAGAGATGCACTTTACAGCCACTCTCTGCTGTGGGCAATAGATGAACTCTCTCCTCCCATACAAGTCTATATAAGCGATTCTTCCCATAGAAATGAAGGGGCGGTGAGGTGTAATTACTACTCACCACTACCCCCATTACGACCAGCATGTAAACAGTGAAGAGGAGGCAGCGCTAATACAGCGCGCGCCTCCTCTTCAAACAGCTGATCGGCGGGGGTGCCGGGTGTCGGACCCCCGCCGATCTGGTATTGATGACCTATCCTGAGGATAGGTCATCAATATATGTAACTCGGAGAACCCCTTTAAACTCTCCAGAGCTAAATGCTGAAGATCTCCTGGATGTCATTTTGCAAAATTCACTCTGCCTCTGAGGAGTGCACTCTGCGGCATAGTGTCGTGTGTGCCTCCATATTATGCAATCGCTAGACAATAGTACGCTGAGGATTCGTACGCAATTTGTACGCTCATGCGTACGTGTTCACATAAGTTGCGTACCTTTAACAACTGTATGTTTGTTATTAGTGAGCGAATGTTCACAGAACACTACATAATATGATTTTTACGCAGTAGTGTTGAGGGAGCATGCTAGGCCGAACACCGAGTGTACTCGAGCGCAATGCTCGAGTCTCCCTGGACGTTTGTTCGCTGCTACGCATTAGCATACGCATCTTATAATTTGTACGGTAATGCTACGCATTGCTCGAGCCTCCCCACAAGTAGCGTACCTTTAACAACGCTAGACTGCATGTTCGTTATTTGTGCGGGAATGTTCGCAGTAGACGTATGCTCATGTGTGCGTATTCAGTTCAGTAGCGTACTTTTAACAACGCTTAGACTGTATGCTCGTTATTTGTGCGGGAATGTTCGCCGAACACGACCAGAATAACGAATATTTTTTAAGGCAACTTCTCTCATCTCTTTGTAAGAATTTGTATGCTAATGCTACGCATTGTGCGCTAATGTGTACGAATTCACCCTCCCCATGCTGTTCCCGAAACATTTCTGTGGTGTTTCCACCATTTTTTCACGTTTCCTTATGGACCAGAAACCCTCCCCTCATCCGAGCAGGGGGTGCCTGGTCTTCTCCCATTGACTTTTATTATGCTTGGGTGCTCGGCCAGAGCAGACGAGCACAGAGGTGCTCGATCACCACTAGTATGCAGCTTCAACCAAATGGATTCGTATGAAGTACGAATCTTTTGAAAAATCCGACGAACATTTGGCGAAGCGAATTTGGGATGATTCGCTCATCTCTATTTGTAATCAAACTTTGCTCAACTAAAACATTAGAAATTTCAAGAAATATTGTCTATGAGAACATTTTTTTCTCTTTAAAGTGGAATCTGTAAAACGGGACCAAGAGAGACTCCTGGTTGGTTCACGTTGCCCTTCACTCAACAGATTCAGATAAAATCTCAATTTTTCAGAGCCATTAACACTCGGTTAAATCATCCAGAATTCTTCTCCTGGCTTTGTCCGTCGCTCTAAATAAAATCCTTGCCAAGTCTCATTCTGCAAGACTGAATCTAATTCATTGCCGTCTCCTGGGTATGAATAGGACTCAGGGGGACCGCATTTATCATGAATTACACAGCCAACGGAGGCTAACGCAGGGTCACTGCTCCATTAACAAGTACAAGAGGCTTCTATGGGAAGTGGTGAGGAGCAGCGGGGCTCTGGGTACATCACTGCCGCTATTACACATTCCTTATGTTCACCAGACATGGTATGTAATAGTGCGATGATGGATCCTTGGGGTAAGATGAGAACAGCAAGTTTATCAATCACATCCTGGGGTTCTCATAAATACTCCTATAGAATAAAAGATTGATGGGGCCCAGCAGGAATGTGGCCGCCCCGCCGCCTCCATAAGTCTAGTGGTAAAGAATAATAATGTTAGGGGTGAAGAACCTGCTATAGTACCCAAGCCTCGTAGACAGAGGGGGTCCATAATGTGCTTCTGGCCCACACAAGCATACCAGTAAGTAACTGGTTACAACCCATGGGGCCCTGGTGCAGATTTTCCATCAGGACTTCAAGCAGGTCAACAACAGGGCAGTAACCAGCCTTGAAGACACCCAATGGACCTTGGTGGAATCAGTCAATGGTTGTGCAATGTTTTGCCACAACCCCTTTAATGTGAAACTTCACCTTACATTAAAATTTTTATTCTCTGACCTGTTAGAAAGGTGCATGATATAATCTGTAGTGAATGTAATCTTCTCATCAGAGACTGTATTTCTGAGTTATTCCCTCTCTTCTAATTGTAGCTGGGTCATGTGACCAACTCCCTAACCTCCCACTGACCCAGGACAGGAAGCCAGTTACTTCTCTATTCATTCCTATGAGACTGAAAGTGAGGCTCCCATAGGAATGCATAGAGAATTAGACTTCCTGTCCACACATAAGATGCTGTGTGAGTTGGTGAGTCACATGACACAGATGAGAAGCATCAGGGAGGTATAACTCACAAATACAGACACTGGTAAGAAAATGACATTCACTACAGATTACATCATGTACAATTCTAGCAGGACATGGAATAAAATTTTTTGCGGGAGTTCTTCTTTAACATTGATTATACAGTCAGACAATCGTTCATCCCTATAATACACTTTTTTAAGCAGATTTTCATTCTTTGCAGTGTAGGAGAAACCTATCGCCTAGTGGAAACCATCAACAAGCAGGTTATCTGCAATAGGTGGAACCACTGTAGCTTGTAGTGCGACTGTCCAAAACTTAAGGCAAGGTTCACATGTTACGACTACAATGACGGCGCTGCCATTAACAACAAGACTGTGTGCAGCTGCAGTGAACTTATAAACCTCGCTGATCGACACGTGGGATCGGTTCCAGCCCCATGTTCTGCACCCAGCTGGACACACACTTTAGATTCATGTAGTGGTAAAGCTGCAGAATCCATACTACAATAAACAATATCTCAGGACGAGGGATTTTATGCATGTCCTTGATTTCCACCTTTCATGCACTAATGGCGGCAATAAATAATAAGTACCATGCCATATAGTTCTTAAAGAAGAACTCCTGCAAAATTTTTTATACTCTGACCTGTTAGAAAGGTGCATGATATAAACTGTAGTGAATATAATCTTCTTATCAGAGACTGTATTTGTGAGTTATCCCCTCTCTTCTTATTGTAGCTGGGTCATGTGACCAACTCCCTGACCTCCAACTGACCCAGGACAGGAAGCCAGTTACTGCTCTATTCATTCCTATGAGACTCAGAGTGAGGCTCCCTTAGGTATACATAGAGAATTAGACTTCCTGTCCACACATAAGTCTCTGTGTGAGTTGGTGGGTCTAATTCCTAGTCACATGACACAGATAAGAAACTTCAGGATGATATAACTCAAAAATTCAGCTACTGGTAAGAAAATGACATTCACTACAAATTACATCATGTACCTTTCTAGCAAGTGTAAGGGATCGTATCCTCTCAGGGGGTCGACATCACACAATATCTTCAAAACACGGGGATTTTCAGGTCCAACTCAGTTTTATTGGCACCAGCACACCAAAACAAATCATAAAAACAACACCTGCCCGGCTGGGCTCTGACTAAACATAGTTCAGCTAACTCACCTAAATACAGACTCTGTTCACACACAGCTTTTAAGTGAGGCTTCCTCAACCGTTCAGTCCAGCAGCCTCCTGGCTGTGACTCCAACCGTACCTTTGGGGGGAGATGGTCCAATAGTCCTCCCGACTATGACCGTGTAGACCCTCTTCTCCTAGGGTCATTGGGCCCCCCAAACTTCCAGGCTACTCTGAGCCTTGTGGCCCCTCAGCCCTCCTGGCTGAGACCACACACACACACAGAGCCTCCGCAGACTCTAACCTCTCAGGCCTCCTCAGCCTTTCTCCTCTCCCCAGACTGCCACTGAGGGCTGGATTATCACACCAGTAATTACACCCAGGTGGCCTCACCTGTGGTGGAATAGGGATGTGGACTGGAATATCCACCCCCTCCAGACCTCTATGAAGCATGAGGCCTGTCACTGCCTCACACAAGACATGGAATTAATTTATTTGCGGGAGTTCTTCTTTAAATTACAGCAGTGTTCAGGGCTTAATGGCCACCAGCATACCGCCTTGAAATTAAAGGGTTATTCCCATCTTAGACAATGGGGCATATCGCTAGGGACCCGCACCTATATCGAGAACGGAGCCCCCAAAAGTGAAGGAGGGCGGCTGCGCATGCACAGTGTGGCTCGGCTATTTCCATCGGCTACATAGAAATGAATGGGAGTGCCGTCCGTGCATGGGTCCTGAAGCCTAAGGGGGTCCCAAGAAGTCTCACCATTACTATGGCATGAAGATGGTGATAGTGGTTCCTCACACTTGCCACCTGAGCATGCTTCTTCTCAGGCCTGCGCTGAAGGGATTACGAGAGTGAAGGCCGGCGTTAAGGAATCTCAAGACGCGCTCTATTTGGGTCTGAAGGCTTAGCGTACGCCTTTTATCCTCTCTCTCCAAGCTGCTTCCCTCTGCTGTCTTCTGCATGGCACAGGATACGCGCCATCTGCCAAGAGACACTGCACTGGAGCAATCCCTTTAACCAACAATATGCGGCCACAGTTGCCGGCCGTGCTGTTATGTAGCATGCGGGGTATATTTAGTAGGAATAATCTTCCCCTCTCGTAACCCTGACTTACAGGGCGCACTGATGGATTGCCAGGACACACGGGGGCTCAGCAGCAACAAGAAAACCAGGACTCAACAAGAGCACAAAACTTTACAGTGATATAATCTACATTGTAAACAATTGGCAACTTTGTATTTGTAAATAATCGGTAGCTTTTTGTTAGCATTCAGCCCTGCCCCCTAATGACACTGCCGCAGTCACACACATACATGCACTTACACAATACTTTTACCCTTTCCTTAAATACTCTGTGCTGCTGGTGGGCTCTGTACCTTCAACCATCAATGACATGTATTCACAAGGCTAGCCTGGTCACACCTGACCCAATGTGCGCTCATTATCTCATACAATACAAGACTGTAGCATGGATCCACTGAAATACTTTGTGCTGCTGTGGTTATCTGTGACCACCAGCTTTCCTCCAACCCCACCATAATGCTATTTCAGCCTATATTCACTAAAATAATGAACGAACAAGCCACTGTCTCCCTTCAGATCCATTCCTTAAATACTCTGTGTTGCTGTGGACACCTCTCCCATAATTGGTCTGTTATCTCACATTTAGAGCCAATTGCCCCCTCACTGACATAATAATAAGTAGGTTAGTCATCGTCTACCACGAGATCAGCATACTCCTCTCCTAAAATACTCTGTGCTGCTGAGGGACCCTGCTCTAGGATTATCATGTATCAAATGTCAAGGCAGGAGACACAAGGAGATCTGGGAAAAAACATTTACAGGGGCCCAGAATCTTGTATCCATGTGATGGGAAACCAGGCAGCAACAGATCTATCTATCTATCTATCTATCTATCTATCTATCTATCTATCTATCTATCTATCTATCTATCATCTTCTATCTATCTATCTATCTATCTATCTATCTATCTATCTATCTATCTATCTATCTATCTATCATCTTCTATCTATCTATCTATCTATCTATCTATCTATCTATCTATCATCTTCTATCTATCTATCTATCTATCTATCTGATATAATCTATCCATTTTGTCTAATGCTTTATCCCGCTGTGACAAAACTACATTAAAGTTTAGTGTTTTCTTCAGAGTTTCCCCAGAGATGATTTAACGTGGAGAGTGTCCTGTATGAGGTTGACCAGTACAGCTGTGGAAGAACCCAGTTGTAAGCGTTCCATTATGATACAGCGCCTCCGGAGGGGGCATGAAGCATTACAACGCTTCCAGTGAAATCAGTGGGCTGTTTGTATAGTCTATGGGCAGGTCCAGTCCGAGCGGGGGTGGACCAGGAACTGAAAGTGGCCCTGGAAAAAAACTGAAAGTGGCAGCATTTTGTAGGCAGGTCCAATTTAACGGAAGGTGGGGCAACAATACTATGGTGCAAAGTACCATCCCAGTAGAACCAGATAACACTGTGTAACACAATATACTGCCCCAAATGCTGAGGCCATCAATAGCTACCATCTTCTGTCCTCCTCATGTTGTCTCAGGAGCATGGGTCTTAGGAAGTGAGGTGAGGGCCATAGCAGTTGAATTCAGGAGGGCAAGGGCGGCCGCTGGCTGGGTACATGGTTATCACAAGGTTAATTTCTATTGAAAGCTCATTATGTACCCAGTCAGCAGCAGAGAGGAGGACTTCGGTGCCCCCCTGGGGCATTGGCCTAACTGGAAATTTCCCTGTAGGGTCTATGGCCAATCCGCCCCTGGGTCCTACAGGACAGCAGAGAGATGCTGCTCTCTTTGCATTGCTGAAAATTCATAAGGGTCCTACATGGACCCCCTTCAAGTTTTAAGGGACAAACCCTTTATATAAAGCTATTTCCCTGGGAAAGACTGGAGGAATGACCATCTGGGGCCCTCAGTCCCTGTAGGACTCAGTCACAGAAAAACATGGGGTGAAGGTCTCTTTCATCCCAGCAGACAGATTCCATATAGTGGCTGTAAATGGAGGATCCATAAACCTTTCCTTGCTCTCCTTTCTACATAACAAATATCCAGATGTCACCGGAGGAATGCATTGATGTCCCAGAGATGAATGGGCTTCTGGGGGCCCCACATGGGACACCCATTAATCTCCTACATCCAGGGCAGGAGAAGTCTAAATAAAGATGTGAGCTCAGTGTCAGGCAGGGGATGCACAAGGCACAGGGACTGCAATATATCACCAGCAGCAGAACGTAATCTATAGACAGCTAATATAGGCGGACTGATCCCCACCCTCCTGACACCTCTGAGACCCCCAGATCTGTGTGGTCTGTCCTTTCATCTCAGTTATCTGAGGGTTTACTGTCCACTGCCAGATAATGTATCTCAGTCCAGCCGTGACCCCTGGAAGTGGAACATCTGTTCATCTAGGGGCCACAGGAACAGGCTAGGGCACTGCCACAGGACCTGGGGCCTCTATAACAGTGTACAGCCATAGATGCTTCAATAACAGTGTACCACCCCTAAATGTCTCCATAACGTACCAGCCATAGATGTCTCCATAACAGTGTACAGCCATAGATGTCTCCATAACAGTGTACAGCCATAGATGTCTCCATAACAGTGTACCACCCCTAAATGTCTCCATAACGTACCAGCCATAGATGTCTCCATAACAGTGTACAGCCATAGATGTCTCCATAACAGTATACAGCCATAGATGTCTCCATAACAGTGTACAGCCATAGATGTCTCCATAACAGTGTACAGCCATAGATGCCTCCATAACAGTGTACAGCCATAGATGTCTCCATAACAGTATACAGCCATAGATGTCTCCATAACAGTGTACAGCCATAGATATCTCCATAACAGTGTACAGCCATAGATGTCTCCATAACAGTGTACAGCCATAGATATCTCCATAACAGTGTTACAGCCATAGATATCTCCATAACAGTGTACAGCCATAGATGTCTCCATAACAGTGTACAGCCATAGATGCCTCCATAACAGTGTACAGCCATAGATATTCTCCATAACAGTGTACAGCCATAATGTCTCCATAACAGTATACAGCCCATAGATGTCTCCATAACAGTGTACAGCCATAGATATCTCCATAACAGTGTATAGCCATAGATGTCTCCATAACAGTATACAAGCCATAGATCCCTCCATAAACAGTGTACAGCCATAGATCCCTCCATAACAGTGTACAGACATAGATATCTCCATAACAGTGTACAGCCATAGATCCCTCCATAACAGTGTACAGACATAGATATCTCCATAACAGTGTACAGCCATAGATATCTCCATAACAGTGTATAGCCATAGATCCCTCCATAACCAGTATACAGCCATAGATGTCTGCATAACAGTATACAGCCATAGATGTCTCCATAACAGTGTACAGCCATAGATCCCTCCATAACAGTGTACAGCCATAGATGTCTCCATAACAATGTACAGCCATAGATCCCTCCATAACAGTGTACAGCCACAGATGTCTCCATAACAGTGTACAGCCATAGATGTCTCCATAACAGTATACAGCCATAGATGTCTCCATAACAGTGTACAGCCATAGATCCCTCCATAACAGTGTACAGCCATAGATCCCTCCATAACAGTATACAGCCATAGATCCCTCCATAACAGTGTACAGCCATAGATCCCTCCATAACAGTGTACAGACATAGATATCTCCATAACAGTGTACAGCCATAGATATCTCCATAACAGTGTACAGCCATAGATGTCTCCATAACAGTGTACAGCCATAGATGTCTCCATAACAGTGTACAGCCATAGATGTCTCCATAACAGTATACAGCCATAGATGTCTCCATAACAGTATACAGCCATAGATGTCTCCATAACAGTGTACAGCCATAGATATCTCCATAACAGTGTATAGCCATAGATGTCTCCATAACAGTATACAGCCATAGATCCCTCCATAACAGTATACAGCCATAGATGTCTCCATAACAGTGTACAGCCATAAGATCCCTCCATAACAGTGTACAGCCATAGATATCTCCATAACAGTGTACAGCCATAGATCCCTCCATAACAGTATACAGCCATAGATGTCTCCATAACAGTGTACAGCCATAGATCCCTCCATAACAGTGTACAGCCATAGATCCCTCCATAACAGTATACAGCCATAGATGCCTCCATAAACAGTATACAGCCATAGATGTCTCCATAACAGTGTACAGCCATAGATGTCTCCATAACAGTGTACAGCCATAGATCCCTCCATAACAGTATACAGCCATAGATCCCTCCATAACAGTATACAGCCATAGATATCTCCATAACAGTGTATAGCCATAGATGTCTCCATAACAGTGTACAGCCATAGATCCCTCCATAACAGTGTACAGACATAGATATCTCCATAACAGTGTACAGCCATAGATCCCTCCATAACAGTGTACAGCCATAGATGTCTCCATAACAGTGTACAGCCATAGATGTCTCCATAACAGTGTACAGCCATAGATATCTCCATAACAGTGTACAGCCATAGATGCCTCAATAACAGTGTACAGCCATAGATGCCTCCATAACAGTGTACAGCCATAGATGTCTCCATAACAGTGTACAGCCATAGATATCTCCATAACAGTGTACAGCCATAGATGTCTCCATAACAGTGTACAGCCATAGATGTCTCCATAACAGTGTACAGCCATAGATGTCTCCATAACAGTGTACAGCCATAGATGTCTCCATAACAGTGTACAGCCATAGATGTCTCCATAACAGTGTACAGCCATAGATATCTCCATAACAGTGTACAGCCATAGATATCTCCATAACAGTGTACAGCCATAGATGTCTCCATAACAGTGTACAGCCATAGATGCCTCCATAACAGTGTACAGCCATAGATATCTCCATAACAGTGTACAGCCATAGATGTCTCCATAACAGTATACAGCCATAGATATCTCCATAACAGTGTACAGCCATAGATCCCTCCATAACAGTGTACAGACATAGATATCTCCATAACAGTGTACAGCCATAGATATCTCCATAACAGTGTATAGCCATAGATCCCTCCATAACAGTATACAGCCATAGATGTCTGCATAACAGTATACAGCCATAGATGTCTCCATAACAGTGTACAGCCATAGATCCCTCCATAACAGTGTACAGCCATAGATGTCTCCATAACAATGTACAGCCATAGATCCCTCCATAACAGTGTACAGCCACAGATGTCTCCATAACAGTGTACAGCCATAGATGTCTCCATAACAGTATACAGCCATAGATGTCTCCATAACAGTGTACAGCCATAGATCCCTCCATAACAGTGTACAGCCATAGATCCCTCCATAACAGTATACAGCCATAGATCCCTCCATAACAGTGTACAGCCATAGATCCCTCCATAACAGTGTACAGACATAGATATCTCCATAACAGTGTACAGCCATAGATATCTCCATAACAGTGTACAGCCATAGATGTCTCCATAACAGTGTACAGCCATAGATGTCTCCATAACAGTATACAGCCATAGATGTCTCCATAACAGTATACAGCCATAGATGTCTCCATAACAGTGTACAGCCATAGATATCTCCATAACAGTGTATAGCCATAGATGTCTCCATAACAGTATACAGCCATAGATCCCTCCATAACAGTATACAGCCATAGATGTCTCCATAACAGTGTACAGCCATAGATCCCTCCATAACAGTGTACAGCCATAGATATCTCCATAACAGTGTACAGCCATAGATCCCTCCATAACAGTATACAGCCATAGATGTCTCCATAACAGTGTACAGCCATAGATCCCTCCATAACAGTGTACAGCCATAGATCCCTCCATAACAGTATACAGCCATAGATGCCTCCATAACAGTATACAGCCATAGATGTCTCCATAACAGTGTACAGCCATAGATGTCTCCATAACAGTGTACAGCCATAGATCCCTCCATAACAGTATACAGCCATAGATCCCTCCATAACAGTATACAGCCATAGATATCTCCATAACAGTGTATAGCCATAGATGTCTCCATAACAGTATACAGCCATAGATCCCTCCATAACAGTGTACAGCCATAGATCCCTCCATAACAGTGTACAGACATAGATATCTCCATAACAGTGTACAGCCATAGATCCCTCCATAACAGTGTACAGCCATAGATGTCTCCATAACAGTGTACAGCCATAGATGTCTCCATAACAGTGTACAGCCATAGATATCTCCATAACAGTGTACAGCCATAGATGCCTCAATAACAGTGTACAGCCATAGATGCCTCCATAACAGTGTACAGCCATAGATGTCTCCATAACAGTGTACAGCCATAGATATCTCCATAACAGTGTACAGCCATAGATGTCTCCATAACAGTGTACAGCCATAGATGTCTCCATAACAGTGTACAGCCATAGATGTCTCCATAACAGTGTACAGCCATAGATGTCTCCATAACAGTGTACAGCCATAGATGTCTCCATAACAGTGTACAGCCATAGATATCTCCATAACAGTGTACAGCCATAGATGCCTCCATAACACAGCATAGATGCCTCCATACAGTGTACAGCCATAGACGCCTCCATAACAGTGTACAGCCATAGATGTCTCCATAACAGTATACAGCCATAGACGCCTCCATAACAGTGTACAGCCATAGATGTCTCCATAACAGTGTACAGCCATAGATGCCTCCATAACAGTGTACTGCCATAGATGTCTCCATAACAATGTACAGCCATAGATATCTCCATAACAGTGTACAGCCATAGATGCCTCCATAACAGTATACAGCCATAGATGCCTCCATAACGGTGTACAGCCATAGATATCTCCATAACAGTGTACAGCCATAGATATCTCCATAACAGTGTACAGCCATAGATGTCTCCATAACAGTGTACAGCCATGGACGCCTCCATAACAGTGTACAGCCATAGATGTCTCCATAACAGTGTACAGCCATAGATGTCTCCATAACAGTGTACAGCCATAGATATCTCCATAACAGTGTACAGCCATAGATCCCTCAATAACAGTATACAGCCATAGATCCCTCCATAACAGTGTACAGTCTCCATAACATAGCCATGTAACAGTGTACAGCCATAGAGCCATAACAGTGTACAGCCATAGATCCCTCCATAACAGTGTAGCAGTGTACAGCCATAGATGTCTCCATAACATACAGCCATAGATCCCTGTCCATAACAGTGTACAGCATAGATGCCTCATAACAGCCATAGCCATCATCTCCATAACAGTGTACAGCCAGTGTACAGATAGCCATCCCTCCATAACAGTGTACACATAGATGTCCATAACAGTGTACAGCCATAGATCCCTCCATAACAGTGTACAGTCTCCATAACAGTGTACAGCCATAGATCCCTCCATAACAGTGTACAGCCATAGATCCTCCATAACAGTGTACACAGCCATAGATGTCTCCATAACAGTGTACAGCCATAGAGATCTCCATACAGTACAGCCATAGATCCTCCATAACAGTGTACAGCCATAGATCCCTCCATAACAGTATACAGCCATAGATGTCTCCATAACAGTGTACAGCCATAGATGTCTCCATAACAGTGTACCAGCCATAGATGTCTCCATAACAGTGTACAGCCATAGATGCCTCCATAACAGTGTACAGCCATAGATGCCTCCATAACAGTGTACAGCCATAGATGTCTCCATAACAGTGTACAGCCATAGATATTCTCATAAACAGTGTACAGCCATAGATGTCTCCATAACAGTGTACAGCCATAGATGTCTCCATAACAGTGTCAGCCATAGATGTCTCCATAACAGTGTACAGCCATAGATCCCTCCATAAAAGTGTACAGCCATAGATGTCTCCATAACAGTATACAGCCATAGATGTCTCCATAACAGTGTACAGCCATAGATGCCTCCATAACAGTGTACAGCCATAGATGTCTCCATAACAGTGTACAGCCATAGATATCTCCATAACAGTGTACAGCCATAGATCCCTCCATAACAGTGTACAGCCATAGATGCCTCCATAACAGTGTACAGCCATAGATGCCTCCATAACAGTGTACAGCCATAGATATCTCCATAACAGTGTACAGCCATAGATCCCTCCATAACAGTGTACAGCCATAGATGCCTCCATAACAGTGTACAGCCATAGATGCCTCCATAACAGTGTACAGCCATAGATGCCTCCATAACAGTGTACAGCCATAGATGCCTCCATAAAAGTGTACAGCCATAGATGCCTCCATAACAAATACCCTCTTCATTAGTGACCTAATAATAACCCCAGCAACACTTTCCTCCAACCACAGACATCAGGTCATGCTGAGAGTTGTAGTTTCTCAGCAGCCAGAGTGCCAAAGTTTGGAGACCACCACCCTATTCTGTGCGCCCCTGAAGCAGCTCGAGGATAACCAATAGTGATGTCTTCACCAGGTATAAGCTGGATCCAGTGTGACAGGGTCCAGAGCAGAAATATCCATCTACAATGCGCCATCTTCTACTTGGTGCCTCCATACGTGGGTAGAAGCTCTGCAGATGAACCCTGCAGTGAAGAGGTTAACGTAGAGGGCAGAAGAGCAGATACCAAGGGAGTGTTTAATCTAATAAGTGGTGCACGAAACTATTAGATCGGTGGTGGTCCTACCCCTGGGATCTCCACCGATTCTGCAAACGGGTACCCCACACCTCTCAGAGACCCCCTCGAAGCAAACATTGGCAGGTGAAGAATGTGCCCTGCACCTCCTGCCACTCCATTCATCCCTGCAGGAGTTTTGAAGATAGAGTACAGCGCTCTGTGTGACTCATACAAACGGTCGGCCAACCCATTATGTAAGTGTGAAAGGTGCCGTTAACTGTTGATCCTTCCAGAAGCAGTAAAGTCTACAGCCATGGACAGCAAATACCTTGTGTAAGGGATCGCTCTCTCTCAGGGGGTTGCAATCACAGATTTTTCCTCTGACAACGGGGTTCAAGTCCAAATGGTGCTTTATTTTGGCACTTCAGCACCAACACACATAATCTTCAAAATAAACACCCGCCCATCTAGGCACTACCTAATACATAGGTCGTCTCTACCTCACCTTTCCTTTCATCAGCCATACGGTCCAGCAGCCTCCTGGCTGTGACCACACCAGTACCTTTGGGGGGATATGGTTCAGAAGTAGAAGTCCTCCCGACTCTAACCGTGTGACCTTCTTTCCGCAGGTGTTGCTGGCCACCCAAACTTCAGGCTTTCACACAGCCTCGTAGCCCCTCAGCCATCCTGGCTGAGACCACACAGAGCCTGTACAGGCTTCCTTCCAAGTCCTCTCTCTCAGTCATACACAGAGGGTTGTTTTATCTCTCCTTGATTACAGCAGGCCTCACCTGAGATCTCCTCAGCTAAAGGAAATACATGTACTGGAAGGGTGTGGACTGGCAGATCCCACTACCAAACCTATCCACCAGTCCAAATAAAATCCAGCTTTGCTGAAACCACTGCAGCTTTCTAGATTTCAGTTATCTCACCAAACTGAGGTATCTGAGTGGGATATACACGCCTTCCAGCACTTATACTGTACACATTAACACATTTTCTTAAACACATGGTCCTGTGATCCTGGGCAGTCTATGAATGTCTTCTCCAGCCTTCCCTCGGGGATTGTTCTCTTGACAGGAATGATGTTTCTCCTGGAGAAATTGGCCCTGATTTATCACCACTTCACTGCAGAATTGTGGCTTTAGAAAGTTGCAAAATTGGGTTTTTGCAATTTTTTGGCCTTGTTTGCACAAAAGTGTGCAGCTGTTTGCATTTTTACACTCCTCACTCCAGTTTTTAAATATGGATGGGGAAGTGGGTGTGATGAACTATGCCAATTAGTTTCACTCCAGATTTATTACTGAGACTTTTTAAAAAAAGTCGCAAATAAAAGTCACAATCTCAATCCAGTAGGAGGGATAGTAGAAAATCAAGAGGGGCCTTTTTAGACAAAAGTGTTAGGTTTAAGGGTAGGACAAATTTATTAAACAACATGTGACATTTTATAAAAGTGGCAAAACTTACACCAACACAGAGTCAAGCAAACCTGACCTACTATTCCCCGTGATAAATTCCCCCATAGTCTTCTTCTTTGCCTTTAGCTTCAGTAAAGCTGGGTTCTTACCAGCAACAGCTGCTGCTTCTCATTAGTACACCCAGACTGGAATGGCTGCTGCCTCCGTCTATATCAGGCTAAACTAAAACTGAAGTGGCTGATGCAATCCTGACTAGAAAGCTCCTCCCTCAGAGGGGAAAGCTAATTCCCTCTGCTGAGTCAGGGCATAAATAACTAAACAGTGCTGCCTACAGATGGCTTTTAGGAATGCATATAAAGCATAATACAAAGCATAAACAGAATAAATAACCTCAAATCAAGAACAATTTGCAAGTACCCTGTTCTGGTGTACTGCACTAAAAGCACTGTATGGACAGCTAAGGGTTAACTTGGCTCATCCCCTTTGGATGTCAGGGCATGGAGCCCCAAGACCAGGATGAGGGAAAAAAGGGTGTGCCCTCCAGTTACTGCATGGCCTCAGGGAGAGCCAGAGAAGGGGAATTGTCACTGTGAGGACTTCTTCCACTCTCAGGACCAACACTACCACTCCCATCCTGCGCTCCCTTCTCCCGGGCTGGCTGCATAACTAAAGCGGGCATCTTCATTATCCATTCTAACAGAGTCTCCGACTTCAGTTAGAGCTGTCAGCTTGTTACAGACGGCGTCGGCGTCTGGAAATGGTTTGGTGCTGTCTGATTTTTACTTATTCTGACCAAGAAAAATCAACAATTGGCCCTATGATACATTAACCATTGAACTTCCAATCTGGTAGCCAGCTAAAGTCATGTGCATTAACCCTTACAGCACCGTCCAGAGCTGTGCATTTGTCAGTCTCCGTCATTGATGATCATTTCCAGCGACACCGTGCTGCTGAGCCGGCCGATGTGTCGCACTGGATCACACCCGCTGCACATCACCAGGATTAATCCCCTCTGCTGCTAACGGTTTGAATTAATGTTCAGCTACTGACTCCACTAAATATATGGTCATCAGGTGGAGATCTGCATAAAGAGACATTCCCTAATACACAGAATACACCCTTTAGATGCTGAATCCCTCTGGTTAGTCTGAGGAGCATGTGTGGGAATGTAAAATACTATTAAAATCAGAGACACAGTCACAATGGGATGGAGATATTACCTTGACAGAAAGCAAAGGGCATCAATGTCTAACTGTCAGAGAAAGAATACACTAAGGGAGCCAATTACCCAGCTGGACGGATGGTTCTATTCTTTACACTAACCTCTATAGTATAATCTACATAACAATATACATTGTTCTTTATATCTTGTACTGATCCTGAGTTACATCCTGTATTATACTCCAGAGCTGCACTCACTATTCTGCTGGTGCAGTCACTGTGTACATACATTACTTATCCTGTACTGATCCTGAGTTACATCCTATATTATACTCCAGAGCTGCACTCACTATTCTGCTGGTGCAGTCACTGTGTACATACATTACTTATCCTGTACTGATCCTGAGTTACATCCTGTGTTATACTCTAGAGCTGCACTCACTATTCTGCTGGTGCAGTCACTGTGTACATACATTACTTATCTTGTACTGATCCTGAGTTACATCCTGTATTATACTCTAGAGCTGCACTCACTATTCTGCTGGTGCAGTCACTGTGTACATACATTACTTATCCTGTACTGATCCTGAGTTACATCCTGTATTATACTCCAGAGCTGTACTCACTATTCTGCTGGTGCAGTCATTGTGTACATACAATACTTATCCTGTATTGATCCCGAGTTACATCCTGTATTATACTCCAGAGCTGTACTCACTGTTCTGCTGGTACAGTCACTGTGTACATGCATCAGTTATCCTGTATTGATCCCGAGTTACATCCTGTATTATACTCCAGAGCTGCACTCACTATTCTGCAGGTGGAATCACTGCTCTCGTTTGATCGCTATGTTCTCTTCACTGTTTACCTGCTTGCCGTTGAGATTGCAGCAGCGGAGGGGCTATAATTATTCTGCTCAGCTGCTGCAATGTTGACAGCGAGCAGGTAAACAGTGAAGAGAATGTATATGGTTTACGGCCAATCATCTTTCAACCAGCAGTTACATGTATGATTAGATTTAGGCCTCACGTGTTAGAAATAATAAAAATTATTACAGTTTAGCTGCCAAATATCTTGCCTCTATACCGGTAAAAAAATTAAAGGGGTTGTCCACTTTGCATAATCTGTTTTCCTTAGAAGGATCTCCTGATAATAAGCTGAGACCACCAGCAATCAGCTGTGGAGAAACCTGAAAGCCAGTCTTCAATCTTCCTGCAGTGCCCCCACAGGAAACATGAAGCATAGACATTGCGGGTCCTCCAGTGATCTTTGTGAGGGTCCTGAATGGTTGGCCTCAGGATCTTTATACGTCAGGATAAAAATCCTGACGTATAGTATATTTAGTAGTAACTGACCTTGAATGGCAGATTTGGATCTCCCTCATGTTTCCCGGCTAATATTCCAGTCGTTCTACAAAATGTTTTTGGAATTTTTCCTCCTTTAGGTCCATAGAAACTAAATCCTGCATCTGTTAAGGCCCCCTGATGGGTGACCGTGCCGTATCCTCACGTCCACCATGCAGCCCGGCTCTCCTCCTCCTGAAGGCACCACGGCTTCTCGCTTGTTTTCTGATGTCTATTTTTTTTCTGTCGTCATGGGATAATTTCGCACCATTGGGGAGAATCTTCTACGTTACCATGCTAATTACCACCTGCGGGAAATCATGTGCTAGCACGGTGTTACAGTGTGGATGACGCCGACATACGATGGAAGCAGCTATTTTGCGGGCTGAAGGAAGACTTGAAGAGGGTTCCCTAACAATGGACATTAATATCAAACAAGCCTCTTGATAGGAGGAGATGGAGCTGGAGAAGAGTCGGAGAGCTATTCTGGACTTATCATCCAGGAAGGACTTTCCTAAGTTCAGATATTCCAGTTCCACACCACATAGGTCTTATACAGATTAACACGCCCAATATTTTCATCCAGAAGATCCAGAATTGGCACGAAGAGGCAGAATCAGAACAAGGCTGTAAACATGGCTAAAATTATTCAGTTCCTTGCCAAATGTCCTGATTTTTCTAAAACTAACCATAGATTCTGGTATCCATTTTTCCGGTAGGGATGAGGTATTTTTTTGGGCAGATAAAGGGAATCTGTCAGCACTTTTGACCTTGCTGACAGCACTAGCTAGAGCAATATAAAACACCTTTTGTGAAGTTTTTTTTTAATGAGGAGGAGTAGTGTGAATATGAAGTTTTATTCTGCCATGTTCTGCTCCCGCAAGTGCTCAGGGCGTGGCTTCATTGCGAAGTTCTCTCTGCATTGACCTGCCTCTGCTCTGAGTGACAGCTTGGGTTTTTTCCTGGTTGGATGCTAGAGCTGTCACTCATAGCAGAGAGGAGGGGCTGTGAGGCAGCTCAATGCAGAGAGAACTTCACAGTTAAGCCCCGCCCTCAGCACTTGCAGGAGCAGAACATGGCAGAATAAAACTTCATATTCTCACTGCTTACAAGGTATGTTTGTCTTCCTCTCACTAGCCCCTACCTAATGCTGCCAGCAGTTTAGCATGATCAAACTGCTGACAGACTCCCTTTAAAGACTATTCTGATATGGTAGGGCTCTTCATGGCCTACACCACACAGTCATGATTTCCATACCTTGCAAAGAAAAAGGCTAGAAGCAAATGCATAAAAATTGGAACAATTGGTTCTAGGTTCAGGTATGAACAGGAATCTGTGTAAAATAGTAAAAAACAGAGAACACCTCTGTCTAAGGGCCCTTTAACAGTGTCCGATAATTGATACCGATCACCTGACACCTGTGGGGTGATCACATTTTCATGCAGCACCCAAAAGCATTGTATATGTGCACCTGTGCAAGCAGGGGATGTGCTGCTGATGATATGTAAAGTGAATGGGGGATAAAAGATCGTAATAATGATCATTCATTCCCTCATTGATTCTGCATTAGGCCATATGAAAGGTATTTTAAAGGGAACCTGTCATCAACTTTATGCTACCCATACTAACGGCAGAATAAAGTAGAGACGAATGAGTTGATTTCAGCGGTCTGTCATTTATAAGTTAAAAGTAAGTGGTTGCCGAGAACCAACATCACAAACATTGCAGACTGGGCTTGGAAAAGAGTCCCGGCCACCTGAGAAGAGTCCTGGTTATTCATGAATTCCTGCTGTCCCCGCCCACCTGCTGATGACTGACAGTCTTCTACCTAGTTTTCTCCCTTTCTCTCTAGGAGAGAACTGCCAGTCATCAGCAGATGGGCAGGGAGAGCAGGAGATTAGGAAAAACCATGACTCTTCTCAAGTAGATTTAACTCTTTTCAAGGCCTGTGCTGCAATGGTTAAGATGCTGGTTCTCTGCAACCACTTACTTTTAGCTCATGAGTGACACACCGCTGACATCAGCATTTCTGTCACTAATTTATGCTGCCCTCAGTGAGGTCAGCATAAAGTTGATGACAGGTTCCCTTTAAAGAGGGCGCCAGTCAATTTGTATATAGTCATGTTGTACTTGTCATTGATCCCTGTGTCACAGGAACCTAACACGTGGATAACATAATATTCCTATCTCGACTGCATTTGACAAACCCAGCTCTGCTACACTGCAGCAGTATTCCAGTCCAGGTGGATGTAGGCAGTGTATGTGGAAACAGACAAGACGCATCATGTAGCAAGATCTGATAAAATGAGTAATTACAGTAGCGCATCAATGAGTGATACCGGTAATTAAGGGCAAGCGGGTTCTTGTAAGGGCAGTGCCAAGAGGGCATCACACACACAGAAGTATCACACACTTCACCTCTCCGTGACAAAAGCTGTGCCTGTGGCGCAATAGTCACCCAGAATCATGGAAGTGCATTGGCCGAATGATTTACTACATGGCATTGGACAATGCCCTTTGCTGCCACGGTTTGGGTGGTCAAAATGATAAAAAAAAATCCTGAAAAGATCAAAATTTAGCAATGCAAAACTCACATCCGGGTCTTATGGTTTGTGGAAAATTCAGAACAGGTTCTCGAGCCGCATGTGACACTGGCATCTGCAGAGCAGGATTCCAGACATGGCCGAAAATGCTTTTAATTGCTTCCCATCCCCCCCAACTGTTATAGCTCCATGTGGCTAAAACATGCTTCTCCTGATTTACTGTCAAAATGTTCAGATTTTGGAACTTGCCAACCAAATGGATCCACTATGTAAGATCTGACCAGGCCCAACACTGGTGCTCATGCACTTTGGTGGGAACGGCCTAATGGACGTCCATGGGCTCCCGGCCTCCACTGTTCAGCTCCATTCTCCATCTTTCCCGATGCTGGCCAGCTGGGCGTGTCCCCAAAGGGGAGGGAGGTGGAGTGTTCATAAGGAGCAGTAACTACAGGGTGTGGTCTGTATTCGTTTTGGGGCCTGGTCTACGTACATCTTTGGAACATCACTCAAGTCTAAAGGAGTTGTCCCATCATTATGCCCCTTGGGCCATTTTTTCCACTGCTTCAAAGTTGTTCCTTCAGAGAGTAAAGTCCTGACCAAGTTTTCACCTCCAGTAGAAGAGGAGATGATCCCAACTAAGACTGGGCCCCTCTTGCCCTGGGCCCCATAGCAGTTGCATGGTTTGCCTCTATGGTGTTCAGGGCAGGTGACAGTAGGGCAATCCGAGAAACAGGCTAGGGTCTGGGTAGGCTGCTAGAAGTCAGAGACGGTAGTCATGCTGCAGTACAGTACACAGGGAATAAAACTTTGCTGGTCACTGGAGACCAGGGAACCTATAGCTCAGGCACCCTCGCACTAGGGAAGGTGCCTTAACTACCCAGGGACTGCTAGCCATTGGCTAGAGAAGAATTTGGATGCATTGGTCCTTTAAAAGGCTGGAAGTGAGCGCTTGCACCCTAAAGAACAAAACAGGAGGCCTTAACAACCGAATGCAGGCTAAAGCGAAGACAGAAGAACGGGCCAGAGCTGCAGGTCAGTAAGAGAAGACGGCTGGGTGAGTACCCAGTGCCTGTGCCTGCCAGGAGTAGTAGAACAGTGGCGGGCGTGGGACACTAGGTCAACATACAGGTGAAGTAAGTAAGGACTACATTGTCTGCTGCCAGGGGGGAAGGAGACTGATTCTGTCTGGAGTTCACCCTAGCTGCACATATGAACAGCAGCACCATGAGGGACATAAAAAATTAGTTTTAAAAATTCATTTTATGATAGAAGCACTGTCAAAATTCTACATCACCGTGACCCCCATTCCCGCAAAAAACGGATCCGCAAAAAATACGGATGATGTCTGTGCACATTCCATATTTTGGGGAACAGAACAGTCCTATCCTTGTCTATAATGCGGACAATAATAGGACATGTTCTATTTTTTTGCGCAACAGAAATACGGACATACGGAAACGGAATGCACACAGAGCAACTTGCATTTTTTTTGCGGACCCATTGAAATGAATGGTTCCGCATACAGTCCGCAAAAAAAAGGGAACAGACGCGGAAAGAAAATACGTTCGTGTGCATGAGCCCCTAGGCTGCCCACACACCTTCAATAGCTGACCCTACCCCATACACATGCACACTCATTCAGGAGAGTAAGCTGCTGAGGGACACTTCTGACAGCAGCTTATCTCCTTTGAAATCAGAAGGATTGGGTGCAGAAGGCTCATAAATAAGGACATATATAAATCTGAAGGGACATAAGTCATCCCTTTAATATTCCTACATTGTGACGGCTTTATTCATCACTAGGGCAGAACAGACTGAGCGCTAATGAACCAGTTGTCATCATTTTATAGACATCGGTGCAGCAGGCCTGTCGCCCTGATGATGAATTTCTTGCACTAACTTTAGATAAGAATGATTAGGTTGGAGCTGGAGTCAGTACAGAGGATGGATGCGCCATGAATGTGGAGGACGAGGCCTATGTCTGTGCTTGCTGAGATAGTTCTTGTTGTTAGTATTATTATAATTATTGTTTTTCTCTACTTTATCATTTATGGGTCTTGCCCTCATCTGAAGGTATGTAGTCGTGCACATGACCCCCTTCATCAATCCCCAAGGGATCATGTCAACATGAAAACTGACCCCACGCCAGACCTCATAAATACAAACCCCAGACCAGACCTCCTAAATACAGACCCCAGACCAGACCTCCTAAATAGAGACCCCAGACCAGATCTACTAAATACAGACCCTTGACCAGACTTCCTAAATACAGACCCCAGACCAGATGTCCTAAATACAGACCCCAGACCAGACCTCTTAAATACAGACCCCCAGACCAGACCACCTAAATACAGACTCCAGACCTCCTAAATACAGACCCCAGACCAGACCTCTTAAATACAGACCCCCAGACCAGACCACCTAAATACAGACTCCAGACCTCCTAAATACAGACCTCAGACCAGACCTCCTAAATACAACCCCAGATCTCCTAAGTAGAACCCCCAGACCAGACCTAATAAATACAGACTCCTGACCAACCTCCTAAATACAGACCCCAGACCAGACTTCCTAAATACAGCCCCCCATACCAGATGTCCTATATATAGACTGCAGACATCCTAGATACAAAAACCAGACCAGACCTCCTAAACACAGACCACAGACCAGATGTCATAACTAAAGTCTCTAAAACAGACCACCTAAATACAGACTCCAGACCTCCGAAATACAGACCGAAAGCTAGACATCCTAAATACAAACTCCAGATCAGACCTCCTAAATACAGACTTCAGACTAACTACAGACCCCAGACATCCTAAATACAGACCACTGACTAGACCATTTAAATACAGACCAGACCACTTTAATACAGACCCCAGACCAAACTATGTAAATACAGACCCTGGACCACATAAATACAAATCTGATACCAGACCTCCTAAATACAAACCCTAGACCAGACCTCCTAAATACAGACCCTAGACCAGACCTCCTAAATACAGACCCTAGACCAGACCTCCTAAATACAAACCCTAGACCAGACCTCCTAAATACAGACCCTAGACCAGACCTCCTAAATACAAACCCTAGACCAGACCTCCTAAATACAGACCCTAGACCAGACCTCCTAAACACAGACCCTAGACCAGACCTCCTAAATACAAACCCTAGACCAGACCTCCTAAACACAGACCCTAGACCAGACCTCCTAAACAAGGACCCCAGACCAGACTTCCTAAATACTGACCCTAAACCATCCACTTTGCTGCTACTGTAAAATGCTGTATCATTTCCACCACAGGTAGCCGTACCCTTAAGGGAGGTTTTAGTCTGTGGTCCTTTATTTATTTAGGAGATCTTTTTGTTTAGGGCAATGTTCTCCAACCTGTATCATCATGTCCTGATTGCTAAAGACTGTCAGGGCATGATGGGAGTTATAGTATTGCAACTACTGGAGAACATTGGTTTAGGGTGTATGGTCTGGGGGCCTGTATTAGTTTAGGGGGTCTCTTCACTTTGGAGCCACAGGTTGGAGAACATTGGTTTAGGGTGTATGGTCTGGGGGCCTGTGTTAGTTTCGGGGGTCTCTTCATTTTGAAGGGGATGAATAGGATCATTTGCACAATAGGTTTGGTTGTGTCCTGTATAAAGGGGCAAGGCATGAGGTCAAAAATTGTGCATGCTTTATACGCCCCCTTTCAATATCTCTATGATATCCCTTGGCCTTGCCCAAAAAACGGAGCTACCATTCTGCTGGATGCAGTTCTTCTAGCCAATGGAATAGATTTACTGATCGTATTAAATGAAGGATGTAAAATCGGCACCGGTAATGGTTAATGGTTACACTACAGGCCACTATAGAAGCCATTATTTTAATCTCCCAGTCATCAATGTGGTATTTACAGCCTATGGTTGTCATGGAGATTCCCGGCGATGGGAAATGCAATATTCCTTAAGCGGGAATGCCGGGTGAGGAGGAGGGGGTTATATAGAGGCTCAGACCCATTGTGTAACTATACAGCGCATAAGATTCACATAAGATCATTCAGCCGACAGCAGTGTCTCCTGATCCCCCCATATACATGCATCCTCTATTGGGCCTAGCATGCATATGTAGTGATTGGGAAGAAAGCTTATATGTATGGCCGACTTCAGACCAATATAGCGGTCTCATGTATGTAGGATGGATGAAGGTTTATGGAGGTCCCTAGACTTCCGATTCCTCCCCCACAAAGGCTGGAGGAGAGAAGGATTGGACATGCTGAAGCCTAACATGTCCAATCCTTTTATTCTTGGGAAGATTAGCCACCTGCTTATGAGGTGGCTGGCAGTAGCTTTCTCCACTGTAATATTGATAACACATGCATGCTTGGCCGAGCTGAGAATTCACATGTATAGGGGGATCGGGAGAATTCAACTGACAGTTATCTCACACTGTCATAATAATACCGCCATATAGGACTAAATAACATATAGGACTTAATAACAGGGCCATGTACTGGTGCCATACAATGCAACACATGCCAATGTCATACTAAATTAGCGCTGCTATATGGTGCCAGTATAATGTGGTGATCGAAGTTTGGAGTGATATGGATGCAAAAATGGGACCGCAGTATGTCTGCCGCTGCCTAAAGCTGGCCTTACGTGTCTGCTTTTTAGGCTTCGCAAGCATCAAGATGATTACAGATCCCCAGCCGTCAGCTGAGCTCCTGGAAGCAAATATTCAATTCCCCCACAGTGCCCCCAGAGGTAAAATGAAGTATTACACATCCCCCATTAAACTCAAACGCCTACAGTATGTGTGTGAGACATGAGGGTCTTGAATGGGGGGATGGGTTCCCCTATAGATCTGAATGTGGTCCAGTAGACTCTTCTGCACTGAGGAGACCTGAGTCCTCATTGTCCTGAGGCCTCACACATTCATATATAAGGACACCAAGTCCATTAAGAAAAGTCCATTTATGCACATCCAGGGCATCAGCTGTCACTGAACCGAGTCAATTTAACATGGACCAATGTCCCCTCCCTGGTATTGATCTGAATAAATCACGCTGCACCCAATATCCGCTGATTTATGGCTGCAGCTCAATTTATTACTAGCCCTGAGCAATCCAGAGGTCAAGAGGTTAAACAATCAACATGCAATTTACAGTAATTATCCACCGGCCACATCTGTTATTATTGACGGCAGGTCCCTATATTTATTGTAACACATGCCCTGTCCCTTTAAGGGGCATATCCGTTTTTCAAGGCGTCAGCATGCATTTATTCAAATATACAGGATTTTGCCGGTATCACGCATTTCACACAGTCGACCGGAAACGTCCGAGCATTACATGATCAGCCCATCGCATTGTAATACTTTACTTCTATCTATCTCATATCTTTATATCTCATATCTATCTATCTATCTATCTATCTATCTACAGTAGGCATGTTAGCCAATATCACACATTTCACACAAGCTAAACGAAATGTCCAAGCATTACATGATCAGCCTATTGCTTTGTAATACTTCACTTCTCCTGCAGAGGTGCTGCAATAGAAATCAATACATGCATCTCTATGGTTCTCATAATCTATCTATCTATCTATCTATCTATCTATCTATCTATCTATCTCATATCTATCTATCTATCTATCTATCTATCTCATATCTATCTATCTATCTATCTATCTATCTATCTAGGCTTGTTAGCCAATATGACACATTTCACACAATCTAAAAGAAATGTCCAAGCATTACATGATCAGCCCATTGCACTGTAATACTTCATTTATCCTGCGGAGGCGATGCAGTAGAAATCAATACATGCATCTCTATGGTTCTCATATCTATCTATCTCTATCCATTATCTATGTATCTCATATCGTTCTATCTCATATCTATCTTTCTGTCTATCTATCTATCTATCTATCTATCTATCTATCTATCTATCTATCTATGCATGTTAGCTAATATCGTGTCCAAACATTACATTATCAGCCTATCGCTTTGTAATACTTCACTTCTCCTGCGGAGGCGCTGCAGTAGAAATCAATACATGCATCTCTATGGTTCTTTCTACCTCTATGGTATATTATATATATTGTTTTATCATTATTATTATTAATATATTTATATTATATAATTTTCCCTGGCTATAAAATTGTTAACCGAGTGACTGTCAGTTCTCAGGATTTCTACACTTTATTAACAAAATCAGATTTTCTTTGTGCAACTTTGAGCTCTGAAATCCGCTGAGTGAGCAAAATGCGTCGCCCGTCGAGGGAAACACTGACATCTTGTTGTTTTCTCCCCGCTGGGTTTCTGGCCGTCAGTTCTCTTTGTTTCAGGAAATATCGCGCCCTTTCTGGTTTTATAGTTTTTTATAAAGAGATAAACCATTTATCTTTGATAGTCGGCCCGGATCCTCGACAGGAAAATATCCAGATATCAGCAGAAATAATAACACATTTATCATGGCTGCTATTTAAAGAAGCCCCATGTGGATTACTCTGCGGCATGCAACCTAATTGAGACAGATATCTCAAGATCACCTGCTAGTAAATTGGAGATATCTACTATGGGGAGAGATTAGGTATTTGCTGAATTAACCATTTGTAAGTCAATGACAAATTTATCAAGACTGTCCTAAGCATGGCGAGCCTTAGTGCTGTATTACATCAACAGATTATCTGACCAATATCTGTCCAATCAGACTAATAGATAGTCTGTTGGTGTAATACAGCCCTTACTGGTGGTAACTGGTCCCTTTAAGATGAACAGGCCGGAGAGATTGTAACCGTATGAGAAAATGGCACTGAAGGTCCATTAGCACTTGATCAAAGGCTGATACAAACTGAAAGGGGGACAAACAATCACTATTGCGATCATTCGTCCCCCATTCACATTGCATATTGTAGGCAGCATATCCCCAGTTAACACAGGGCGATATGCTGCTGACAGGCAATGGCTTTGACTAGTGTCTCTGCAATATCCCTATAAACGAGCGTTTTGCCTGTTCATCAATGATCAGTTGTACTAGTGTTTACATGGGCCTATTATTACGATCAATTATTCCCTTTTTACTTTGCATATTTTCGGAAGCACATCCTCTGACTACACAGGGCAATGTCCTGCTGACAAGCAAGGGTATTGTGTGCTGCATCAATATGTGATCACCCAACAAACAAGAGTTTTATACATTTGATGGGTCATTGGCAGCATGGCCCAACAATTACGATCATTCATTCCCCTTTCACTTTGCATATTGTCGGCAGCACATCCTCTGTTTACACAGGGCGATGTCCTGCTGACAAGCAGGGGAATTTATTGTGTGCTGCATTAACATGCGATCACCTAACAACCAAGTTTTATACATTTGTCAGGTCATTGGTATCATGGCCCAACAATTACGATCATTCATCCCCATTTCACTTGTTGGTAGCATATCCCGACCTTTACACAGAGTGATGTCCTGCTGACAAGCAAGGGTTTTGGATGTAGCATGAATGTGTAATGACCAGACAAACAAGCATGTTATTCCTTTGTGTGGTCATTAGAAGCACTTTTACATGGCCCAATTTATTACGATCATTCATCCCCCATTCATTTTGCATGTTATCTATGGTTCTCCCCCCCCCCCTTTCCTTTAAACAGGGTGATGTGATGCTGACAAGAAAGGTTTTTGGGTGCTGCATCAATATGTGATCACCCAGTAACCAACATTTGTCAGTATTCTGCAAATGGGCCAATCATTTGAACAGTTTGTTCCCAATAATTGCCCGGATCCTCAGCCAATGTCAATGGGCCGTTAGGGCAGACATTGGGTCATTCATTGCTCTACTCTCATGTGGGCCAACAGACCATCCAATGATCCAAAATGCTGGAACTACGTCTCACTGTTTTATCGTTAAGTCATTGTATGTCCCGACTGGCAACCTGATGGCTTTACCGCCAGGGCAGCTGTTCCCAAAAAACAGATGGGAGGCATAAAGGTGTCCATACACTTTATACTGATGTCAGCCAAACCCACTGATTTTATCAAGACTGGTTTACCATTTAATGTTCTTAAGGCGTCAAAGCTATCCCCCGGAGGTAGAAGTTGGGGGAGAGAAGGATCGTCCGTCTGGATTACAACATGCCCAATCTTTTTGTTCTTGGTGAGATAAGCCACTGCCAGAAATGTCTGGCAGTGGTTCTACCTATTTAGAACACGTCCACGACTGGTGGACCTGGGGAATCAAGAGAGCTAGCTTCTGGCAGAATGAACAGTTGCTTAGGGAAAAGGTAGACTTAGGTCAAAAGTCCAAGTTCAATATTTTATATTTCGCTTGAGGGCATCAGAAAGTCTTGAAGATGTTTCCACCATTGACTTTTTCCCACTTCTTGGTCAAAGAACACCGCCACGTCTCTGCTATGCAGGTATACCACTAGGACAGGTTTCTTGGGGACCCTCAGTGATAATTGTTAATAACAGAATTAACCTCATGTAAATGTTTATTATGTTTATGTACTTATTATTAGTAACACTGTTTCCACAACCTAATAGTTAATATCTTGGCAAAACCGTGTTAGGTCGCCAGGAGATGGACTTGATCCGCCCCCTTGTTGGTGAGTCTGTCTAGTCTTAGCTAAGCTACAGAGGAGACCTACATGTGCAAGCTCCTGAGCGCTAGGCCCAAGTTCAGAGAACCCTGGTCTCTGACTCTGCAGCTGTCAATGAAGCAACTTTATTTCCAAAGTCCTCTGAGAGAAGGAAATTAGAAGGTCTAGAACCCACAAGCCCATGCACTGGATTCAGACAGCAAGGTATTGCACTCGTTTATGGCAGTAAGACTTTGCTGCTGTGAAGGGAATATTGGTAATGCACCCTACCACACTGTGATACAGATTGGCCACCCGTATTGATTATCTGCACCCCTCAGTACTGGAATTGCAGAAGCATTTAACAAGAACCTCCCTGCATGCCTGTGGTTCTGCTGAGAGGCTGGCTTTACAGAGAGAGAAAGTACTACAACCTCCATCATCCTTGCTGTCCTTACTGCGACGCTTGCACAGGGACGAGGCTATGCCGCGCATGTGCAGTGCCTACAGTGAGGCCGATGCCCTTTACTATGTACTGTGGAGCGAAGGAACTGGAGAGAGTAGAGAGGCGACCTCTCAGTCAGACGGGAAGAGCATTGGTGGGAATCGCAGGCAGGGGTGCACCTAGCAAAAACTGAAACGCCCCCCCCCCCCTCCCAATTTCTTAACCTAAACCTTTTGCCACAATGAAAGCGCTCATTGCCCATGGCCCTTCCGCTGCCCCCTCTTGCCCCTACCTGGTGCTGCCTGAGGCGATCGCCTCACCTGGCCTCATTGGTGGTGCACCCCTGATCGCAGGGAATTAGGAGTGTATGGGAGAAGGTACTCCTATATAGGTAGGCTTGGGCTCTTTGGAAATTCGTAAATGCCCTGCTGGATACTTTGTACCTAATTTGCATATAGAACAAACATCATTTTCTGGTGATAACAAATGCACAAAAGAATACCCACGAGTGCACAACGCCACCATAGCATTAGTTATATAGCCCAAATATAGGCGGCAGATTCCTTTTAAAGGGGTATTCCGAATATTAGAAGTTATCTACTGTCAACAGGATAGGGGACATCTATTAGACTGGTGGGGGTCCTACTGCTGATCACTAGAACAGGGGCCTCGGCGTAACCCCTTCAGCTCCCCTAAAATGAACGACCCTTTTTGATACAGTCGGAATACCCCTTTAATTCTAACCTTTCTAAGTGACAGTCAGTAAATGCGGAGCTGTCAGCGCCCGTCCTGTCATGTTCTCCGCCTCAGCGAGCGCTCGCCTCTTCTCCATCAGCAGCTGGACGCCCAGATGATATTTACAAGCTAAATTCAGTCACCATCTGCCCTGCAAACCTTGGTGTGTGCTGCCCTCTGTTGGGAGACACGGATTTTGTCTGATTTTTTAAAAATTTCTGAATGGAGGCCGTAAACGATATGTTCTATTCAAATAATCGGAGATAAGCGTTGTCTGGGGTCACAGGTGACGCTTATCTTGTGGAAACAAAGGATTGGACAGTTTAAAACCCGACCCGTTCCACTTTCGTTTCATGTAGAAAGGTCAGTCGGGCTCTCGCATTCCCAAAATCAGTGGGATCCGTACGGCCTGGAAATCTCTGGCTTTTTTTAGAATACGCAGATTGGGTTACAGTAAAATTCTGAAGAAGGAGCAGCTGAATGGAAACCGGACATCCGTGGTGATATCAGGTGGCAGTGATTGGCCGCCTACTGTATGTGACATGACATCAAATGGCTGGTGACAAATTTAATTCTGCTACATCTACATATGCAATTACTCAATGGTCCTTGAAAAAAAAAATTGAGTTCCATGTACTGCACACAAGACGCCGTTACTGCATCTCAGTCTATGACTTCTCCCCTTGGGCCTTGATGATTGGTTAGCAAATCCGATTTGTGCGCCTCTATGACAGGTGATGATGTATGAGCTTAGCGCCCGGTCATCTATCATATTAGGCTGATGAAGGGCCCCGCTCTGCACCTCTCAGACGTCCTCCGCCTCTGACCCCTTTCCTTTTATCTGACCCAAGTGTCAGTAAGACAAAGACGTACAGCCCTTAAAGATACAGGAGCGTCTGGAAAGAAGATTAGGTAAAAGAAGACTATGATTTCATGGAGACATCAGGGCTTGGGGTTATGGGCAGGGGCGTACCACCAATGAGGCCTGATCGCCTCAGGCAGCACCAGGTAGGGGCAAGAGGGGGGCAGCCGAAGGGCCATGGGCAATGAGCGCTTTCAGAGTACCTCACTTTAAAGAGGACTTCTCACCTCCCCTGACATGTTCCCCATCTGGAGCACTAATTCTTATGACTCTCTCTTGTGCAATTCCTCTATTATTCCTACTAGATATTTGGATTTCCAGCAGTCTGCAATTAAAGGGGTTCTCCAGGCTTTTAATATTGATGACCTATCCTCAGTTGCAAATTCCATTGAAAACTTCTAGTAGGAATAATGGAGGCATGGCACACCATAGTCATGAGAACGTATGATCAAGAATTATTACAAGGGGAATGCAAGTAGTTACTAAAACAGACACATCAGGAGAGGTGAGAGGTCCACTTTATCGGAGGATATACACATCAGAAGTAAGCCAGTGGGACCCATTGATTTTGGCAGGATCAGCTGACCATGTAAGGTAGATGGGGGCACCCGACTGTCACCTGACAGCAGAAGTAAAGAAAGATCGGGCATGTTGGATCTTAACAACAATTAGAGATAAGTTGCCGTCAAAGGGTTATATTTCATTCTTCCCATTGAAAACACATGCCTGCTTGGTCGAGCCCAACATACAGGAAGGTCAGGAAGGATAGCTGTCGGCCAAACAAGCACCTTTAAGGGTAGAGACACGCTAGGTGGGCTTCTTCCTTATATCTACTAATTGATCCTTTACAGTCTGTTTGCATGGACCCCGGAGTGATCAGCACCCAGTCATATGGACAGCACAGTATAAATGTGACCACCACAAGCACAGACAGTAATACAGGAGAAAACAAAGAGCCAAACATGATAAAACCTCAAGAAATGTATGGGTGTAGAAGACCACAAAGCACATCTAGCTTCCTGGAGGACCCATCATGTCCATGCATTACACTGACCGCTCATTGACATCATGTAATACTATGTTTCTCCTGTGGTGGCGCTGTGCAGAATTTGAACACTTGATGCCAGGTTTCCCTCCAGATTGCCAAAGATGGGACAACTTGGGATTAGCATATTTTTGAGATTGGAACTTTTTGGGAAAATGGAAACGACAACTACACAAAGCACCTAATGATCGATCGCTTCTCCATATATTTCCTCTAGGGTAGAGTACGTCTCTATGTAGAAGCCATTGCTGCAAGACAACCATAGCCACCAGTGGTTGAATGTCAAATTGCAACGTGAGCCCCATCCTCTCTCTCGTCCCAAACAACAAGAGAGTACCAGTTTATGCAGATTTGCATGTGGCCTACCCCTTTCGAGGTCCAGTGGATGAGACAGTCCAACAAACGATGGGACTATGGGCAGGTATGGGACACCAATTGAGAACACTGCCTTCAAAGAGGTGATATATCTCCATGGAGAGCAGATGCCTTCAACATGGTGAAGACTATGGTTCCTAAATATCATAACCTATGGTTGCACGGCCCCCTCTCCTGGCCATAAAGGTTCGTAAGATGGGAAAGGGGTGATGAACCACATTTGGGACAAGGACTTGGGTGGTTATGGGGGAAGGAACATACTGATATATCTCCAAGTAAATGTTGGTGGCCCTCAGCTCTAGTGTTCTTCTTCACCTGCTTCATCCCCGCCATTGTCCTACATACATTGATCATTCTTATCCCATTTTGCAAACATTTAATTCTCCATCCATAAGTTAATGAATTATTTCCAGCTTCACGCACTTTGTTTGATGTATTAATCATTCTCTTCTACGTCCCAAGGTGTATGTAGGGAGCAGCTTTGAAGTGTCACCTCCTTCTACTGTCACGTTGTGAGGGATGGAGGAAAAGACCCCCCGACAAGCTTTGAAGTAGGGATTGGAAAGCCACACATTCTATTGATCTTTTCAGCTTCAGGCATCAAAATGGAGCGGCGACTCCTTTAGAAGTGCTCCGTAGATATAGGAGGGTACACGTGTTTCCTTATGTTTTATGCTTTCCCACTTGGCGTCTTTCCACTTCAGATCTCGATTATTCGTGAGGTACATTCTTAAAAGGGATGGCACGTTCATTTGAATGGATGGAGAAGAGCTGAGACAGTCAGATCTATGACACACATCATGATATGATGCTAAAGAAGGTAGAGTTACATGACACATCTTCAGTTGAAGAAACTAGGACTAGGTGGGAACCTAAAACACATAAATGGGGCGTCCAACTGTGGAAAGTACTTTAGCTTACACATGGTGGCCCAATAATTTGTACCTAAGATGACCAGCCATGGTCTGGACATCAGGAATCTAAGAAGATCAATCTTTTATCCATCCTGGATTTGGAACCATGGAGAACCATAGAGAATCCATTTAAACTCAAGGCGCTAGTGGACAAGCATCATCATAAAAATTGGATCATAAGTCAGATGTTCTTGACCAATTTGTCGAATGTGAACCCAACCCTAAACCCAAGCATGAAAGCATGGTTGTTTTTGGAGAAGATCATTCAAATAAGGTCAAGAACACATATTGTATTGGGTAATCCTTAAACGAAGACCAACTTTGCATCTGAAGACATGCTGGGTAACATGGTTGGCACAGTCTTATATAGGAGGCCTACGGTCTAGGTTGACTTGAAGTACTACATCAGGGATGGCCAACCTGCGGCTTTCCAGCTGTTGCAAAACTACAACTCCCAGCATGCCCATAGTGCCTACAGCTATCAGCCTAAAGCAGGGCATGGTGGGAGTTGTAGATTTACAACAGCTGGAGAATCGCAGGTTGGTCATCCCTGTACTAGATGTATTGTCACATACTGTATATGAGTATTAAATGAGTTTTCATCAATGTCTCATCTGAAATAATTAGTGAGCAGTAGATGAAGTAGTTGAGACCTTCCATCACAGCAGCAGATGGAATGATCCTCACATTGGGTATCACCTTCTCATAAAAATGCCAACAGCAAATTTCAAAGCTGGCAGCTCAGTTTATTTACCGCCATCGAACGGCCTTCGAAACTCAACTCTGCCAAAAGACATTTCTTATTTGATCGCCTCACCTAGCCTCATTGGAGGTGCGCCCCTGATCTTGCCCCTACCTGGTGCTGCCTGAGGCGATCACCTCACCTGGCCTCATTGGTGGTGCGCCCCTGATCTTGCCCCTACCTGGTGCTTCCTGAGGTGATCACCTCACCTAGGCTCATTGGTGGTGCACCTCTGATCTTGCCCCTACCTGGTGCTGCCTGACGCGATCACCTCACCTGGCCTCATTGGTGGTGCACCTCTGATCTTGCCCCTACCTGGTGCTACCTGAGGCGATCACTTCACCTGGCCTCATTGGTGGTGCGTCCCTGATCTTGCCCCTACCTGGTGCTGCCTGAGGATATCACCTCACTTGGCATCATTAGTGGTGTGCCCCTGATCTTGTCCTCACCTGGTGCTACCTGAGGCGATCACCTCACCTGCCCTCATTGGTGGTGCGCCCCTAATCTTTCCCTCACCTGGTGCTGCCTGAGGCGATCGCCTCACCTGGCCTCATTGGTGGTACGCCCCTGATCTTGCCCCTACCTGGTGCTGCCTGAGGTGATCACCTCACATGGCCTCATTAGTGGTGCACCCCTGGGTGACGCTGTAGGAAAATTAAACAGGTCCTCACCATCAGTTGATCATTACAGGACCCTCGTAATGAAAAGGAATTGGAAAAAGTGGACAGTTTTGTTTGAGTTGCCAAAATTATTACCATGAGTCCTAATGTCTGTAATCATTTTATGGGAGCATGCATTAGCTTTTCATATTGGACAAGGAACTCCATCGTTGGTATGGCTGTAAGTATCCCACCAATCTTCTCGGGCCAAGCTGACCAGAAGGCCTCTCCACACAAATGGTGTACCTATTATGAAGGGAGGCCATGCCATGGTTCCCGTGGAAGTAGGGACCCACCAACTTGACTCTACCCCAGATCTTGATTTACAATGGAGTGGATTCTCTGTAACATTGACTGTTTGTGCAACATTACTGGTCTTGAGAGGAGAAGAAAAAGGTTGAGGATTTGGGAAAATATCCAGAGCACATTTTCATAGGAACACTCGTTCTCGATAACTGCCCTGTGTTAATGCCGCTAATCAGCCAACAAATGAGTAGATGCCCGCTTGGTGGGTCATGTGGAACAAAAAGATCATGTGCCAGCAGCTCATCTCCCCATGTAAACAGGGATCTGGTACCGACAAACACGGACGTTATATGGGGATGAACAATTGTAGTAACGATCATTCATCCCCGTAAAGCAGGGATCATTGCTGCATGTAAATGAGGCAATGATGAGGAATGTAGCTACTCATTCTCGATCATTGCCCTTAAGTTTATAAAGTATTCATAGACATGCAGATAACCCAACCACCACAACATATTAAAGCCAACGCCCATAATCTACACGACTAGAATAGGGATATCTTCTGTTCTGTTAAGGCACAATATGGCGATTCCTGCTCCCTCAATTATTTGTCACCAGTTCTGAAAAAATGTATATATATATATATATTTTTTTTTTTTGTTTTATACTGTATATGGTGATTCTTCAATGTTATGGTAAAATTGTAGTCATGGCCACGTGGCTCAGAAGAGAGGCATCAATGTTCAGATGGGGGAGAGGGTCAATTGCTGGAACCTCGTGCGATTGTGGATATTTTGATCCAAATTTTTAGCGTCCCTGAAGATCTGTCATTTTGATTATAGAAAGTGGTTACAAAATATCATGGGGAACAACCGAAAGTGGTCGAGGCCACAACAATTTCCCATGTGGTTCAATACAAAAGTACAACTACTGATTTTTGTCAACAATTGGCCACCAATTTCCCATGTGGTTCAATACAAAAATACAACTACTGATTTTTGTCATTGGAATTTCCAAAAAATAGTTTCAGTCGCAAATGTTTGTTCATTGGCTTAGTTATAACGGCTCATTTTGTCTGGGAAGCAATGATTAGGAGAAAAAAAATGGCCGCTGTCCTATTAGTACACACAGAACCTGTCCTAATCACACAGGAGGACAAGTTACTTCACAACACTGAGGTAAAGAGCTGCCACATCCTCCTCTACTACTTGTCAGGGATTATGATCCGGACTACAGTTTATTTTGATATTTAGCTGAATATTTGTAGGAATGGAGTTCATGAGGAGACATGAAGTACAGAGAGGACGGACAGGACAGACTGTGGTAATGGAGACTGCAGACAAGTGCTGCTGCTCCTTGTCTCCTCATGAACTCCATTCCTACAGAGATTCAGAGGAAGATCTTATCAGCTGTATTCAGGATCATAATCCCTGAGAAGCAGAGAGGAGGATGAGGCAGCTGTTTACCTCAGTGATGTGAAGTAACTTGTCCTCCTGTGTGATTAGGGCAGGTTCTGTGTGAACTAATAGGATGGCGGCCATTTTATTTCTCCTAATGATTGCTCCCCAGACAAAACGAGCCATTATAACTAATGTAAGGTATTTGGGAATATGTTTATAATAAAGTAATATTTAAGTATTTTCATTTTCTTAATTCCTGGAGAACCCCTTTAAGTCGGGGACTGACGGGGGAGGTGCTCGTTGCCAGGGTGGACACCAAGAAGCCACTCATTAATTCATTTGTTAATTGATATATTAATTACTATAATGGGTATTTTTAATTTTCTATTCCATTAATGATAACTGAAGCTTTTAGTCAATTCCTTGAAGGGAAACAATACACTACGTAGAATGATAGTTATAATTTTCCAAAAAATTGCATGTGAAAAATCATTCACATCTTCTCAACTCTCATTCTACGTATGATACTCATTGCGTAGAGCATCCCTATATAAAAAATATATCTCAGCTCTGCTCGGAGGGTGGACAAGTCTTTCCATCTACAGCCAGATTCATCTCCTGCACACTGTGGAATGGTGTAAAATAAATAATACCATTTTTCAGATGGAAGTGGAAAACGGCGCCTCTAGTGCCAAAAACGGGTATGGAAGACTTATTGACTCCTTGGAACACCTGGGGCTATTCATGTTTATTTGATTAACAATCAATACCACAAGCGTTTATTGCTTTTCATAGAGTAAATTGTGACAGGTGACCTAATGACCCCCTGCTGAATCTGAACCATGCCATGACGGCTCAGTGATAGGCAGCGTTGTGCGGTCCAGTGATGCCTGCTTTGTTTTGTGGTGTTTCCATTGACCGTACGTGTCCAGATGCAACGTGACTCTTTGTCCGATTGCACACCGCTTGGACGGCAGCTATAGCTTGATAGATAAAAATCGATCAATGGTCCTACAAAAGTAGCCCTAAGCTAGCCGCTTCAATCTGACACCTGGTCCAAAGTCTTGCATCCCCTTCATTTTCATAATATCAGATCCCCGAAGACTGCCCGGCCGCCCCCCCCCCCCCCCCCGATACATCAAAACAACTCCGATGCAATAAAAATGAGCTGCGATGGAGTAAGGTTGGACTGGAAGCCTCGTGTGTTCGCAACCATGCACTCTAATCAGGCGATGTTAAAAAGCACATCATCTATGGCCTCCTGCCATCGCTGCCCCACGGGACCTGCTCATCTCTTGGTAAAAAAAAAAAAAAAGTAATTGAATCATCTAGATTGCGATAGTAAACGTATTAATCTGAGAGCTATCCTCCAGAGATGTCTCCTCGGGTCTTCCAAGGAATGCTCAATGAATGAGGAAGCCGTTGACGATCTCCAGGCGTTCCTATTATTTTACAATTGGCAGCAAATAGGTGCACGACCCTGGCACCTAATATCATTCTACCCGGCGTTCTATCAATTAATCACCGGTATGGAAAATCATAGCAGGGACAATCCAACCCAATGATACATTTGAATACATTAATCTTTCTAAGACCTGGAAGAGGTCCACCAAGGAGAAGGAGATCTACAGTAAATCACGACCTGGTAAACACCTAAGAATGATTCTCCTCCAGACCCCCCTTTTGCTACAGACCAGGGAACCACAGACGAAACCTCTGGGATCTTTTGTCTGGTAGACACGACGAGAACGGTAACAGCTGTTGACAACAAAGACCCCTTAATAGGCTGCGTGTAATGCCTGCTATCCCCCTGCTCCTTCCATCTCTACACCATTCTACTCAGCTCAGTAGGATCATCTTCCTTGTAGTCAATACACATTGTAAAACCCTCGTTTCCAGCGTCTAAGGAAACATAATCACGTAAATCTCAATCCCATTGTATCCCATTCATCGCCACCTGGAGCCACAGCATCCTCAGTGGTGGTGGACCTACAAAGGAGATCTATTGGGAAGAAGAGAGTCATCTCACCCTTCAGTGGACGTCATGATGTTTCGGGTCCTGTGTCTTCTCCGAGAGGTTCCCTAAGACTGGGTCACTTTAAAAGATCTTTGGGAAGTCCTTCAGCGGTGACATAAGACGTCTCTAATAATCCTCAGAGTTCCCCCACCAAAAAAACCCAAAACAAAAGTAAGGAATTGACCACTCGGAGCACCTGCCTGTGTAGAACGTCTCTCCAGCATCCAGACCTGAAATGACTCGAGGGCTTGCACTGCCACCCCTGGTGAAGATTGCGCTCTCTTGGCTGATGCCAAGGGGGAGGTGGACTTGTGCGTTTGCTTTGATCCTTTGCTTTCTCCTCTTCCAGGAGCACTGTGTTGACCTGCTGCTGACTAGAGCGGGATTGGAAGGTTTTAGTCTCCTAGCAGTGGATTTGCAGTCTATCCCTCTCTATTTTAGGCAGGGCTGACATCACTCGCTGTTACTCCTTTAAATCCTCAGCCTTCCCTAAGAGCATGCATAGCAATAGAGATCTCACTCTGAGCTGGGAATTCTCCGCCTGTGGTTGAATCCATCGTACTCAGCATCTAAACATAGAAAAAAAGGAACCAAGACGCGCTCACGATATTTCCATTATTTCTGTGCGTTTTATCTTTACCAAAAAATTGAAACTTCAAATTTAAAAAAATTGGTTAAAAATTATAAATAAAAAATAAAGCTGTTAAAAAAAAAATCACCTTAATTTTAGCAGCTACCAAATTCTGTTGCAGTCTGTTTACATTGTATAATGTAAGCTTGGTTACATTTGGATATGCAAATGAGAGTAAACGATTTTGTCCATTTTTTAATTTAAGAAAATACAAAAATATAATATTTCTACTGCAAATTGTCTTCATTATTGGAGTCATATATGTATTATGTTATAAACTGTTGGTAGACAACCCTAGTTTGGGCAAATGTTGAGGGGCGCCATCAAGGCTTCCAACTAGCCTCAGGATAGGTTATCGGTATCTGATCGGTAAGGATCCGACACCCCACACCTCCGCCAATCAGCTGTTTGAAGAGGCCACGACTCTCCCTAGGCCGGTGACGTCACGGTCATCGGTCCCTTGGCCTAGGCACAGCTCAGTCTCATTCAAGTGAGTGGGTCTAAGCTGCAATACCAGCATGGCCGCCAGGGGTGCACCTAGCTTTTCTGCTGCCTGAGGCAAAAAATGAAATAGCATCCCCGCCAATGCCAATTTCTTAACCTAAACCCTTCCCTTCAGCTCATGGCCATTGGCTGCCCCGCCCCTACCTGGTGCTGCCTGAGGCGATCGCCTCACCTGGCCTCATTGGCGGTGGACCCCTGACGGCCACTATCCAGTGGATGGCGTTGTTCTTGATGAGCTGTGAGGAGGCCATGGCACTCACCGGAGCACTGCAATTGTCAGTGGTGCCAGTTGTCGGACCCCCACGATCGTTTACTGATCACCTACCCTGAGGATAGGTCTTCAGTATTAAACACTCGGAAAACCCTTTTAAATATGGCAAAGAGCAGCCTTATGATAGCAATGCCTTTTCGAACTGGAAAAGTAAGGAAATTATTGGACCCATGTCCAGTTGAGATTTTACATTTTTAAGTTGGGTATTGGTTTTCATCCATACAGTAGGTATATGGAAACTTATTTTTGTGCAATGCTCCATGGGAAAAAAAGTATGCAAATTAGCTCATGTCAATCAAAGCTCCTCAAAACGGAAGAGCGACCTGTCTGTAGACAGGGGAAAAGGTCCATGCGGTACGTTGGGGCTGAGCTGCAATACCAGATGCAACCTGTGGACCAGAGTGGCGCTGTTTCTAGAGGGAACAAATACACCCCCTCTAAAAAAAAATGTTGAGTACTACACACACCAAGCCGAGCCTCACATTGGTAGTTGCCCTGGAGCCCTAGTTAGTATAACCAGTCAACCTCAAGCTTCACCACCGGAGTGTGAACACAAACCTCTCACTTCTTCTTCTTCCCTTCTTCAGAACTGTCCAGCTGTGGCTATAGGGTCAGGTCAAGACCCCCGGTTGCATTGTGCTCCAGGCTACACCATCCCCCCCTGTGCAATATTCATACTCAGCATTTTACAGACCTAGGTCGAGGTGCAGTTATATTTGTATAGGACAAAAAAATGAATGCAGTTTTGCAGCACTTTGCAATGCAGTTTTGGTTTGGGGGTAAAAAAAAAAAAACATATTTCCCCTGTAAAAAAAAAAATAGCAACTGCATAGGTGAATACAAACAGGGTCAGATTTCTTGCAGATATTTCTGCACTTGCTATACTTATAAATGGAGTTGTTTCGGCAGCAAGCACCTGGATCAGACCACAGGTCCTCTCTCCAAAAAGGTGGTTTTTAACCTGATGTTCAGCTAGCAGGTGAAGGAGCTCTACCTGTCTGTTTATGGCTCTGCTAGGGTTGTAAGTTGTAGGTATATATTGGGAATATCCCTCGATGTATATTTTCAGCACATACCTCCGATATATGTCACTGAATAGCCGCACACAATGGCCAACCTCAGTCAATGGCCAAAATGTTTAAAAATGACGTACTGTTTGCTTCCCAAAAATTAAAGAGGTGTTCTGGTAACTAGAGGTCATAACCTTCCCCTGACAGACGGTGGGGGTCCGACCATTGACTCTTCAAGAAAAGGGTTCCCATGTACACATTAGACTGACAGAGATGGCCGAGCCAAGAGGATAACTTCTTAAACCAGAATGTTCCTCAATATAATCATAGAAGCAATTTGTTTTTAGAATTTTTGGAGGTTTTTTTTTTTTCATTTTCTTACAATACTATACCAGCAGTCAGCACAAATAAGGATAAGACCTCCTAAATACATAGACCCCCCATGGTCAGTTTAGTGCTGCTGTAAAAGGGAAGGATGTTATATGTAAGGTAATCCTCATGATAATAGTAGGCGTAGAATTGGTATAACAGCATGGCACCTCTATTAATTCCTAGATAGGCCTGGATAAAGAAGCCCATAGACGTGCACTGCATTACTTATTATGATATGTGATGCTCTGATGCAGGGTTTCTCAACCTATGGCCCTCCAGCTGTTGTAAAACTACAACTCCCACCATGCCCTGCTGTAGGCTGATAGCTGTAGACTGTCCGGACATGCTTGGAGTTTAGTTTTGCAACAGCTGGAGAGCAGCAGGTTGAGCATCCCTGCTCTAATGGGATCACTACAGGCGGCTCTCTTTGGTTTCAGTGATGGTCTGACAGAGATGGTCCAGATAAGGAGGAAGTTATAGAGACAAGACAGGAAGTAGAAGACATCGAGTGACTGTTAAAAAATTGTAGCCAGAAAACAAGCCACACGTTTTTTTTTAAATAAAAATGACCTAAAATATTCACATATAGGCTGTCAGTATGGGGTGGAAAACAGATTTGATGGGCATGTCCCTTTAACAGTGTCCATTATAACAGCCCCCGGCTAGAAGTCCCATCTCCTTCACACACTATAAGCAAAATTGTGACTTTTTGTTAAAAGTAGCAGGCTCCTACAGCGGCGGCCGTATTCAGTCACCTCTTCTCCCACAAACTGGCGCCAAAATGTTGCAATTGCCATGAAAAATGTCGCACATCTGCCTATAAAATAAAATTAATACAATAAACCCTCTAGGCCAGGGCTGGCCAACCTGCGGCTCTCCAGCTGTTGCAAAACTACAACTCCCAGCATGCCCAGTCTGCCTACAGCTATCATCCTACAGCAGGGCATGGTGGGAGTTGTAGTTTTACAACAGCTGGAGGGCCTCAGGTTGGCCAGCCCTGCTCTAGGCCTCTGCTCTGTTCTGGTCAAATTGCAACCCCTGGCGTGCTACATGTCATAGTGTACTATGGACTGTGTCGATATGTATGATTAATGTTCCATTTCTCTTCTTTCACATCCAACACTAGAGATCACTGGAAATCACGTCCATGCTTTCCAATATCCTATCATCAGTACCATGGTGCCTTTTATGTCAAATGTCCTTTTTTATACATATGTAACATCACGACTGTTATGATGCCTTGTTTACCCTCAATGCTATACTATGCCCAGGTATACCCATATGTTCCTCACACGTACCTCTCATTACTCTGAAATCGTCTCATCTTGGGCATACATGCTGTACAACATGCCCATACTTTAATAGGACATTCATTATGCTCCATTACTTCACCTCCTCTATTACACTTTGATTCTAATTAGGATGTCCAGCCACATATAAATATACGGGTGGATCACTAGCCAATCCAAACAGGAATGTCTTCTCCCTCCTATATCTTTTCTACACCCTTCACTATCTAAACACATGGGGCATCTCCCACACTTTAATGACATGCGCAGTCACACTTTCTGAGGTGACCGCTACTTTTATACACATAGCCTCTAAAGCAACACACAGAATACGCCTTTCCCGCATCCGCGCATGTGCAGTCATATCATGAAGACACGGCAGCCATCTTAGAGTCTCCAACACGCCAGCATAGATCGGACACTTCAGGCTTTCCCCGCCCCCGCAACTGCCGACGCGGGCTATTTCAAGTCCGCGCGTCCCACAGACAGGGTAGCGCCATTCTGAGAGACTTGTTAGCCTCCTTACTGACTGCGCACCAGCTGTATACCAGCACGGATATCATCATATTCTTCCACTTACCGCGCTCCATACAGGTAGGATACATGGGTCATCTAACCCACTACCAGCCCTATTTAGATTAGAATACAGGCATTGTGATAAGTGTTATCTTACATAGCTCTTTTTTTACATTAAAGGGTTTCTGTCACCAGTTTTGGGCATATAAAACAGGATGACATTTGCAATGTGCAAATGTCACCTGATGCCCAAACTGGTAATCATTTTTTTACTGGTGTCCCCGTTTTTGTAATAAATCAACTTTTGTCATATGCAAATTAATCTTACTAGGTGCAAGGGGCGGTAACCCTGCACCTAGTAGCGCCGTTTCCCTACCTTTATTCACGCCCCCTTTCTTGTGATGGACAGGGCCAGGCAACTCGCTCTATCTGCTCCTGGCCCTGTCCGTGCTGGAAATCCCGCGCCTGCGCCGTGTGGACTTCATTTGGCGCAGGCGCAGTGAGTGCCGATGGCTGCCGCCTTCTCTTCCGGGTGTACTGTGACGTCATCGGTGCAGGCGCAGTGAGGAAGCCGGGAGCCCGGCAGCCATCGGCACTCACTGCGCCTGCGCCAAATGAAGTCCGCACGGCGCAGGCGCGGGATTTCCAGCACGGACAGGGCCAGGAGCAGATAGAGCGAGCTGCCTGGCCCTGTCCATCACAAGAAAGGGGGCGTGAATAAAGGTAGGGAAACGGCGCTACTAGGTGCAGGGTTACCGCCCCTTGCACCTAGTAAGATTAATTTGCATATGACAAAAGTTGATTTATTACAAAAACGGGGACACCAGTAAAAAAATGATTACCAGTTTGGGCATCAGGTGACATTTGCACATTGCAAATGTCATCCTGTTTTATATGCCCAAAACTGGTGACAGAAACCCTTTAAGCATACGCAAACGTGGGTACTGAGTACACTCTGTGCTAAATTACATATAATTCTGTTCCTGCATTGATAAGTCTGTATTACTATAGATTCTACCTGCTCTTGGATCATATACCTATTGGTGTTGGTCATTTTTGTATACCTCATGTTATATACGCTACTATACTAGCGGTAATTAGAGAGTGCCATTCAGTAACCTGTTCTCATTACGCATAACTATCTAGACATCTGAAATTTTGGTGGATGTTCTATTACATTATATTTAAGTTTATTTTTCTGTGTGTGATTTCACAGCATATTGATAAAGGCCGTAGGCCGAAAACGTTCTATGAACCGAAGCTGTACTTTAAGCGCATGAATAAAAAATATTTATGATTTAAAGCAACCTATGCAACACAGGAATCTTTCTTTATTTGATCTATCTGGCGTCATTCCATCACACTTGGAGGTGTGACCCGCTTTGTTTCACGTCACACATCTGCCTATGTCTCATTTATGATGCTCTGTACGACATTTGATAAATTTGGTCTCAACTTTCGCCACGTTCATCTCCAGCTCTAAAGGTTAGTTATGGCGCAGTGATGGAGGAGACAATACCGGTGGCCATAAGATGGCAGGAGGCAACACTGATCCTGTTAAGTCTACGACAAAGGATATATGCAGCAGGTTAAAGCGACGCCGTGCTAATACAAAGCGGAATCCCTATTAGCGCGACAACGGTGATTGGTGCATCCATTGGTGAGATTGTAATGACACCTAGTGGTAAAGCTCCTTAATGAACTTTGTAGGAAATCTTTCATCACATAGCCCTATGTACTTGGAGTGTTGGGGTGGCAGACTCTGGCGTCTCAAGGGGAACAAAGGTCTCTTTGCCACAAAAGAGAACACCAATATGCTAAAGGGAACATGGTAGGTAGGGATGTATCTGAGGAGGCCTCTGGGAACATGATTCCAGTGTCAGAGAGGGTTCCTTTAAAGGAGTCTTCTATAGTAATGACCTGTCCTGTCAGTATCTGATCAGTGGTGGTCCGATCCCCGCCGGTCGGGTGTTTGAGAAGACAGCAGAGCCGCGTCCTTCTCTCTGGTCACCAAGCACAGCACCGTTCATAGTATAGCGGCTATGCTTGGTATTGCACTCAGCCCCATCCACTTCCATGGGGCTGAGCTACGTCTAGACCACGTGACCAATGAACAGGACATCACATGACCTAGGCTAAGCTATGAGAAGGCCGTGGCGCTACTGTGAGCACTGGTGCCTTCTCAAACAGCTGATCAGAGGGGGTCCCGAGTGTTGGATGGATCCCCACCGATCAGATACTGATGACCTATGTGAAGGATACGTCATCAGTAAAATGATCTCGGAAAACTCTTCTAAAGAGGATAGGTCATCAATATCAGATTGGCAGGGGTCTGACACACAAGCCTTCAGTGCACGTGCCATCTATCCTGAGGATAGGTCATCACTATAAAAGTCTCAGAAGACCCCTTTAGGGCAGGGATGCCCAACCTGCGTAGGAGTCCTGGTACATGGGCTCTAGAGGTTTGAGGTAATAGTAGCTGGTCATGGTGCTGGGTTTCTTCTATAAACTTCCTTAGGCATGAAAACCCATGACTAGAGCCTAAATCAAGGAACGTGTGACAAGTTTGATCATCTTCAATGTTCTCGAGCCTAGAAGCTACAAATATTTCTTAAGCTTGCCAGACCGTAAGATAATTGCTGGCTAAAAGTACAGATTTTGGTGGGACCTGCCAATTAACTAATGTGCATAGGATGTCCTGACTTTCCCCCAACATCAGATGTCAGAAGAGAGAAGGATTGGGCTGTTGGATTTTAATTGGGGAGATGGAATCAATTCCAAACAAATTGAATTTGACCAAATATTTTCCAGAAAATCTGAATCAAAATTTTTGAAGATTCGACTTGGGCAAATTTCTCAAAATGGCGTCAGCCAATTTTTATTTCATGGAACAGGAAAAATGAAGAAGAAGGATCACATACTAGAAGACCCCAGAGTGTCCTCCATAACTTTTCAGGGCAATCGAGGAACTTTTGATTTGAGTCAAACTATTTTGGACCCGAATCACTCGGTCAAATCCAAGCCGAATCGAATGTCCAAAAATTTGCTCATCGTTATTGTCTAGCTGTGGCTTATTATTTGCCTCTCCTTGTTGAGAACACATGCATGTTCAGACAAGCTAAGCATGCATGTTTATCGGGGGGGGGGGGGGGAGTTGAAAGGGATAGCTATTGGCTCAACCAGTGTTTGTCCGACATCTACCGTACCTATATTGTATAGCCAGCTTTATTCTGTTCCATATCCAACAAACTGCATGAAGCATGGAGGACAGGGAGCTGGTAAAGGAGTCATGACTAGTCATGAGGGTACAGTTTTTGGATGGGTATCTTCTCGTGACCTTACAACTGACTTCTCTTTGGTTAACGTTCATGATTCCATTCTTTGGGGAGCGATGAGCCTCATTGGTGCCTCTAAAGATCCCAGATCCTGGGCTTTCCCATCACACCTATTAACCCCTCACTGCCCATAGTCATGAGCTTGACAATAGATAAGAGATGTTCTCCACATACAAGATTCACTGTGCCAAGATGAATGTGCTGGTATCAGGCTAAGAGAATCCATGGGTGATAGCGTCACCTGTAGTTGGGTGCTGTAGCATGATCTCCATGCCCCTAGTCTCCATCGTCCCGTACATCTTCTGTTCCTATACAGAACCTGTCAGCAGCTCGTCACAGGCTCTTCTTCTGGAATAATTGGTGTGCTGTTATATGCTTTCAAATCCTCCTGCCTGGGAATGACTCAGCCAGAAGGAAGCTCACAGCTGTTTTACTGGGGGGCCTTATTGACCCAGATTTTGGCCGCCCTGCTCCTAAAAAAATGAAAGGTATCCCTTAACAGGGTTATCCAAGATAATACTGATGGCCTACCCTTAGGATAGGCCATCAATATCTGGTCAAACTCCCGGCACAACCTTCTACCATCTGAATGGTGCTGAGCTGCAGTACCAGACATAGCCACAATCAAATGTATGGCGCTGTGCATGATAAGCATTGATTCATCTGATTATTGGGGGTGCCAGGAGTCTCATAATATAGTCCCAGAAGACTCCTTTTAGGTATGTACAAATATAAAAACACGCCAATAAGCATTCCAGTTTTATTAGGATGCATATTCCTTAAAGGGGTTGTCCCACGAGAAATAGTCAACGTTTCTCAAACCAGCCCCTGGATCTGAATACTGTTGTAATTTCATGTAATTAGAAATTTAGTATAGCTAATGAGCTATTTAATAAAATGTATCTGTACAGCACCACCTGCTGTTTGTTCATTTCCTTACCTCTCTGTCCACCTCATTGAGATGGTCGCACACGCTCAGTTCCATCCATCCTTCTACTTGCCCCCTAGCTATATGTTATGTGAGACGCGATGACAGTTACATGGCCCCTGAGAAAGGACACACCTCCTGAGCTGTGATAGAGAGCTGCAGAAGAAAGGACATGACCCTGAGCAAGGACACACCCCTGAAGGAAGTATTTCCCCATGAAGGACCAGGAGCAAAAACCAGTAGGACACTTTTTTTTCCCGAGAATATCCAATGAATTCTCCAACCCATGATAGGGATTTCCATGTTTTGATGGTTAGGTAATTGACTGGCCAGCCAATGTTTGTCGTCAACAAATTTTTATACAGATGTTGGGTAAGCAGATATGGTACATCAGGGCTGAAGATTCATTGACATCACGGCACATCATGGGTATAATGGGTTATTAAATGTTGTGCAAGCTTTGGTCATATCATGTGTGTATACACCCATCAGCTATAGCCTTAATATCACTACCCCAATATCATGTAGGCCCCCCTTGTACCATACCACCAAAATAACCAACATCTGGCTTGGGCCCCACAAGACCTCTGAAGGTGTCCTGTGGCACATATGCCATATACAGAGTTCTTCTCTCTGACCATATTATAAGAGACGAGGAATGTTTCTGAGAAGATCTCTTTGCTAAGAACATAAGGAAAGAACAACATCCACTCCTCAGAGTGTCCAACGGCTCGGCAACTGACCATCATGTTGGTCATACAGATGAGGCAGAGCTCAACGGTCTATGAAATGGTCCCATGGGAAATCAGAGACAGAGCATGATATCAGAATGAAAACTGGCTCTACTACGATGACAAACGGAATCCTTCGACTCTTGTACAATACGTCAACCAACCTATGGCCACCAGTGTGATGAGTACATGAAACCTGTACAACCAATCATCTGGCAATGCTCATTCTTCTACTCACCATGGACTGCTGGCCTGTGCGATTACATTATCGGCTGAAACAAAAATGGCACTGTTGGGTTGACGGACACAGGATGTACATTTTTAGAAACCATTGACCTCAAGAAGGTGCTGCTAACGTTCATGCAACTTGACATGTTCATTAGTTCTGCATCAATCCTAAGATTACATCCTCATGAATTTTAAAAGAGTCCCCAAAATGGCTGCCTCTACGATATCTGGAGATGTGTTCAGAAGTCTGAGATGTATGATATTGTGACTGAATATATAAATAGAAGGAAAAGCCTAAGTCCATGATTATCTGGAGATGAACACCACCTCCTCAATATCTACTTCATATTTTTTTCCAACCAGTCTCTGAAGGTGGTGACTTTAGTGTACCCGGTATAGAGCTCCTGTTGACAGGCCTTGTCGTAGCCCCAGCTGACCAGTCCTACCAGTTGCCAAGTGCCCTCAGACGACTCCTTATCTGGCAACAGAGCAGTGGCGATACCCCCAGTCTCTGAAGGACATATGTGAGACGAGGCACCTGGTGCCTGTTTGGCGCAGAACATGCTTTCTGTCACACTGACTGCGATCCCGTTCTCCTCATACTGCTGCTCACAGACGAGAGAGTCCACGGGCAGCACCAACCCGGCACGAATCGTCTCGTTCTTGTAACCTGTGGCCTTGGGGTCGGAGAGGATCCTCCAACCACTGGTGACAATCCTGGAGTCTACTGTGGTCAAGTCAAGATCCGATGACGAGGTCAGACACACGGGTTGGACGTTGTTACTCACTCTGGCCTTGTCTAGAAGTTTAATGACCGCGATATCAGAGTCCAGCAGGATGGGGTCGTAGTTAGGGTGTATGATGACGGCTGAGATCTGGTGAGAAAAATTTTAAAAACTGAGTTAGGCTATCAAACAACATCATCAGACACATCTGATTCTGCTTATTTCTAGAGAAAACAACAGGTAAAAATTCAACCCATCTGATGCTTGTTCCCACACCCATGAGAGATCTTGAGGGACCTTACTTTTTCCAGAAAGATGGCCACTCTTGACCGTAGGCAGTATTGCAGAGAGTCGGTGACGAAACTACACAGTGCCATCCCTTGTGTAGTGGACGGAGCTGGTAACTGCAGCGCTACTCCCATTGAAATGAATGAGAGCGGCCCTGTTACTGCTAAATAAAGGGAGCTGTGTAGTTCTGGCACCATCTGGCGCTGGAGCAACTTTGAGAATAGACCATTAATAGTCTGATCACAAAAACCCATAAAACTTCCTTAAAGCTACAGATAACAGAATTTTCACAGGCCGCCCCCCCCGCTATCATACATCCTGGGCCCTTTCAGACTCTAGGCCGGGAGCAATTCCTCTAGACCTGTGATGGCTAACCTCCGGCACTCCAGCTGTGGTAAAACTACAACTCCCAAGATGCACACTTGCTTGGTCGGTCTTAGAACTCCATAGAAATGAATGGAGCATGCTGGGAGTTGTAGTTTCACCACAGCTGGAGTGCCGGAGGTTAGCCATCACTGCTCTAGACAGATAAATCATAGTTAATGTAGATGATGACATCATCACATACAGCTGCGTATGATGTCATCAAGGGGGCTGGGGCTACATGGAGCTTTTGCTTTATTGTCACCTGAGGAACAGTAGAAGATCATTACAAATGGATAGCGGTGTAAATAAGTGGCGGCCATTGTTAGGATGATATTGCCTGTGATAAATGCCATCATCCTGAGACCTTAGGGGAATCAGACCTTGAGACGACCACATCTATTGCTACGCGTTCAGCTCGTATCCTATGGGAAAGACACTGCCGACTATATACATCCCTGCTCCCAGTTCCCATGGTTACTGACATGTAGATGCTGCAGGCTCTTGTCATCCCGCTCGTCGTCTCTGTAGAATTTTCCCAACACGACTTTCAGGTCTGACACCTTGATAATGGTGCTCTTGCCGAGGTCAGTAACGCAGTGAGCAGCTATCACTACTGTGCGCTCGTTTAGCAGGGCCCCGCTGCACACCAAGACCCAGGCGCCCTTCCTCAGGTTCACATCTTTCACTCCGTTAGATCTGCGGTATAAGGCGGCTTGCCACGGCCAGCGCATTTCCGAGACACGGGGAATGGTGAAATTTTCCAGCTTCCCACAAACTGAGATGACAAGAAAGAGATACAATGTATCATCAAAAATAAAAGGGGTGCACTTCTTAATTCATCTGCCACATTTTTACGACAACGCATTTCAGTTTTAAGTTGAAACGCAGCCTTAATAAATGTCACCCACAGTGACAATGTTTTCCCACAGTCACCACTAGGGGAAGCTCACTAAACAGAGAATCCCACAGCTTCCTTTATATGAACTCCTATGCAGTGAGCTCCCCCTAGTGGTGGCAAAAGGCAGACCGAATTTTAACATTTACTTGATTTACTATGAGTGAGAGGTGGCAGGGGAACAAATTCACTGTAATGTAGACCTCTCTAGCCTACAAAATTCCTAACTAGTTTCCAAACTACAGTTCCTAGCGTGACCTGACAGCCTACAACTGTCAAGGGCATGCCAAGAGTCGTCGTTTTGCAATGGTGTAATGTAAAGTGAATTCAAAAGATTTGAGAATGAATAAGCTTATGCAGGCTAGGTGAATAAATATATTTACTAAGTGATTAAATATATGATAACACAAATAAATCACATACAGAATAATAAAAAGTAAATAAACATCACTAGCCTAAATGGGGTGGAGACTCCGTCAATCATGCTATAACCCATGCTCGTTATAACACATGACCAACACTCCAGTGTGTACAAGAGAAAGGGCAATCATACTCGCATCCTACCTAAAATGGAGGGCCTGGTGGAGTATACCAAGGGAATGTGTGTCATAACGTTTTAACCTTTTAGCCCCCTCTTCCAGTGTGCGGCACACATGTCTCTGAGATCACTCAGGATCACTCGGGAATGTGGTCTTATCAGCACAATGGGGGATGGTTACCATCTCTAATTCACTTCATTACAAGAAAAACGTATAAAGTATTGAACAGGATTAAAGGAGAGAACCAACCAGTCACTCAAAAATACCCTTACAATACAAATAGTTAGAGAGACTCCGGTTGGAAATCTACCATAGAACTTACTAGGGATACAAGATGGAGCTCGCCCACTCCACTTTCCGGTTTTCAGACATGTCCTTCTGCTACTTCCTGTGCGCCGGTAGAATGGCGACACACATACGTACTGGATCTGTGTATGGAGGTGCTGGTATCCTTTGGGGAGCTCTCCAGGGGGCAGAGCCGGCTTCTTTGTGGGGTAAATTTCAATCTTCTCCTTGGTGAATGACGACGTTGATGGGGAGTAAAGCTGGTGAAGGGGAGTCTCCCTAAATAAAACAGAAGGTGGCGGAGTCAAGGAACGGGCACAGATCTTCAGGAAAGAGTGTCAAGGAGAAATGCAAGTTCGGATATGAGGATTTTTTTTTTTTTTTTATAATGGCAGCCCATAGGTCGGGCTGGGATAAGCGGCTACAGATCTGTCTAACTGTTGCTTATCTCCACCATTTAGGTGACTGTGTGTGTGGCAATCAGACCTGATTGACTGTACATTAATGGAAAGGCGTCTGACCAAAGTTGCTGCTGTCGATGGGCATTTCAAAGGCCACCGTCATGTGACTTTGTAGCATAATTGACGATGTTTTTGGATGCGTGTATGCTGCCAGTGCATGTTCTGTAATGTAAGTCTAATCATAATGCTACACCTACGCGTTTTATGACGCCTACACAAATTAGCATATCACCCCCCTCCTTTCTCATTTACAACGCTGCAGCCAATCAGCTTCCGCCATCATATCCCCCCCTACCGTGCGTTCATTCCATTACATCTGCTCCATTATCATCTATCACAGGATCACATTAGCAATCCAAGGCGGAGATGGATTATATATGGAGTGATAGAGAATCCAAAGCATAAAATGGATGACATAAAACCGGATTATCCTTAAAATGCACAATCCTCTTTTTGTATACCACTAATGATGTATTTCATGTTTAGTAAGCAGATCTAGCTGGCAAGCAGGGCCATGACAGGGGGTGGAATAGCTCACCGTGACTGAACCTGAGATGGCAGCACCTTCTGACGAACCAGATCAGGAATCTTGGGCTCCCGACAAGCTGAAACAAAGACGTGTGAAAATCTGGTTTACTTGTGGTAGTGCAATAGCCAAGAATAGGGTACATACAAATAGTTTTATTTAATTTTTTTGCATAATGTTATTTAATATGTTAATGCATATCTTTGTATGGATCAGTCGGGGTTAACAATTCTGACTCTGTCCTTGTAGGAAGTAAGGTGTTGGACTTAGAGCCACCCCTAGGTCTGTAGTGTGCTATTGGAGGAAGTGAGAGAAGCTACTGTACATGTGCCCACTCCTTAGAGGACTAGGCCTTCATCCCAAAGAATAACCATATCTGAGAGAGCCACAAAGAGAAAACCATCTCTGCTTCACAGTACTCAAAAGAGAAAGGAAAGAACTAGAAGGTTCAGAATCTCTGTGGCCGAGCAGTGGAGACAGTCAGTAAGGTATTTGTAGTTTAAGGCTGATAGAGACTTTACTGCAGTGAAAGGGACACATGATAAGACACCCTTCACACTGGGACATGGTCTGGCCAGCCATATCTTACTCCTGTACCCCTCATGTGGGAATTACAGCCACCATTACAAAAGTAATATTGCCAGTCTTAGAGGGAAGGAGTACTACAATCCCCATCCTGGCCTGTATCCATACATTGCTATCTGGGAAGATTTGCACTGAGAATTTTTTGAAATCAGATACGATTAGCTCTACTACCTCGCTACTACTTCTCTCCCTCTGCTCCTCTTGGCAGTTCACACAAGATGCATAAGCTATAGGGGGTACAGAGGTAGCAGTTACTCACTATCCCTTGTGTCTAAGGGGGGCCCAAAATCGCCTCTACCAAATAAGAAGCGCCCAGTATTATAAATGGCACGGCAGGTGAGGGGCCCCATTAAAGAGTCTGCATTGGAGCCCAGGAGTTTCCAATTACACTACTGCTCAGCAGGGGGTGACAATGAGCACAGGAGAAAGTTCCTGCTAGGGTCCTGAGGCATGATGGGACTGGACTTTTTAGTAAAATAGATTTATTTTTCCTAATTTCCTCTCCACTTCCTTAGGACTGCACTCCCTACCATTAATATAATTATCAGCTAGGGTCGGGGTTGCTCTTTAAACATATTTTTTCAGATTATATTTAGCTATTACCCTGAAATGAAAATGGAATTACACAGCAAATATCCACTTCCAATTTGTCTAACTGCACACGTGTAATCCGGATAAAGGAGCCAGAGAACACCCGGAGAGAGTGAACGCCGCTGGCTTTAACCAGCTGTGTGCTGGAATGTGATATACTGGAAGGCAAGCCGAGTAAAAAGAACCCCAGAGATCCACATACGTGTCTATAAGTATATACTGCGTACAGTCAGACATGCAAAGAGATCTTCAAGGTTCTGTTCCCAATGGGTTACTCTCTGTCAAGGGCGTACATTGAGGATGGGGGGCCCACAGCAAAGATAAGCTTGCTTTGAGGGGTTTATGCACAGCCAGCTAAGGGCTTATTCAGACGACCATATTTATGGGTCTGCAATTTTACGTAACAGATGCAAACCCATTCATTTCAATGGGGCCGCAAAAGATGCATCCATACTTCCTCTCCGTGGCCCCGCAGAAAAGATAGAGCATGTCCTATTATTGTCCGCAATTGTGGAACGCACACTGGTCAGTATTCATGTTTTGCGGATCTGTAATTTTCAGACCGCGAAACACATATGGCCATCTGAATACTGAGAGACTTTGGGAGTTTCCATGTATGCACTGAGAAGCTAGTAATCTTCCACAGTTATTATAAGGGACTGTGCAAAGTTTTGGAGGGAAAAACAGACACACCGACCTTCTAACTGTCTTGTCTAGCTCTGTTGTTTATGTCTGAAAAAACTGCTTAGTAATCTCCATTGTCTTATATTGAAACTCTATACACGTCTATGACAGACTGAAATTGCAACATTGTTTGTTTCGGCTGTGTTTCTCCACTCCACCCCTCACACTAGAAGGTTCTAGTTCAGCTCGAAACTGTATATATGGAAAACAGTTATAGCCCCTAATTGTTTGCAGACAGGAACCAATATTTAGTAAAAGAGACACTGCCACACTGCACGAGTGACCAGAAAAAGGTGCTGGGATGGGGATACTGAGCTACAGAACCCAAGTCATCAGCCCTTTGACAAGGGAGCCAACCGGATAACTGAGCCACAGACTTTTGGCAACCAGCCCTTTGGCTATGGTACCAGCCTTCTGAGAGAGTAAGGGACAGCTAGCTCAGGCCTTTCCTCAGCACAGAACCTTCTTCTGCCATGGAGAAGACTGAAGAAGCCAGCTCAGTGCACTGCCTGTATTGTTTTACACTTCAGTTCCTCCAGTAAAGAAGCACACTGGTTTACTGCAGACCCCGACTCTCTGGACTTATTTCCCATAGAGGTGCACCTCCCCTTATCATCTCCTCTGGAGAGCAGCAACACATGGTGACACCTCGACAGTGTCTGGAGGACCACTCCAAACCCAGACCCTAAACTTATCCTTGTGCAGGTTCGTACCTGGCATTATATTGGGGTCAAGAACAAACTGAAATGGGCCCCTTTACTCCAGGTACCCCAAGGCAGCCATATGTTATGCATGCTTCATGCAATCCACTTTTGTTAGAAGATCCCCTCCGATCATAAACTGGGAATCTTGCTGCCAGAATGCTAAGCAATCAGTTGTAAACTGTGGGAAACCCGGCAGCCAGTGTTCAATTTCCCCACAGCGCCACCACAGGCAAAATGAAGTATTGCACAGTCCCCAGTCAAATCAATAAGCTATCTCTGTAAGACATGGATGTGCCAGGTCCTCCAGAGCAAGAGGGGTCATTATTAGTTGCTCAGAGTTCCCTAAAATGGAGCTTTCCAAACCAGACAATCCCCAGATAGATAGATGATAGAATACGATAAAATAGATAGATCGATTTAATAGAGTTAATATCTGTGTTCAGCAATCAATACTGGAAACTTCTTGGTTATAATAGATATGAACCTTTATATTTCCTCTTTAAAAAGTGACACGTGTTGTCAGCCGAGATCTATCGGACATGTTCTCAGGGGAAATCACTTTGCGCTGATTGTAATCTATAATTTAATAATGTCTCTTGTTCACATTCAGTTTACAATTGACGACTCAGTGAATTCCGCGCATCTTCTTACCTTAGCTGGAGCGGCTGTATATCTGCGACATAAAAACTAGTAAGGGGATTTGTGATTTCTTTGTGCAGAAAAACATCATGTCCAGATGTTAGCCGGACCCAGAGCATGCTTTCATTTAAAAAAATAAATGCCGTTGACCCAATAAGTCACCTCAAGCCTCTCTGCCCTGCGTAATGTTTCCTACAAACTTCCATGCAACATCTGGAGCTGATGTTTTTTGCTTAAAAAAAGGGGAAAAAAAATGCAAAGTCTCTATATAGAAAAAAAGCCAACCCTTAAAAGGGGATGTCCATTTTCTTAATGTTAATGATCAATCACCAAACAACTTCTTTAAGGAGTAGTCTGATTTGGATACTGAATTTTCTTATCCAGACATAGAGGGGGTCCCATCCCTACTGACCCCCCATTATGGTGCTGTGTTTAGCTGTCCAGACCCAATGTTTGTTCCCACCTAAATGTCCTTGGGACCATCCCTCACATCCTGGCTTACTAGAAACACAGATCATCTACAAAGTGGAAGGGAGGAAACAGCGCTGGTTGCCCAGTCTGGGTCAGCTCCCCACAGTATCATACACCACCCCCTAAGGCCCTGCACAATGGATAACAGTTACTTTTATTGTATATCTAAAAAATGATAAGTACTTTACCTTTAATGCAGACTGGCTGCTTCCCAGACCATTGACCTGTTTCCAGACATTTCCGCTCCTGATTCCCGCTGAGGACATGGCTGTTGTTACAGAAGTAGTGGATGGTGGAGCCTATCTTCACCTGATCCCCGTATGTGAAACCCCCCTGCTCAGACAATTTTGTATATCCATTCAATGGTGGTCCCGGATTCGTGCAGCTCTTTTCTTCTATCACTAAAAGCAGTAACCACCATATTAGTCAAAAAAATTGTAATACAAGTAAGAAAATGTTGTGTACTAAACAGCGCTAGAAAAAAAAGGGCGTTAGAAAAAAGGATCATGTATGAAAACTGGCACTGAAAATTGTAAGGAGGACAGGGAGGCAGTAATATCTGTACCTACATCATATACAGGGAGGCAGTAATATCTGTACCTACATCATATACAGGGAGGCAGTACTATCTGTACCTACATCATTTACAGGGAGAGACAGGGAGTCAGTACTATCTGTACCTACATCATATACAGGGAGAGACAGAGGCAGTACTATCTGTACCTACATCATATACAGGGAGAGACAGTACTATCTGTACCTACATCATTTACAGGGAGGCAGTGCTATCTGTACCTACATCATTTACAGGGAGGGACAGAGAGGCAGTACTATCTGTACCTACATCATTTACAGGGAGGCAGTGCTATCTGTACCTACATCATTTACAGGGAGAGACAGAGAGGCAGTACTATCTGTACCTACATCATATACAGGGAGAGACAGAGGCAGTACTATCTGTACCTACATCATATACAGGGAGAGACAGAGGCAGTACTATCTGTACCTAGTGTTTTGTGGGCCGATTTCTTTGCAATACAACCAGCATAATACACATTCACAGAGATAGCGGTCACCTTGCTCCACCAAACTGATGTCTCTCACACAGAAACATGACTGTAGCTATTACTTTAACTGTTCTTTGGTCTCATATTATGTGAAAATCATAAACCCATGTCATTCTAAAATACGCCACATTGTACCAAGTGCCCATATTTTGCACATACAGTCGTGACACAAGACTTCAGGTTAATTCTCAGGTGACTTCTGCAAAAAACCAAGATCAATGATCTGCAGGAGCCACAACGAGCAATGACAAAAATGTGCACATTAAAAATTCAATTATAAGTGTGAGGAAGAGACGGACAGAAACCATCTGCACTGTGAGATTAATGAATGAAACGTCCATGAAATGTTCATGTTCTCTGATCATTAACAATGAAACACACTTCTCTCCCGGTCCTCATAAATTGCACAAGATGTCAATCAGTTGGCTCCTTCTGCTGCCGCTCTGGACTAGTGCTGACGTACTCATAGATTACACCTCAGTCACCCATAAATATACGTGCCTAAAGGGGTTGTCCATCAATATCTGATAGTCGGGGGCCCAACACTCTGCAACCCAGCAGATTAGCTGTATTAGGGTAGCTCTGGAGACTCTTGAAGAGGAGAGGTGTAGGGGGCATTAATTTGCCTGGTGTACCAGCAGGTGGCAGAGCTACTGTATAGTTTCTCAGAGTGGACCTTTCCATTCCATTCTGACCCCCTTCTGGAGAGAAGTGGACTGTTCCCACTTCCTGCAGGAAGGGTGTGGATCTAGTTAGAACCAGTCTAGAGTGCCCCTTGCAAGGGTTGAGGTGTACAGGGCACCTTCGGCTCTGCTGGCCTGAAAGACAGAAGTATACAGCCTCATAAGCCAGGAGGTGTTTCCCTGGCTCAAGATAAGTCCGACCAAGGAGAAAAGTACAGCCTTTGACGTAACCCAAGTTTACAGCTTGTCAGTACAGCAGTGAGCTACAGAGAATTAGAGCAGAGGATTTTGCCTGCCAAGTTTGTATGCTAAAACCTGCTGGAAGCCAAGACAAAGCCACCAGATTGTTATTTGAATGCAAGCTTGCCCAAGTAAAGCTGCGTTGGATTTCACCATAAGTTCTGGATTCATTTATTCCTATATCCCTCAATTATTACCCCTATCATTGCAACCGGAGCCAAAGCCTGGGGTCCAGCCGTTTCCAGGTAGGAGCACTGATACACCAGAGACATTTTAGGCCACACAATACACCACTCGGCATTCCTACACCTGGGAGGCTATATTCACCTTGTGGAGGATAGGGCCCTGGGGGATGGCCCGCTGTGTAGGTGGAGTAAGCCTTGAGATACATTACAGTTCAGAGCATGCTGGGATTGGTTAGAAAACCCAGCAGGAAGCTGATGAAAACAGGAAGTTCTGCTTGTTAACATCCTGCCAGGATGTAGTGATGTCAAGAACAGGGGCAGGAAAGCACTGATATGAAAAACAGTTATATGGGGACAAATAGGCAGTGTTTGGGGTACTGAATAAAGCCTGAGAACCTCTTTAAAGGCTATGTACATCTTTGGGGGCATTTTTTATTGTTTCAATTTACTAATTTTGCGCTAAAAATTATTTTCAGTTGGTCTTTATTAAAAATGTTCAGCCATTTCTGATTTACAGGGGTTAAAAAAAAAGTCTGTTTGCAGACTGTCAGATTCTGTTTACTTTGAATCTCTTAACCTCTCATGTGAAGATCTTATCTCTGATCTCCTGACCTCAAACACCTAAGTAGGCCATATTCCCATCAGTTTAATAAGAATTGAGCTATAATGAGTGTTTATGAGGTCAGGAGATCAGAGATAAGATCTGTCATCTGGATTTAAAGTAAACTGAAACTGACAGCTGGCAAACTGATTTTAACCCCTGTAACTCAGAAAGACCTACTGATAAATTATTTTTATCCCAAAATGAGTAAAATGTAGTCATAAAAAATTGTCCGTAGCATGTCAATTTACTTTTCATCTGCGTATATGAATAATATGTTGAGGAACTAAATATATCAGCATGCCCTGGCAGACAAAGACTGCCAAAAGGCTGTTCTAATGTGTATTATATTTGTATATCAGAGATTTATCTCATGGGTGCCATCAATCTCACATTGCTATTTTCCTGTTTTCCCATAAGTCTCATAGGCTGAAGCAAATCACAGTGAATCTCAGTCCCCGAAAATAACCGGTCTGCAGTATATGTGCTGTGACACAAGCCATCAATCATCCACAATGTGCAAACAGGACCATGCAGTCTACAGAATACATAATAGGCTCTTGCTGGCCGGGGTGAGGGACCTCATGGAGTCTCGCACACATGAATATTGTTTGAGTATCTACTTTAGAAAAGGCGTGGTCCCCATCACTATCATAGGGCCAAAAATGTGGGTTTCCTTTACCTTCTAGTTCTAAATAACACCTCTCAATGTCAATCTGCTGCTTCTAAGCCTGTCAGAATAATGTGGTGTATAAGAAGATGCATAGCCAGGTTGCCATACTAGACGTTTTTGTTAGTCAGTCTGCTTGATACTCTGCGACATTACTTACGACAACAATTGTCCTAGTCCCCAGCAGATCTTATTTTACATCCCTGTGAGTCCTGAGAAAACCTAGTTAAAGGGGTTCTCCAGGAATGTGAGGAGGACTGGTTGCCTCCACTTGCAGAGCTGCCTAGGAGGGTGAGGGGGCAAGGCTTCAGTACACATTATGCTCTGGCACTTACGTATACAACATATTGGTGAGTGTTCCTGTCAGGCTGCTCATCCATGATGGCATATCGTAGGCAGGATCACATCATTACCAGCTATTCTTCCTGTTCTCCAGGAAGGTGAGCAGAACTGATTGCCTCCGCTTCCAGAGCTGCCTAGAAGGGTGAGGGGGTGAGGCTTTACTACACAATATGGCCTGGCACTTACGTATACAACATATTGGTGAGTGTTCCTGTCAGGCTGCTCATCCATGATGGCAGATCATAGGCAGGATCACATCATTACCATCTATTGTAGAGCAGTGTAGTGAGACTCTGCTCCCCTCCCCTTAGGCAACTTTGCAAATGGTGGCAACCATTCCTGCACACATTCTAGGATACATTACTGGTGGCAATTTTAAATTATTCCTGGAGAACCCCTTTAATTGGTTCACACTTCATTCAACTTCCCTGCTAGAAGAGCCTAGTCTTTCAGGATATTCAGGAGCCTAGCACGTGAGCCATTTGTAACATATTGAATTATTTTAAAGTAGTTTCAAAGGTATTTGGGAAAAGGGGAGTAGCTGTGACAACTAGTGATTTTTTTTCATGAAAAGGGCATGTTGATCTGTCGGCCTTTCAGTCTGGGTTTGACGGCAAGGACTGTATGATCTGCAGCATTGTTCTTGTTGTCAAACATGCTGTATCTGCAAAAGAACCCTGATGGACCATTAACACTAAATGGGTTTGTTGAGATTTGCTGGTATATGGTACACTGAAAATTATAAATAAATGAAAAGGAAAATCATGTATTATAGATAGAGTTACCCTTAAAATACACCTGAGACTTAAAAAAAAAAAAAAAAAAAAGTTTCATATGGCTGTGCTGCTTTGTACAATCATAACTGTTGAGGAACAGGTCTTTTTTGGGATTCCCTAATGACATTTTCAGCCTAATTATTCCTGTTTCAGCCGCACAGCTAGATGCATTTCACTCAGAAGCAGGGGGGGGCTATCTCTGTGGAACCTCCCAGCACTGTACTGCTGTGGCATCCTTTCACTTACTTCCCACTATGTTTGCTTTCAGCTCTGGAGCTCACAGAACACATAAGGAAAGGGAAATCACAGACACACATGGAAGCAGCTACCTCTGACACGCCCACATTTCCTGTGAGCCGTCTTCTAAATCTCTGTTACTAGGGACAAATCTTGCCTGACAAAATGCTGCGGACTGAAATTACAGTAGGTGGAAGTGAGATCCCTAGTAGCCATGACTTTACAGCTTTTTTTTTCCAGGTTTTAAATGAAGTGATGCGTTTGCAGTTCCTGCGCATAACGCTGCAGTACTCACCGTTTTCGCAGTGTTTTCCCGTATATCCCGCCAGACAGGCGCACTTATAGGATCCAGTTTTCTCCACAATGCATGTCCCGTCATGATAACATGGGGAAGAGGAGCACACTGAAAGAAAGGGCACAGGGTTTAGATGTTCAAGCCTCACACCATTCCCGAGTATCTAGGAAGCTGGGATATGGGGTGCTGTTTGTCTGGTCTTTAGACTGTAGAGTAGCTGAATATTCCCGTGGTAATATTCCCGTCTTAAAATAAATTAAGCAACTTTGTAAATAGCCTTCAAGAATCACCTACTGTTTGTGTACACAGCCCCTATGCAAACCAATGTGTCTCCATGGTTACAGACTACAAACTCTGTAGTCTGGTCCTACAGTCCTATTCCCTTCTCTACACCGCTTACTTCTTGGTAAGATACCACTTGTAGATAGGTTAGCAATAGTCTGCATAGCAGCTGTATACACAATACGGTGGATATTTCCTAAAGTGTATAATCGGCTCAAGCGGCTGCAAAACCAAACTGGGCTTGTGCATCACGTACCGTACATCCAGCTCCTCGCTCCTCTTCACACCTACTCATGATTCATTTGCACATTTTCTATGCCACGTTAATGAAGGTCCCACTTATAACCCATAAATATCCATATGAGTTATAGGAGGATATCAGTAATTATCGCTTGGTGCTCACAAAATATAATTAAAGGAGAAATTCCATTTAAAGGGGTTGTCTGTTTTAGAAAACTAATTTTAAAGTGTCTCTTTATTCCTCTGGAGGAACCATGGCTCTGAGCATCTCACTGATTGCAATGAATAGTGTGCAACCCTTCATTTTTCCTGTGGTGGCGCTGCAGGAAAATTGAGCACTTGTTGCCAAGAGCACACTAGATTACAGCTGATCACTGGAGGTCTCAGCCATTGGACATCCTACAATCAAAGGACCCTTCTAACAAAACAGTATTGGCCAAGGCGGGCAACCCCTTTAAGCCCTCAAGCGGCTGGCATCATGCACCGGGTGACAGATTTAAAGGGCATCTGTCAGCAGTTTTGTCCCTATGACACTGGCTGACCTGTTACATGTGCACTTGGCAGCTGAAGACATCTGTGTTGGTCCCATGTTCATATGTGCCTGCATTGCTGAGAAAAAAAGATTTTTGTTGTATGCAAATGAGCCTCTAGGAGCAACGGGGGCGTCGCCATTACACCTAGAAGCTCTGCTCTCTCTGCAACTGCCGCGTTCTCTCCACTTTGATTGACAGGGCCAGGCAGGAATGATCACCTCTACACAGCCTGGCCCTGTCAAAGTGCAGAGTACGCAGCAGTTGCAGAGAGAGCAGAGCCTCTAGGTGTAATGGTAACGCCCCCGTTGCTCCTAGAGGCTCATTTGCATACAACAAAAATCTTTTTTCTCAACAATGCAGGCACATATGAACATGGGACCAACACAGATGTCTTCAGCCGCCAAGTGCACATGTAACAGGTCAGCCAGTGTCATAGGGACAAAACTGCTGACAGATGCCCTTTAAGACAGTAAAATGATTACCAGTAACTTCTTCGAAGGTAGCATAGAATCCATCGAAGTTTTTAGATCCATCCGACTGGAAAAGAAGGTGCAGAGAGTTCCCCGAGCTGCGGATGGATTGTGGCCGCTCGTTCCCGCAGAAGCGCTTGATGATTTTAGCATCCACGGTGTCGCCGTCTCGGACTTCCAGGTAATCGTACTGACACATATAATCAAACTCCAGGCTGATCATTGCAAACCTGGCCGGAAATAAAGAGTCAAATCAGGGGCAATCAATAGTGTTGAGCGAGCACCTCTGTGCTCGTATGCTCGGGTGCTCTGGCCGAGCACCCGAGCATAATGTTAGTCAATGGGACTAAACCAGGCTCGGAGGAGGGGAGGGTGTCTGGTTAATAGAAAGGTCAGAATCGCGACTTCTCCTCTTTTACTCCTTGCACTTGTAAAAGTATGCTAATTAACTGAATTTGTACGCATTAGCGCACAATGCGTACACATTAGAATACAAATGCGTACGAATTAGCATAGAAAATGCCTACGAATTAACGTGTGATTTAGCGTACAATTCAACAGTGCGGAGAAGAGACTCGAGCATTGCCGAACACCGAGCGGACCCAAGCATAGGCATGCTCAGCCGAACAGCGAGTTAGTCCTTTGAGCTGAAAACCCCTAAACTGGCCACACACAGATACCTGTGCCTTATTTCCAGAAAAGGATCAGGCAAGTTGAAATCCAACACGGTGGCTCCTTCTTTGCTCTCCTCTGTCATCGAAGAAATAAGGCATGGTAAACTGCTGACAGCAGCACACAGGGGATAGGTAGAGCAGTACAAACATACCATTTGTAGAGCTTTTATCATCAGGAGTTGTGTGAATATGAAGTTTTGTTCTTCCAGATTACACTCCTGCAAATGCCGAGGAGGCGGAGCCGTGACAGCTGTAATGGCATCCTACAGCTCAATGCAGACAGCATTTCACAATGAAGCCTTACCCTGGGGACTTGCAGGAACAGAACCTAGAAGAACAAAACTTCATATTCAAACTACTCCTGATGATAAAAGCTCCACAAAAGGTATGTTAGTACTGCTCTCCGAAGCTCCTACCCAGTGTTGTCACAGCTCCACCTCCTGGGCACTTGCAAAACTGCTGACAGACTTACTTTATTCCTTCCTTCCATTTCAGATTAGTCATAAATCTAGTGTCTATGGGAACCTCCTTATTTCTTCTATAACAGATAGAGGAGAGAAGAGAAGGAGCCGCCATGTTGGATTTCAACAAGCCCTCAGCCCAGGTATTGCAGAAACAGGTCACATGATCCCAACTGCCAGAGTGAGAGAGAAGGAGTACTACAACCTCTATCATTGCTGATGTCCATACCTTGCTATTGGAAGGAATTGCCTTGTAATCTACTTGGAACTGTGCCTTGTTACTTTTGGATGTACTACTACTCCTATTCTGCTCTTTAATTTACACCAATTGTCCTGGTTACTGACTCTACCATTCACCAGCGACTCAAGCTGCAGTCCTGCCTTCCACCTGGACCAACACCTTACACCAAGGGCAACCCAACTACCACCGGGCAGGAGCCCCAAAGCCAGGGTTTGTCCCTAGGGAAGAAAGGGGGTGTGTCCTCCAGTCACTGCATGGCCTAAGCACCACCAGTGTGAGGACTGCCGATGTGATTTGTAAGTACAACTACCGCAGCCAGAGCCACTCCTACTCCCATCCTCTCCTCGTGAGACAAGGTTTCCCGATTCAGCCCACTCTTGGACACAGTCCCAATGACACTGAGGGGTTAAAAAATACACAGATCTTTCAAAGAAATGAAAAATTGATCGTGAACTGACAAGGACGAGTCTCGGCAGAATACGATGGATCCAGGTAATATGGATTTCAATGACGATATTGCATTTTAATAAAACAGACATCCTGTGTGGACGCGGGGAACCGATACCGCCTTCATTTCTCATCCCAGACCGCCGGCGTCTTATTAATCTTTACCCAGTGCGCCAGATATTAAGAGAGGATTCAGCAGGGAGCGGGGACACTCAATAATTTATATTCCTCATCATTACCACTGCACACAGCTTATTGAGAGACGTCTAAGGAATAGCAGCAAGAGGTAAGTACAGGAATAAGACCTGGCAGTCTTAAAGGGGCATTTATCATGTAGGCAATGTTAATACAAGGCACTTACTAATGTATTGTGATTGTCCATGTTGCCTCCTTTGCTGGCTGGATTCATTTTTCCATCACATTATACACTGCTCGTTTCCATGGTTACGACCACCCTGCCATCCATCAGGAACAAGTGCTGGCATCTCTGGTGTCCGGGACCATGGGAGCGCACGTAGGCTGGTACTTTTTCCCATAGTGTGCAAGTATGACCACTGCTGCTGGATTACAGGGTGGTCATAATCATGGAAACGTGTGATGTGATAGAAAAATGAATGAATCCAGCAAAGGAAGCAATATGGACAATCACAATACATTAGTAAGTGCCTTGTATTAAAGAGGACCTTTCACCACTCCTGACATGACTGTTTTAATAGCTTCATGCATTCCCCACGTACTAACAATTCTGGAACATCTATTCTTATGTCTGTATGTTGTGCCATTCCTTTATTATTTCTACTAGAAGTTATGAATGAATTGCTAGCAGTCTGCAGTAAAGGAACAGAGGGGAGGTGACCAGTTGGGGGTGTGTACCTGCACAGACTCACTCTATCCAATCAGTGCTGCCATGTTCAGACTGTGCAGGTACACACCCCCAACTGGTTACCTCCCCTCTGTACTCTTACTGAAGGCAAATAGCAATTCATTCATAACTTCTAGTAGAAATAATAAAGGAATGGCACAACATAGAGCCATAAGAATAGATGTTCCAGAATTGTTATTACATGGGGAATGCATGAAGCTATTAAAACAGGCATGTCAGGAGCGGTGAAAGGTCCTCTTTAACTTCCTCTACATGATAAATGCCTCTTGCTGACGTGAGACAACCCCTTTAATGAAGCAGTGCCTGCAATACCCTTCCTAGGTTGCTAGCGAGAGTATAAGACTGATCTGCAGAGACAACCAATCTGATAAGGATGTGATTGGCAAGATCTGGAGTTCTCATCTACCCTTTGCATATGATGCAGATATGAATAACCGTGAAAACTTTTTGGGCATTTTCAATTTTTACTTGCAATACCCCACCTGACCACACGGAGTGCTGTTTGGACATGACACACAATGCACCATTCAGCCACATGATACTTTAAAGGGGTATTCCCATCTCACAGATGTAGTTTGTATAGTTAGATAACGCCATACCAGTATTATTACTAATAGAATGTATTTATATAAAATGTACCGTTTAGAAGATTTTCCTATTTGTATATCCATTGTCCCACACACAGCAGTCAGGCCGTTGCCCCTGGTTACGACCACCGCAGCCATGTAGTAGTGGTGGCTGACTTGCTCTTGTTCAAACCCGCTCTGAGGTAACTGCTGTATTGTGAACGCACATTACATGAGCATGCACAGACACATCTTAGGGTTGTAGCATTTTTGTCTGCGCTTCCAAAACGCAGAGAAACGGATCCTGTTCCAAGATCAATTCATCTCTATGGAGCAGGATCCGTTTATAAAGTCTGCCTTTTGGACGGATCCCGACCATTGCGTTGTTGACTGGTAGCGTCCAAAATGCAGATGTGAAAGTCCCCTAAGATGTGTCTCCGCATGCTCATGTAATGTGCGTTCACAATACAGCAGTTACCTCAGAGCGGGTTTGAACAGGAGCAAGCCGGTCACCACTACTACAAGGCCTCGGAGATCGTAACCAGGGGCAACGGCCTGACTGATGTGTGTGGGACAATGGATATACAAATAGGGAAATCTTCTAAACGGTACATTTTATATAAATACATTCTATTAGTAATAATACTGGTATGGCGTTATCTAACTATACAAACTACATCTGTGAGATGGGAATACCCCTTTAAGTGCCACCTTTGCAAAGATAGCAGAACCTCTAGGTGTAATGGTAACGCCCCCGTTGCTCCTAGGGGCTCATTTGCATATAGTAAAACATCATTTTTCTCAGCAGTGCGGACACATATGAACATGGGACCAACACAGATGTCTTCAGCTGCCAAGCGCAAATGTAACAGGTCAGCCGGTGTCATAGGGACACAAAACTGCTGACAGATGCTTTTAAAGGGGGCTTTTGGCAATAAGTTAGGTCAGACCTGTGGTGTGACGCCCCCACCACCTATGCTCCATCCAGTTCACTTGAATAGGACTTAGCTGCACAAGGACCATGTGACCAGAGGACATGATGTCACAGCCCTTCAGACGGCTTATCTTTGGGGGTGCTGGGATCTGATACGGATGAGCTATCCTGAGGATATTTAACCTCTGGAAAACCCCTTTAATGAACGTGTATGCCCTCCGCTAGTAAGGAGGCCCCGGCTACTGTACTTCTTATATCAGCAGCTTCCAGGCAAGCTCATGCTAATTGCACTGGATTAATTACAGTGATTATTATAAAGCAGGTATAATAGGATGATGAGACGGGATCCCCTCTGAGGCTCCTGCCCTTATTACCGTCATTTTGGCTTAATGTAAGTATTAGTGCACATAAAAGCCTACGACTTGTGTCACGCCCCCGACTACAGCCAACCAATCATTGTATCTACAAAGATTAAATTAAAATCTCTCCATCTTCTCCCGTTTAACGTAAATTTAGTTTAATCAGGATATAATTAAAATTAACATTCCTTTTCATGCTTGCTGTCAGTGAATAGAAACATTCCTGTTTACATTTACATCCTGCTGCAGGGCTACAAATTTTGGAGAATCTTTTCTTCGGCTTCTTTCACATTAGCGTTAGGATTGTCGGGATCCGTACTAACGCTTGCACACTTGTGCTGCCGTATGTCTGCTCTGGCCCCATTCTCTATGATGCTGCCGTTTTTGTCTGGCCGCCTCTCGGCATGTTTGCCGTGCCATGGCCGAATATTCGGCCCGTCCCCATTACAGTGAATGGGGCCGGAGCGGACTTCTGGCAGCACAAGTGTGCAAGTGTTAGTGCGGATCCGGAAAAGCCTGCTGGACAATCCTAATGCTAATGTGAAAGAAGCCTTAGAACTTCATTGTGCTCTTCCTCTGTTGTTCCTCCTGGAAATGCACGAATGAGTAGATTATGGGCTCTTACTATTCCTCTTATCCAAATAAATGGAGAGCACACTTGGAGAGCGCTTTCCTTTTCTTTTGGGGGCTCGTTCTGGGGATAGGTGAAAATCCCAGAGGTGGGACCAGCATGTATCTGACATTGATGGCATATCCTACGGAGCTCTTCCGTGGGATTTCAGTCCGTGCTTCCGCAATGCAAAAAGATAGAACATGTTCTATTTTTTTTGGGCCATACGAACTGAATCTTGTGGATCAGGGACCTATTTGCATCCACAAACGGCGGGCACATGGCCGGTGCCTGTGCATTACGACCACTGCTTGCGGTCCGCAGCATGGGCACGGCCTGAACACATTCGTGTTCATGTGCCCTAACCTTCAGCCTTCTGTCAGTGAAAAGTGGAAGGAATTTATCACCCCTGTTCTCTGCAAGTTGTAGAAGTTTTTAAAGGATGTCTGTCACCTAATTTTCACCAATATAACTAAGAGCACTGCCCTATAGAAGATTGCATACACATCCCAAACATATCTGTGCACACTTTGTGCTTTTATTCCATGTCCAGGAAAAGCACTTTTATTCTGCTGGAAAACAGCTCCCAAAAGTAAAAACAGCCTCCACTCCTGACTCGATTTCTAACAGCTATATCTTCTGATATAGTGAATATAATGCTATGATTCTGGTATCGTTTGAAAGGTTGGAATGTCAGCTTTCAAACAAGGTCATATCAAGGTTTATATTTCTAGTGGCTACTAGTGTTGAGCAAGCACCTCTGCGCTCATATGCTCAGGTGCTCTGGCTGAGCACTAGGGGGTTGCTCGAGTGTTCGGCCGAGCACAATGTTAGTCAATGGGACTAAACCAGGCACCCCCCGCTCGGAAGAGGAGAGGGTGTCTGGTAAATAGAAAAAGGTCAGAATCGCGACTTCTCCTCTTACTCCTTTCACTCGTAAAAGTATGCTAATTAACTAAATTTGTACGCATACAAATGCGTACGCATTAGCGTAGCAAATGCGTACAAATCAGCGTAGCGAATGCGTACGAAGTAGCGTATAAAATGCGTACAAATTGACGTCGAAAATGCGTACGATTAGTGTACAAAGTAGCGTACAATTTAGCGTAATGAATTAGCGAACAGACTAGTGTAGAAAATAGCATCTGCTGTAGCTACCAATCCCAAGATATGAGCAACTAAAGCAGCCCTCCCCTCTTCAGTCTGGTTTGCTCTGGGCACTTGGGAGCTGTTTTCCCGCAGAATAAAAGTGCTTTTCCTGGACATGTAATACAGACACACAGTGCACACAGGTATGTCTGGGATGTGACATGTAATACACACACACAGTGCACACAGGTATGTCTGGGATGTGACATGTAATACAGACACACAGTGCACACAGGTATGTCTGGGATGTGACATGTAATACAGACACAGTGCACACAGGTATGTCTGGGATGTGACATGTAATACAGACACACAGTGCACACAGGTATGTCTGGGATGTGACATGTAATACACACACAGTGCACACAGGTATGTCTGGGATGTGACATGTAATACAGACACACAGTGCACACAGGTATGTCTGGGATGTGACATGTAATACAGACACAGTGCACACAGGTATGTCTGGGATGTGACATGTAATACAGACACACAGTGCACACAGGTATGTCTGGGATGTGACATGTAATACAGACACACAGTGCACACAGGTATGTCTGGGATGTGACATGTAATACAGACACAGTGCACACAGGTATGTCTGGGATGTGACATGTAATACAGACACACAGTGCACACAGGTATGTCTGGGATGTGACATGTAATACACACACAGTGCACACAGATATGTCTGGGATGTGACATGTAATACAGACACACAGTGCACACAGGTATGTCTGGGATGTGACATGTAATACAGACACACAGTGCACACAGGTATGTCTGGGATGTGACATGTAATACAGACACAGTGCACACAGGTATGTCTGGGATGTGACATGTAATACAGACACACAGTGCACACAGGTATGTCTGGGATGTGACATGTAATACAGACACACAGTGCACACAGGTATGTCTGGGATGTGACATGTAATACAGACACAGTGCACACAGGTATGTCTGGGATGTGACATGTAATACAGACACACAGTGCACACAGGTATGTCTGGGATGTGACATGTAATACAGACACAGTGCACACAGGTATGTCTGGGATGTGACATGTAATACAGACACACAGTGCACACAGGTATGTCTGGGATGTGACATGTAATACAGACACACAGTGCACACAGGTATGTCTGGGATGTGACATGTAATACACACACACAGTGCACACAGATATGTCTGGGATGTGACATGTAATACAGACACACAGTGCACACAGGTATGTCTGGGATGTGACATGTAATACACACACACAGTGCACACAGGTATGTCTGGGATGTGACATGTAATACACACACACAGTGCACACAGATATGTCTGGGATGTGACATGCAATACAGACACACAGTGCACACAGGTATGTCTGGGATGTGACATGTAATACAGACACAGTGCACACAGGTATGTCTGGGATGTGACATGTAATACAGACACACAGTGCACACAGGTATGTCTGGGATGTGACATGTAATACACACACACAGTGCACACAGGTATGTCTGGGATGTGACATGTAATACACACACACAGTGCACACAGGTATGTCTGGGATGTGACATGTAATACAGACACAGTGCACACAGGTATGTCTGGGATATGACATGTAATACAGACACACAGTGCACACAGGTATGTCTGGGATGTGTATACAGTGCTCTTAGTTATATTGGTGAAAAACAGGTAAACTCCCTTTAAAATTTGCAGAAAAAACAACTGACTGTTCGCTATCTGTGACCCTCACAGTTTGACTAAAACCTATACTTAGCAACATTTCAGTAGGTAAAATCGGGGCATATAAGCCCTGCCCAGGAAACGCCACTAATCCACCCAGAAATGTCCACATGTGGGCGGGGTTTGCATTGTTGGCAACTATGCTATAATACATAGTGCTCCATTGACTTTCCAAAGCAAAAGGGAGGCAATTATGCAGATTTGCATTTTAAAGATGGCACCTGCCAATTTTGAAGCATTCCCGGGTGGACCGGGGTAGGGTGTCGTTTATGTCTTGTGATTTGGGCTTTAACTGTAATGATATCATGTTATTGGAAATTGCTATTTTCTAATATTTTCTCTAGCCTCCACTGTATGCGCCGCAATAGATTCATCCCGCTGTCAGCGCTGCCTTCGTGCCAGGAGTCTGCATTGCTCTCAAGCTGTGAAGAGTGGAGATCCCGCCGTTTTTGCGAGAGCAGAAACTTCAAACCCGCGAGCCTCTGTCCTACAACGACTTTCAATTTGCAATTTTTCAGAATTTGAACTCAGAGAACCTTTCAATTGACCTAAATCATCAATCAGTAGCGGGGGCAGAGCTGTGAGGAAACATCCCGACATCTCGGACCGTACCAATCAAACGTTAATGGCAAGTGAACACATCAATTAGAAAACTACATTAACATCAATTCTCTCAAACCTTTATCCTGCGGGGATGAATCGAATAATGGAGGAGCGTGCTGGGCCCAGGAACGAGGGAAAAGGAAAATCATCACCGGCAAAACGTAAGAGCCGGGCAGGACATTGCTGTACAGTGCGGGAAGGTTTACCATGCTGGAATCAAAAGTGGACTTCCATCCGAATTTCAGGAAAAATTCAATTCGCTGTGAAGCCGAAGTTCCTTATGCCTTGTGTAGCAAAGCAGTTCTATCGTGCCACCCTCACGTCTACGTGTTTGGTTTTGCCAGAAGCTGTTATAGTTTCCTCTTAGACATTGGTGGTTAAGATAAGCCACCAATATCGGATAGGTGCAGGTCCCACCTCATTGTCTCATCGCTAGGATATGTGTGGGTCCATTTCCATGGGACTGCTATAAAATAACCGAGCCGGGAGACCCATAGAAGCAAATGGAGAGGTGGTTGCGCTTGCACAATGTGCTCTCCATTCATTTCTACAGGACTTCCGAAAATAGCCGAGTATGCTTGTACCACTATTTTCACAAGTCCCAGCTATCAGCACTTACTGGACAGCGTCACAGGATTCCCATCTTGATGACATCCTTATCAATTGACAGTAATTTTATGTCTTTGCAGAGGATTTGGAGCTCTGTGTCAGCTCAGACCCAGAACACTGTTATGGCGGCACTTCATATTCCACAGAACACCGCCATCTAGTTTCCTAATGCTGGGAATCTGTGACTGCGGCAGGATGGATTAATCAAGTAATATTCAGGCGGAGATCTCAGAACAGTCATGATGCAGAAGATGAAAGGTGACGTTACCACCGATCATCGGAGAGGGGACATCACGACTTAGTCTCTTTCACAGGCTTCAATTATCTGGAGACAGGATTCATTCACTATCTCAACTGATTGATATCTTTCAGCACATTTCTTACATCCACAGTGCTATGTTGTGTGAACACTGCACTATAATACACAGGGGTGTGCAAAGAGCAGGCGGGTCACTATAGGGGATGCAACTTAGGGGGATATAGAGATCCTGAGTTCCATCCTGTATTATACTCCAGAGCTGCACTCACTATTCTGCTGGTGCAGTCACTGTGTACATACATTACTTATCCTGTACTGATCCTGAGTTCCATCCTGTATTATACTCCAGAGCTGCACTCACTATTCTGCTGGTGCACTCACTGTGTACATTACTTATCCTGTACTGATCCTGAGTTCCATCCTATATTATACTCCAGAGCTGCACTCACTATTCTGCTGGTGCAGTCACTGTGTACATACATTACATTGAATTCTCTACCTGAGTTCTACAGTATATCCGGGTGACACTTGGATGCTCCATTCACAGTGCGCATTAAATGGGTAACTCTCCAACATGATCTCTCCACGGGCGGCCTGGATTACCTCCCCACATCCTATGGAAGAGGAAAACAATCATTTAACCACACGGAGATAACTAAACCCATTCAGTGCAAGAAAGAGATGAGAACCTCAGTCATTTCTCATTCTGCATAGTGGTACATAATACAATGAGGTGTGTTAGAGCTCCCTCTACTGGTCACATTTGTGTACTGCTTTGTGTCTGTTCTGTATTTAGTAATATGTAAGGTTGCAATAGGCTGAAGATCAATGTGTGTGAATCTGATCATAGACTTACTTACTTCTGATATGATTATTTGCCATAAAAACCACTATATTTCTTTGCACGTGGGGTGGAGGGACACAGTTTTAGGCTAACCACAGTGTGGGTGGGTCGTGGCACGCAATGACACATAGTAGGGGCTCTATTTGCAGGTGGGGGATCATCTTTGCATGGTGCACACACTAAGAGGTCAGATGTCCGCAAGGGGTTGGGGATCACTACAATAGGATGATCATTTTGTAGGACATTGCATGCGATGGCATGTAATGGGGGCAATATTTGCAGGGATGTCACACTACAGATGTTTTCTCTTGGCTCCACATATCCTGAGGGTTGTCACACAAAAAGACAGTTAAAAAAAAAAAATATATAGAGCGATATTCTGTCACAAGATGTCAATCCTTTGTCTCTATGTTGCCATCCAGTGGTTGTGTTGTGAATTGCAGCCTGTCAATGGTTTTGCTAGCATGTTGCAATATTGCATCAATATTTATGGGAGTATTCGAGTAAAGATCAGGCTGGACACATGGGGGTCATATGTCCATATTTCACACATGCGATGTGCCGTGCAATACCCCTCCCAAACTTAAAGATGCCTTTAAATAATGCCTCCACATACATTAAAGATGCAACGCTCCTCGTGACTTCCAGCAGTGCAGGAGTTAAGGGCCTCCCCTGCATTTTCCATTCTCATCTCCTGCTGCTAAAATTAAACAGAGAGGTTGCTGTTGTGGAATTATTTTTTTTGGCTGTTTCCATGGTAACCGGTACCACTATAGCGAGGATCGCTGCCTATTACCTCGCTCCCTCTTACTGAACCCCTCAGGGGCGCAGAGTGTGAGGTTAATGTCGCAGTTCATGAACGGTTGCGCTATAAATAAGCCAAAAATTCCCAAAAATATGCATTAAAGGCACATTCCGGAGTCTGCCCCGGTGACAGCGGCCCCCGGTGTTCTCTCATCACATATGGTTTCTCTGGGAACAGAAATGTGACAGCTGTATAGATCTGCCCGCAGTGAGTGTCATTTCTGGCGCCATAACGGTTTGTAAAAGGTGATAGTGAAAAATATTGTCATGCGGCACTGTAGAAAAAAAAAACAAAAAAACGTATCCGCTTGTGCTTCACATTTCATTTTTTTCCCATTGAAACCAGTGGAGAAAAAAAGCTGCAAAATTATCAAGACAGTCTCGGGCAGGGGAGTCACTGTCATGGTCTATTCTGCCGATTTCCACATTTCAAGTAGTTCCTGCAAAGCACCATGGGTATACAGACAGCTCAGGTTTTCACTATGGGTGGTGTAAGGCAACTTAAAGGGATTGTCCATTCCTTTAGTATCAACAGACCATCAAAATCTGACTTGGGGGCGTCCGACACCCTGCGCAACTGCTGTTCAACTACATAGCACTGTCTATGGTGTCGTGTAAGTTCCAGCCTACCACCAGAGAGGCCAGGACTTTTTTCCTATAGTGTGAAGCACGACCACCAATGCTGGATTGCAGGGTGGTCGTAACCATGGAAACAAGCAGTGTATAATGTGATGGAAAAATGAATCCAGCAAAGTAAGGCAATATGTATAATCACAATACATAGAGTAAGTGCCTTTTAACTTTCTCTACAAGACAAATGCCACTTGCTGAAGTGAGAGGACCCCTTTAAGAAACAGATGATTATTTGTACTAAACTTCTCCTTTAAAGAGCACCTGTCAGCCGGATCAGCCCCATATAAACCAGTAGAGTTCCTCCTGCTGATTAAAATGATATCTGTCTTGTGAAAATCGGATGTGGGGTTCCCTAGAAAAAAATACTTTAGTCTTTATGAAAACAATGGCTTCTGCGCAGGGTGGGCGGAGCTTGAACTTTTCAGCTGGCCACGCCCTTCAGTACACCGCTGCCCTTTTTCGTATAAAGAATGAAAGTCTTTTTTCTCAGGAATCCCACAACTGATTTTCACAAGACAGGTATCATTTTAATCAGCAGGATCCAGCCTACCAGCCTGGTTTAATACGGCCGATCCTGATGAAAAGTGCCCTTTAAGTCCTAAAAATCTACAGGGGGTTGACGAGAAACAAAGCGGCCCATTACTCCTACTGCCTTGTTCTGCACATTTGCTCTTTTGTGCCTGTGATGGAATAATGACAGCCATTTACTTAAAATCCAGGGCCATGCCAGTGCGAGCAGACGGGCAGATCCAGTCCAAGTAACAGAACCTCCCGGTCCTCCTCTCATCCCACGCCAACGCATACGGAGTATAGACTCACCAGCCGCCTGATCAAGCGTAATTAGCAGTTAGAATGCGCGGCAATTAAAAAAAAAATCCCTCTGCCTGGCCAAGATGGAGAAAAAGACTAATTAATAGGCTGTTATAATGCAAGCCTGCAGATAAAGTGCTCCCTTCTATAACGAGTGGGGGGTAGAGGGAGGGACGAGTCTGTGTATTGGGCTGACTCCCAGCTCCGAAGCATTGAGGCTGTCACGTGCAGTACTGCAAGAAACACAAGCTTAATTAGCAGAAAATGAGACAAACAGGGGGAAAAAAAATTAAACTATAAAAACAAAATCGATGTAGCAGAGCTGGGATTGTTAATTCATGCAATTTTCATTTCAGTCACAGCCCTGTGGGGGAATTGAACAGTTAGGATTCTCCCCCAAATCACAGGTGATCACTGAGACAACCTATCATCAGTTAAAGGATCCGCCCAACACGAGGAATTGTTGAACATAGTGCAAGGACAAACACAGCTCTGCTACATTTGTTTCCTATTCATCGTGGACCATCATGCGATTCAGGAAAACTTTTACACCGCCACGCCAAGGTGAGGGTCAATACAGATGGTGCGGTGCCACAGTCAAACATTGCACCTTTTACGATAATGGACACCATTTTGCTTGGTTCTTGCATACGCACAGTTATTACAGGTGTTGCCCACCTCAGCCCCAGCCCATGTGACCCCTCCGCTCCGCCCGCAATCCAAGAATGAAATCGCGATCATTATGAGGGTGTCATCGTAAAGCAGCAGGCATACACTTCCAACCACGGGAGGGCTGCAGAGGTAATCATCAACCACCTATGACCGGTAAATTAGAGAGTTCTCACTTTTGATGATACTTACTCATGCAGTCTCCACCGTACCAGCCGAGCCGACACTCCGAGCAGTACTGACCCTTCACATAGAAGTCATCCAGCATCCCGCCCCACGACCCGTTGTTACAGGACTTACAGTTTTCAAATATAGTGCATCCTAGGAAAATGGGACAATGTTATTAGGAAACAGTCAGAACTGCCCTACGTTCCGTCTGTGGTACAATCTGCAGATATTATAGTCTTCTCTACGAAGTGCGTACTGAATCTTATAGTGTTCTCTACGACGTGCGTACGAAGTGCGTAGGCACGTACAAAGTGCGTACTGAATCTTTACCTTACTATTTTACCGTGAATGCGTCATATGCACGTGCGCACGCAGACCGTTAGGCCGCAGTGATGGCAGCAAGAAGGTCAAGGGCTTTTAGCTCTAATGAGCTTAAATATTTAATAAAATACATGGACAGAGGGGAGTACGATGGCGCGCGCCCAAATCCAAACGCCCATAAAAGAGAAGTTATTAATCGGGTGTTAAGAGGTTTGCGTCGTCACTTTGACACAGTGCGGACACGCGGTCAGGTCCAGCGCAAGTGGTCGGACCTAAAATCAAAATGCCCAGAGCGGCTTAATCGAATCCGCGCCGAAATACGGCAGGGTGAGTAACAAAATATTTGATAAGTAAAAACATGTTAAAAATTTTTTGGGGCCCGATGGCTGAGATGGAAGCCCCGATGCCTTGCCCAGAGGCATCGGGACTCCCATCTACGGAAGCCCAGGAGACCCAGCGCCACAGCTGGGTCTCCTAGGCAACGGTCAGCGCCACACAGTGTGAGACGCTGACAGTTGAATGCAGCACAATACAGATGTATTGTGCTGCATTCAATCAGGGATCAGACCCTGAAATGTTAAAGGGAACCTGTCACCTCCTTTAGGCAAATTAAACTGTAAACATTACCTTAATGTATAGACCAGTGTGATTCAAATGAAGTTCCTGATACTGAGAACTGCCTGGTGAAACTGTAGTAAATTGAACTTTTATTCCTCCTTGGCGCGCTTTATCCAGTGATCTTGAAGTCAAGGGGGCAGCGGCCTCCTTGCTTCGAGTCAAGAAAGCCACTCCCCACTTCCTTGTGATAGACAGTTTGCCTGGGTGCCGGGGATCGCGCAAATATCGCGCATGCGTGTTGCGCGATTTCTTACTGCGCGATCCCGGCCCTGGCTCTTCAGTTTGCCGGCGCTTCTACTGTATCTGCGCATGCGCCGCATAGCTCTCCCCGAGTATACGTATGCCCGGGCGGTACGCCGCTTCTGTGACCCCTTGCGTGCTGGGACGGCGGGCGCGCTCTCGCAAGCGCGCTCGCTTTGCTATGCGGCGCATGCGCAGATACAGTAGAAGCGCCGGCAAACTGAAGAGCCGGGGCCGGGATCGCGCAGTAAGAAATCGCGCAACGCGCATGCGCGATATTTGCGCGATCCCCGGCACCCAGGCAAACTGTCTATCACAAGGAAGTGGGGAGTGGCTTTCTTGACTCGAAGCAAGGAGGCCGCTGCCCCCTTGACTTCAAGATCACTGGATAAAGCGCGCCAAGGAGGAATAAAAGTGCAATTTACTACAATTTCAGCAGGCAGTTCTCAGTATCAGGAACTTCATTTGAATCACACTGGTCTATACATTAAGGTAATGTTTACAGTTTAATTTGCCTAAAGGAGGTGACAGGTTCCCTTTAAAGTCCCTTACTGGGACATAAGTGAAAAAAAAAAAAAAAAAGTTAAATAAGTGTTTTAATAAAAAAAATAAAAAAAAAAGCCCCTTCCCCATAAAGAAACACATAAAAATAGAAAGAAAAAAAAAATATACATATTAGGTATCGCCACGTCCGTAAAAACCTGCTTTATTAAAATATCACATGATCCAGCCCGTCCGGTCAATACCATAAAAAATAAAAACTGTCTTAAAAAAAAAAAAGCCATTTTTGGTCACATTTCATCACAAAAAATGTAATACCATGCGATCAAAAAAGCGTATGCCCCCAAAAATAGTACCAATCTAACAGTCATCTCATACCGCAAAAAATGAGCCCCTACCCGAGACAATCGCCCAAAAAAAAAAAAAAAAAAAAACTACAGCTCTCTGACTATGGAGACACTGAAACATGATTTTTTTTGTTTCAAAAGGGATATTATTGTGTAAAACTTAAATAAAAATAAGTATACATGTTAGGTATCGCCACGTCTGTAAAAACCTGCTCTACAAAAATATAGCATGATCTCTCCCCTCAGGTGAACACTGTATAAAATAAAAACTGTCTAAAAAAAGCCATTTTTTTGTCACATTTCATCACAAAAATTGTAATACCAGGCGATCAAAAAAGCGTATGCCCCCAAAAATAGTACCAATCTAATCGTCATCTCATCCCGCAAAAAATGAGCCCCTATCTGAGATAATCGCCCAAAAAATAAAAAAGATGACAGCTCTCTGACTATGGAGACACTAAAATGTGATTATTTTTTTTTGTGCTTCAAAAATATTGTGTAAAACTTAAATAAAAAAAAAAGTATACATATTAGATATTGCCGCGTCCGTAACGACCTGCTCTATAAAAATATCACACGATCTAACCTGTCAGATGAATGTTGTAAATAACAAAAAATAAAAACAATGCCAAAACTGCTAGTTTTTGTTACCTTGCCTCACAAAAAGTGTAATATAGAGCTACCAAAAATCATATGTACCCTAAAATAGCACTAACAAAACTGCCAACTTATCCCGTAGTTTCCAAAATGGGGTCAGTTTTTTGGAGTTTCCTACTCTAGGGGTGCACCAAATGTGACATGGCAACTTAAACTTTTTCCAGTGAAATCTGCCCTGGCGTTCCTTTCCTTCTGCGCCCTGCCGTGTGCCCGTACAGCAGTTTACGATGACAAATGGGGCATTTCTGTAAACTACAGAATCAGGGTAATAATTACTGAGTTTTGTTTGGCAGTTAACCCTTGCTTTATTCTCAGAATAAAATGATTCATATGGAAAATCTGTCAAAAAAGTGAAATTCGGAAATTTTGGCTACATTTTCCTTTAATTCTTGTGGAACACCTAAAGGGTTAAAAACTTTGTAAAATCAGTTTTGAATACCTTGAGGGGTGTAGTTTCTAAAATGGGGTCATTTTTGGGTGGTTTCTATGATGAAGCCTCACAAAGTGACTTCAAACCTGAACTGGTCCTTTAAAAAGTGGGTTTTGGAAATTTTGTGAAAAATTTCAAGATTTGCTTCTAAATTTCTAAGCCTTCTAACGTCCCAAAAAAATAAAGTGTAATTTTCAAAGTGATCCAAACCTGAAGTAGAAACATGGGGAATGTAAAGTCATAACTATTTTTGGAGGCATTACTATGTATTTTAAAAGTAGAGAAATTGACATTTGGAAATTTGCAAATTTTTCAAAATTTTTGGTAAATTTGGTATTTTTTTTATAAATAAGAATGAAATATTTTGACTCAAATTTACCACTGTCATGAAGTACAATATGTGACGAGAAAACAATCTCAGAACGGCCTGGATAAGTAAAAGCGTTCTAAAGTCATCACCAGATAAAGTGAGACACGTCAGATTTGCTAAAAATGGCCTGGTCCTTAAGGTGAAAAATGGCTGGGTCCTTAAGGGGTTAAAAAATACCAAACTTAAAATTTTGAAAAATTTCCAATCCAAATTTCTATTTCTCTACTTTCAAAATACATAGTAATACCTCCAAAAATAGTTATTTTACATTCCCCATATGTCTACTTTATGTTGGCATCATTTTATACAGTTTACAGAAATACCCCATATGTGGTGGTAAACTTCTCTATGGGTTTGTGGCAGTGGTCAGAAGTAAAGGAGCGCCATATGGATTTTGGAGGCAGATTTTGCTAGAATAGTTTTTAGGCACCATTTTGTAATTGAGAGACCCTGACGTACCCCTACAGTGGAAACCCTCAAAAAGTGACCCCATTTTGGAAACTACACCCTTCAACGAATATATTAAGGGGGGTACTGACCACTTTGACCCCCTAAGTGTTTTACGGAATTTGGAAACACTTGGCTGTGAAAATGAAAAATTTCTTCCAATAAAATGTTGCTTTAGCCCCAAATTTTTTATTTTCATAAGGGGTAACAGGAGAAAAGCACCCCATAATTTGTTACCCATTTTCTCCTGAATACAGCAACACCCCATATGTGGTGGTAAACTGCTGTGGGGGCACATGGCAGGACTCCGAACAGAAGGAGCGCCATATGGATTTTACAACACAGATTTTGATGGATTGGTCTGCGGGAGCCACTGATTTTTATTTTTTTTTGAGTTATTGTCTTATGTGGGGGCTCATTTTTTGCGGGATGAGGTGACGTTTTCATTGGTACCATTTTGGGGTACATAAGACTTTGATCGCTTGGTATTACACTTTTTGTGAGTCAAGGTGAAAAAAAGCTGTTTTGGCATGTTTTTTTTAAATATTTTTTACAGCATTCATCAGAGGGGGGAAATCATGTGATATTTTTATAGAGCAGGTTGTTACGGACGTGGCGATACCCAATATGTCTAACATTTTTATTTTTGGAAAGTTTTACACATTTATTTTTGAACAGAATAAAATCTTTTTTTTGTGTTGCCATTTTCAGAGAGCCATATTTTTTTTATTTTTTCGGCGATTGTCTCAGGTAGGGTCTAGATTTCTGCGAGACGAAATTACGGTTTGATTGGTACCATTTTGGGGTAAATATGCCTTTTTGATCGTGTGGTATTACACTTTTTGTGAGGCAAGGTGAAAAAAATGGCTGTTATGGCATAGTTTTTTAAAAAATTTTTTTTTACAGAATTCGCCGGGGGGGCTATCTCATGTGATATTTTTATAGAGCAGGTTGTTACGGACGTGGCGATACCCAATATGTCTAACATTTTTATTTTTGGAAAGTTTTACACATTAGATTTATTTTTGAACAGAATAAAATCTTTTTTTTGTGTTGCCATTTTCAGAGAGCCATATTTTTTTTTATTTTTCGGGCGATTGTCTCAGGTAGGGTATCATTTTTGCGGGACAAGATGACAGTTTGATTGGTACCATTTTAGGTTAAATACGCCTTTTTGATCACCTGCTATTACACTTTACAAAAATGGCTGTTTTGGCGCTTTTTTTTTTTTTTTTTTTAACTGCATTCACCTGGCGGGGTGGATGATGTGATATTTTTTATAGAGCCGGTCGAGACAGACACGGCGATACCCAATATGTATACTTTTATTTTTTTCCCCTTTTTTATACCATTTTTTTTTTTACTTTATCTTGGGAAAAGTGTGCTTTTTTTTTACTTGAAACTTTATTTTTTGTAAAACTAATTTTTTTATTTTGTGTTTTTTTTTACTTTTTTTTCACTTTTTTTTTTACTTTATTTAACTTTTGGGGATCTGATCTCCTTTACAATGCATTACAATTAGAGATGTGCGAGCATGCCATTTCGTCTCGAGTGCCGTTTTTGCGTATGCATTTTAAAATTCCTACGCTATTCATACGCATATTTTAATCTATATGCAAATGCGTACGAATTGCGTACAAATTCAATTTGGGCTGCTATCCAAGCCATCGGGTCCCCGTCACAGCAGCGCGGGGACCCGATGGCCACCCATTCGCCATTGTGACATGGCACACGCCTCATGTGCCGCGGTCAGCGCTGACCGCGGCACATGAAGGGTTTATGCGCCAGCATCGGTGTTTTCACCGATGCTGGCGCATTCAGCAGGGGTCCGGCACCTGGGCACAGCCGGACCCCCGCCGCTGATCGGGTGGGCGCAGCTCCTGCACCATACATGTACGGCGCTGGGCGGGAAGGGGTTAATATTATAAAAATGAGTTTGTCTGTCTGTTCTCTATGCGCGACCAAACTACTGGACCGATTTTCACCAAATTCGGCACACAGGTACATCAGGTGTCTGGGAAGGTTTTAGACCGGGTCTCATCTCTCTAGGACGTACCGTTCCCGAGATATTCCCAAAATATGACCTCCATTAGCCACTATTAGCCTGGGAGCTTAGGTTTTACTAATTTTAGACTAAGACAGTCCAGTAGTAGTTTTCTTATGCCCCTTTTTACACGAGCGGGAGACTCGCATGTCTCCCGCAACGCATCTACAGGGCTGGACTTGGCACGGACAGGGATTGCAGAGCATTATATATGTCCCTGTAGATGCGAGTCTCCCGCTCGTGTGAAAGAGGCATTACACTGCTACCCATTGCGTGGCCTCATAAAGAAGCATGGTATGGACCTTTAATTCAGGCCACCCTAAAAGAAGTACCTAAAACCCCCACACCAGGTCTCGCTAAGCCACGCCCTAACTCCATCAGGCCACACCCCCTCCCACTCCACAGCCAACAGGGATTGAAAAAAATAAAGGTAAAAATAAACTTCTGTCAGCTGCGGGGATGGGTGGGAGGTTGACTTTCTTTCTGTAACGACAGACAAACATTAAATGAAATAGATTAGATACACCCATGCGAAGCGTCTCGCTAAGCCACGCCCTAACTCCATCAGGCCACACCCCCTCCCACTCTGCAGCCAATGGAGATTGAAAAAATAAAGGTAAAAATAAACTTCTCTCAGCTGCATTGACTTTCTTTCTGTCACGACACACAGAAACATAAAATGAAATAGATGTCAGTGGGCGATATCCAAAGTATTCCTACCGCACCGTGTTAACCATATTAAGAAAGTTATTGCGACGATAACATTATCTATTGCCATAAATACCTTTTTAGAAGAAAAAAAATGATATGGCCCCCCCTCTCACACCCATAATATCTTCATAGTAGTATGTGTTAGTATTAAAAAGAGTCATCAATCATCTAACAATTGTGTACGTTTTTATGTTGCAGACCAACGTCAGCAGCGGCGTCGCCACCGCCCAAGCAGGACGGCCCCTGAGGAACCTGCAGCCTCAAGTAAGTGTAAAACATATTTAATTTATTTTTCATCCAAGCTACGTGGGAGTGCAGCTGCAGGAAGAGCACTAGTGGTTAGGAACGGGATCCTCCAGCCACAAACTATTCCCACGTAGCTACAACTGTTCATTAGAGTTGAATGTAAGGCCATTATTTAATGATTTTTGACAGATGCTGCACCAGAGAGGAGCTCCTCTCCCCCTCCTCCATTCTACCCTGAGAGGACCCCACCTGGCCCTCCTCTACCCCACCCTGAATGGACCCCACCTGGCCCTCCTCTACCCCACCCTGAATGGACCCCACCTGGCCCTCCTCTACCCCACCCTGAATGGACCCCACCTGGCCCTCCTCTACCCCACCCTGAATGGACCCCACCTGTCCCTCCTCTACCCCACCCTGAATGGACCCCACCTGGCCCTCCTCTACCCCACCCTGAATGGACCCCACCTGGCCCTCCTCTACCTCACCCTGAATGGACCCCACCTGGCCCTCCTCTACCCCACCCTGAATGGACCCCACCTGGCCCTCAGACACCCCCAGAACAGCCCACAGAGGCAGAAGGTAGGTAAAATAAAAAGTGTAATGGGTGGAACTTCTGTCTTCAAAATATAAGCTAATTTTATGTTTCATCTTTTATAGCTCCAACCGTCAGGGGAGAGGATTTGAAGTTTTCCCCAGGCCCATCGGCAGATCACCCAGTATGGGTCTCCGGTAAGTACAAACCCCTGATTCACAGAAGTGTAATATTTTCAAGCACTAGGATCATGCCACCCAACATGTTATTGATAACTAGACTGTGTACACATTATGTTCTCCAAGTGGTTAGTGAAGACATATCACAATAATTTTAAAATCAAGGTAGTGAAAGAAGTAGAAACTTGTGTTACCCCAAAAATATTTAACAAAAATGTGTCATACATGACATAATATAGTACATTGGCAATCTCTTTTTAACCCTTAGACTCCCAGCACCGTACATGTACGGCGTTGGGACGATGCGGACACATGGCGCCCGCTCGTACGTGCGGTGGGCGTCACGGCCGGCAAGTCTCTGCTGTTTCTAACAGCAGAGACTTGCGGGTACTTACCGCCATCGGCGGCGTCTTCATAGGCCTTTAGATGCCGTGGGGTAAATATACACTTTTTGTGAGGCAAGGTGAAAAAAAAATGGCTGTTATGGCATGGTTTTTTTTTTATTTTTTTTTTACAGAATTCGCCTGGGGGGAGGGGCTATATCATGTAATATTTTTATAGAGCAGGTTGTTACGGATGCGGCAATACCCAATATGTCTAACATTTTTATTTTTGGAAAGTTTTACACAGAATAAAATCTTTTTTTTGTGTTGCCATTTTCAGAGAGCCATATTTTTTTATTTTTCGGGCGATTGTCTCAGGTAGGGTATCATTTTTGTGGGACAAGATGACTGTTTGGTACCATTTTGGGTTAAATACGCCTTTTTGATCACCTGCTATTACACTTTTTGTAAGGGAAGGTGACCAAAAAATGGCTGTTTTGGCACTGTTTTTTTGTGTTTTTTTTTTTTTTACTGCGTTCACCTGGCGGGGTGGATGATGTGATATTTTTATAGAGCCGGTCGAGACAGACACGGCGATACCCAATATGTATACTTTTATTTTTTTCCCCTTTTTTATACAATTTTTTTTTTTTTTACTTTATCTTGGGAAAAGTGTGCTTTTTTCTTTTACTTGAAACTTTTATTTTTTGTAAAACTAATTTTTTTTTATTTTGTGTTTTTTTACTTTTTTTTCACTTTTTCTTTTACTTTATTTAACTTTTGGGGATCTGATCCCCTTTACAATCCATTACAATTAGAGATGTGCGAGCATGCCATTTCGTCTCGAGTGCCGTTTTTGCGTACGCATTTTAAAATTCCTACGCTATTCATACGCATATTTTAATCTATATGCAAATGCGTACAAATTCAATTTGGGCTGCTATCCAAGCCATCGGGTCCCCGTCACAGCAGTGCGGGGACCCGATGGCCACCTGTTCGCCATCGTGACATGCCACACGCCTCATGTGCCGCGGTCAGCGCTGACCGCGGCACATGAAGGGTTTATGCGCCAGCATCGGTGTTTTCACCGATGCTGGCGCATTCAGCAGGGGTCCGGCACCTGGGCACGGGCGGGCGCAGCTCCTGCACCGTACATGTACGGCGCTGGTCGGGAAGGGGTTAATATTATAAAAATGAATTTGTCTGTCTGTTCTCTATGCGCGACCAAACTACTGGACCGATTTTCACCAAATTCGGCACACAGGTACATCAGGTGTCTGGGAAGGTCTTAGACCGGGTCTCATCTCTCTAGGACGTACCGTTCCCGAGATATTCCCAATATATGACCTCCATTAGCCACTATTAGCCTGGGAGCTTAGGTTTTACTAATTTTAGACTAAGACAGTCCAGTAGTAGTTTTCCTTTGCCCCTTTCACACGAGCGGGAGACTCGCATGTCTCCCGCAACGCATCTACAGGGCTGGACTCGGCACTGACTGGGATCGCAGAGCATTATATATGTCCCTGTAGATGCGAGTCTCCCGCTCGTGTGAAAGGGGCATTACACTGCTACCCATTGCGTGGCCTCATAAAGAAGCATGGTATGGACCTTTAATTCAGGCCACCCTAAAAGAAGTACCTAAAACCCCTGCACCAGGTCTCGCTAAGCCACGCCCTAACTCCATCAGGCCACACCCCCTCCCACTCTGCAGCCAATGGAGATTGAAAAAAATAAAGGTAAAAATAAACTTCTCTCAGCTGCATTGACTTTCTTTCTGTAACGACACACAGAAACATAAAATGAAATAGATGTCAGTGGGCGATATCCAAAGTATTCCTACCGCACCGTGTTAACGATATTAAGAAAGTTATTGCGACGATAACATTATCTATTGCCATAAATATCTTTTTAGAAGAAAAAAAAAATATGGCTTTCCTCTCACCCATAATATCTTCATAGTAGTATGTGTTAGTATTAAAGAGTCATCAATCATCTAACAATTGTGTACGTTTTTATGTTGCAGACCAACGTCAGCAGCGGCGTCGCCACCGCCCAAGCAGGACGGCCCCTGAGGAACTTGCAGCCTCAAGTAAGTGTAAAACATATTTAATTTATTTTTCATCCAAGCTACGTGGGAGTGCAGCTGCAGTAAGAGCACTAGTGGTTAGGAACGGGATCCTCCAGCCACAAACTATTCCCACGTAGCTACAACTGTTCATTAGAGTTGAATGTAAGGCCATTATTTAATGATTTTTGACAGATGCTGCACCAGAGAGGAGCTCCTCTCCCCCTCCTCCATTCTACCCCGAGAGGACCCCACCTGGCTCTTCTCTACCCCACCCTGAACAGCCCCCACCTGGCTCTCCTCTACTCCAACCTGAATGGACCCCACCTGACCCTCAGACACCCCCAGAACAGCCCCCAGAGGCAGAAGGTAGGTAAAATAAGAAGTGTAATGGGTGGAACTTCTGTCTTCAAAATATAAGCTAATTTTATGTTTCATCTTTTATAGCTCCAACCGTCAGGGGGGATAATTTGGAGTTTTCCCCAGGCCCATCGGCAGACCACCCAGTATGGGTCTCCGGTAAGTACAAACCCCTAATTCACAGAAGTGTAATATTTTCAAGCACTAGGATCATGCCACCCAACATGTTATTGATAACTAGACTGTGTACACATTATGTTCTCCAAGTGGTTAGTGAAGACATATCACAATAATTTTAAAATCAAGGTAGTGAAAGAAGTAGAAACTTGTGTTACCCCAAAAATATTTAAAGGGGTTATCCCACAAATAATGTAAAAAATAAAAATCAGACATCATATAGGACATGACAACCTCTTTTTAACAAAGCTAGAACCAGCCCTGTACCTCACATGGATCCAGAGATCTCCTCATTCATTGCTCTGCTAGATTCATATCAAGCTGACAGCTAAGGGGGCGTGTCTTTTCTGCTGCAGCTAAGGGGGCGTGCCTCAGCTCTGCCTATCACAGCTCAGGAGACAGTTGAAAGTTAAAACTGAGCATGTGCGGCCTGCTCAGTGAATAGGTCAAAGAAATAAGAAATTAAGTGGTCCTATACAAATACATTTTATTGAATAACTCAGCGGCTATACAAAATTTTTAATGACATGCAATTACAAAAGTATTCAGATCCATGTGCTGGTTTACAAACTGGCTGATGAGGTTTACAGCTTTCAAAGTGCAATTCTTATTCTGGCCACTAGATGGCAGGCCAGGATAAGAAATAAGCAAATTCGGTCATTAATAGAGTTGAGCGAACGTGCTCGTAACGAGCACTGTACTGCTGGGATCCCCTGCGCTCGCATGGGCCGCAGCCATCCAGATCCGTCCTCTTCACCCGACGGATCCGGATGCCTGCGGGCATGCGAGCGCAGGGGATCCCAGCAGTACAGTGCTCATTACAAGCACGTTCGCTCAACTCTAGTCATTAATTCAAAATTTAAAAAACCCTCATTGCTCAAAGAAAAAATTAAAAACACAATCTATTTGCTCATATTTGAGCTTCAAAATAATCACACAGTATATATACAGTATATACATTGTATTATTTGTATACTTGTACTTTAGATCTGGAACCAGCGCTGGCAGATTTTATTGGACACTTTTTTAATGCATGTATGATATTCGTTATTAATAAATATTTGATATTGAATATATATACACTCCTGAAATATCTGCTGAAATTGAGCTACACACCCAGCTGCAGAGAGTGCACATCAATACGCAGGAAAAACTATACATATTAGGTATCGCCGGATTCGTACTGACTGGTAGAATGAAAGTAACTGGTCAGTTTTAACGAACATCGAACGCTGTAAATAAAAAACCTGTAGAACTGAAAACACCAAAGCCGAAAAAAAAACCACCGGGACTGAAAGGGTTAACAAAGTGAGAACCAGCCCTGCACCTCACATAGATCCAGAGATCTGCCCCAATTACTCTGCTACATCAAGCTGGTTACTCAAGGGTAGTGTGACTAGTGTCTATTCTGCTGCATGTCAGGACTCGTGTCCATCTCTCCCTATCACAGCTCAGGGGGCGTGTCTCAGCTCTCCCTATCACAGCTCAGGGGGCGTGTCTCAGCTCTCCCTATCACAGCTCAGGGGGCGTGTCTCAGCTCTCCCTATCACAGCTCAGGACAGGAGGCAGTTGAAGATTTAAACTGAGCATGTGCGGCCTTCTCAGTGAGCAGTCCTAAGAAATAAGACAAAAAAATGGCTCAATAAAGATACATTTCACTGAATAACTGAGTCAGTTCTAGAAGATATACAAAATATTTAATGACATACAACTGCTAAAGTATTCAGATCCAGGTGCGGCTTTGAAAGTTTAGAATATTTTTTGTGGGACAACCCCTTTAACTCGATATTACTAATTATATTACTGTTTCCACCCCAACAGACATTCCGACCGATTTTGAGATTGAGGCGGCCATAAGGAGAGTAAATACCCAGATCTATGCTGCCTCCCGCCTAATCCGCAGCATTATTTTGGGGATAGGAGAGGTCCAGGCTATGCTGGCCAGGCGGCGTCGAAGGCCTTTGTAATTTTTGTTTTCTTTAGTTTTGTTTATAAATTGTTATTGTTTACATTATTCTTCTAAAACCTGTGTTGTGTTTTTTTTTAAACCTTTAACCCCTTCCTGACACTCTGTGAAGAAATAATGTTATGAAACATATATTGACTTGTACTTAAAGCGCAAGTCATGCCAAAAATGACACGGAACAGGCACTCCAATACAACGGGTATAAAGGGCCTCATTCACATTGTGGTACAATTGTTCTTGTCGTGGGACTCATACACTCATAAAGCCTATGCATAAAGTGACAAGACTGCCAAAAACAGGCACTCCGATACACCTTTTATTACACATAAAGGAGGGCATCAGACACACCCGTGAAAAATTAAGATTGATGGCCTGCTGGTCAGCTGACCATTGAAAACATTGTGGTTGAGGGACTGGTGGTGAACAGACCCTTGAAAACATTATCTTTGAGGGCCTACATGAGAAAACAGTGTATAAAATACACCCTAAAAGTGTTCAGTCGCTTTCCTGTGTGGAGTAGTGAAGTCAGGGCAATACAGGCCTTGTTAATTTTTGATAAGCATCAGCCTGTCAGCGCTGTCAGTTGACAGGCGAATGCGCTTCTCACTTATTATGCCCCCAGCGGCACTAAATACCCGCTCTAACAAAAACACTGGCGGCAGGAGCAGCCAGCACCTCCAAGACGTAGAGCGCCAGTTCGTGCCCACGTGTCCAGCTTTGACACCCAATAATTATACAGCACAGATGGATCGGCTGAGGACGTTGACACGGTCAGCTAGGTACTCCTTCACCATCTTCCAAAATTTTCCCTCCTCCACCACACTAGGCTGCTCATCAGGGTGAGGCTGCTGGCGGGGTGTCATGAAAGTGTCCCAGACCTTGGAGAGTGTCGCCTTGCCTTTGCTGGAACTGCTGTGTGTTCCCCTCGTCTCCCTCCTCGGGTGGCCAAGGAACTACGTACTCTGCCGCCTGTGTTCTCCGCTGGAAATTTTTGGCAGCAATTTTTCTACAAGGGCCTTCTGGTATTGCACCATTTTAGTTGTCCTCTCCACCACAGGAATGAGAGATGAGAAGTTCTCTTTGTAGCGGGGGTCGAGAAGAGTGAACAACCAGTTAATCCGTATTGCCCAATATGCGTATAACGCGCGGGTCACGGTAAGACAAGCCGAACATGAATCAGCCCATGTGCGCCAGAATCCCAACAGGCAAGGCTTCGCTTCTCCTCACCAGGGAAAATGACCCTCAATCTCCTCGTTCCTCATCGCGCCCTCCACGCCGAACGAGATGGGTGGCAAATCTGCTCTGGGTTACTACCCTGTATAGCAGTGGCAACCGTCTAATGCTCCTCCTCATCATCATCCTCCAATTGGCGCTGAGAAAATGAACCGAGGGTGGTCTGGCTATTCGCCCTGTGTAGGGTCTTCCCCCATTTCCACACGCAAAGCGTCCGCCTTTATTGTGAGCAGTGAGGTTTTAAGTAGACACAGAAGTGGGATGGTTACACTGATAATTGCATTATCGCCACTCACCATCTGTGTAGATTCATCAAAGTTGCGCAAAACCTCACAGAGGTCAGACATCAATGCCCACTCGTCGCTTCTGAGAGCAGAAACTGACTGGAAAGGCGCCGACCGTGTTGCAGCTGGTATTCCACTACTGCACTCTGCTGCTCACATAGCCTGGCCAACATGTGGAAGGTGGAGTTCCAGCGCATGCTCAGGTCGCACAGCAGTCGGTGAGCCTTCAAGCAAAGGCGCTGCTGCAGCGTTGCCAGGCCGGCTGAAGCTGTAGGTGATTTCTGACATTGGCACACAGCCCACGCACCTTCACTAGTATTGAGGCAAATGGGGGTAGGTTTTCAGAAAAACGCTGCACCACTCAGTTGAGGGACATGGGCAGGCATGGTGTGTGTGGGAGGTTGCCGAGCTCCAAAGCTGCCACCAAGTGCGGCAGTTATCAGACACAACCATTCCAGGCTCTAGGTTGAGTGGGGAGAGCCACAGCTCAGTCTGGTCCCTTATGCCCTGCCACAGCCTGCGGCGGTGTGCCGTATCTCAGCCAGGCAAATAAGCTTCCCCCAAGCTTCCACAACGTTCGCCCAGTGTGCCGTCAGGGAAATGTAGCGTCCCTGGCCACAAGCGCTTGTCCATGTGTCAGTTGTTAAGTGACCTTCCCCGTAACTGCGTTGGTCAGGGCACGGGGTTATGTTTTGGGACACGTGCTGGTGTAATGGCTGGAGGGCACTGTGAAAAATAGTGGCGGCTGGGGACTGCGTATCGAGGGACAGCCGCCGCCATAAGGCT